>JAAVTW010000001.1:2533336-2953301 GCA_012295335.1 Brettanomyces custersianus | reverse complement strand
AATTCCGTAGTAGTGGATGGAGAAGGAATATCAACAACAACTATAGTGGTAGTTTCGTCACCATTAAATGAGGCAGTAGTGTGAGTGCTGGTTGAAGATCCAGTCCACAATTCCGTAGTAGTGGATGGAGAAGGAATATCAACGACAACTATAGTAGTGGCTTCGTCACTATCACTTATCTTCGAAGCACTAGTATAAGTAACAGTTGATGATCCAGTCCACAATTCCGTAGTAGTGGATGGAGAAGGAATATCAACAACAACTATAGTAGTGGTTTCATTACCATTAAATGAGGCACTAGTGTGAGTAACAGTTGAAGATCCAGTCCACAATTCCGTAGTAGTGGATGGAGAAGGAATATCAACGACAACTATAGTAGTGGCTTCGTCACTATCACTTATCTTCGAAGCACTAGTATAAGTAACAGTTGAAGATCCAGTCCACAATTCAGTAGTAGTGGATGGAGATGGGATATCAACAACAACAATATTGGATGTGAGCGTTGCACCATTAGTTGCTGTCACTTGAGTTGCAGTGGTATACGTAGATGTTGATGAACCTGTCCAATATGTAGTTGTGGTAGATGGTGCATGGTAAACAATAATTTCTGTTTGACTGTATGATGCACCCCCTTTATTCGATGTAGAGACAACCGTTGTAACAGTGGTATCGATTGTACCAGTTGCCTCACTTGTAATATCAGGAAGACTAACCGTTTTAGTGTTACATATACCAGTGGGATTTTCTAATTGGAACATATAATTAGACAGATCCGAAATTGTGGTTCCTTCAGGAGTTATTATTGTGAACGATAACTGAGCATCTGTCATAATGTTTGTGTATGTTAACCTAAAAGGATACCATTCACCAGCTTGTAAATAAACATAACCAGACTTAGTTTGGGTATTACCTTGATATGCTTTAGTGGAAATAACAAGTGCATCATCACCTGAACCAGTAATAGATCCAATATCACAGCAACTCAAACCAGATCCAAGCCAAATCATGGCAGAATCATCAATAGCTGTAAGCTTGAAAGTGTAAACACCTGTTTCCGGTGCCTTAAAATAACCAGTATAGGATAATACAACATTAGATATTGGAATATTTAAGCCATAAAGACTCTTGTAAACTGTACCAACAGAATTCTGCATAGAGAAGTCTGGCTCAGTAACACCACTGGCTTCACCAATGTAAGACTCAGTGGTATATTCAGATGCAAGATATGGGTAGCTTGCATATCTATTTCTGTCACCATATGGATAGGAATATGCTTGAACATTAAGTCCATTGTGGCTGGTCAAACCATCACCATAGTCACAGGCACTAGCAGTATAAACATCTCCTGCATATGATACCCTAAGGAATAAAAATAATGAAAGAGTTATAATTTTTCCACAAGTGAACATGCTTGATGATTGAGGACTTTATGAAGTTATAGGAGTATAAAGGGATACATCATTTCTTACCAAACATTTAAGTTATAGGTCCTCCCATATATATAGTTTGGGAACATGCAGGTATGAATGGTACATGTATCCTTTTTTGGCCATTTCAACGTTCTAAAGAAGAAAATTCTGCACAAAGCGGTAGCAGTCATGAATAACGAGGGATGAAAACCTTTCTCTCTTTGGTATTGGTTTAATACCAGAAATGGTGATACGAAATTCGAATGGAAATATTCTATACAATTTCAATATGATGGATCGCTTAATTCATGCAAATCCCGGACCAATTTCTTGAAGAATAATGGGAAGACATATTTCAAGAATTTATGCCATTACTCCTTTGGCTCGGGAATATGCATACGCCATATGATGATCGGCATTGTTTTCGTATTTTCGATATTCCTTGGTTATTTTACCAAGAGGTTTTTTCAAATATCTTCGCTAGATAGAAGCTCATAAATGCTTATTCAAAATCAGTATCTTCATCCTTAATTAAATTCAAACCATATGGAGTTTCGCTTTTTAATAGTATACCAGTACATCTCCTAAATTTACTTCACTATCTGGGAGATTAAAAGAACCCGCAATGATTAGTTTCTTTTTTTTCTTCTTGTATTCAGCAAAACTAATGCGACTCTGCATATTCGCTTTGGGAGCGGTTTGAAACTACCTCTAAAAAAATTTTAACAATGCCGAATAAACCTGAAATATATCCCGGACGAAAACTTTTTTATGATTTTCGTTTTAAAATAGGATATGATGACCATGTGATTGTTGCCAAAATAGGAAAGACAAAAAAAAAGGGAACGGCAATATGAATAATAATGATTTACAACAGCTTACTTAGGAACGATAATACTACATGGCGGGTAAGAATTAAAATCTCTTTGCATTGTGACAGATGTTGGGCTAAGCAACTAGACTGTTCCAAACGTTTCTTTTTCTGAATCTATGTTCAATTACGGGCCAGCTTGCTTCCATATTAAGAAATGGACAGAATTTTAATACGATTTAAGGCATATTCATTATAAGGGATATGTAAATTTCAAGCCTTTTTCAGGCAGTGGCATTGAAAGATTTAGATTAACACGATAAACGATGCAGCTAAAATTTTTTAATGACAGCAGATTGAACGAAATGTGAAACACTTCAAAGCAATCTTGGCAGCACCTTCTTAGCTTAGCAGTAATCTAACAGGAATACAATTAAGAAATCATAATTGTAAAGTAATTGGGAAGGGATATCAAAATTGAAATTATAGCATAGTATGTCTACAACTTCTGATAGGTGCAAACATACTCGATTCTTCTATTAGCCTGTGTGACAATTTTGGAAATTGACGCTCTCATTTGATCCATCATTGAATCAGGCCCACATGACATTACACAAATACTTCCAACTTTCATGATAGCCAGCTCTTTTTTGAGTAACTCATCTATACTGGGCCGCCCAAAATTAACTTCACCAAGTTGAGATAATGAAGTTGTGGAATAACAGGATTTTTCATCAATGGATTCTTCCGAAGAAGAGGAACTTTTAATAAATTTCATGTCTTCACTGGGCCATTCATTTTTTGGCCTCGTAAAGAAAAATTCAAGTTTGATACCTGCATTAGACCATCTTCTTCGAAAACTTTCCAAATAACATTTTACTTGCTCCAAATTCCTGTCAATAACAATAACACGAATAATACAATCTTTGTATTTCATTGACTCGTTAATATAACTTATTAAGGAACTTAAGCCGGTGCCCCCAGCAATAAAAAGTAAATTTTGATAATTATCAATAGGAATTGTGGTGCCGTATGGCCCCTCGATGGAGATGCATTTTGTCATACAATCGTCATGCTTCTTTAGTTCATGACACAGCTTTTTAGTTATTCCATTGCGTACTTTAACAAATAACTCAATATTTTCTCCATTGAGGATCATAGAAAAGGGATGATTCTCAAACCAAAGTAAAGAATCTGCAAAATATACAAACCCATATTGGCCAGGGCGGCAAGTGAAACATTTTGGAGGCTTAACCACAACTTTAATAATCGAATCATGAATTAAAGTCAATTGTGCTTTTCGTGCACCAAAAGTGATCATTCTGCAGATTCTAAGCAGCCGATCTGCGACCCATATGCAGCACGCTGCTATAATCCATTCACACCAACCTAGAATATTACAATGATACCAACACATGACAATATAACCAATGGCTAGCATAATGTGGGAGTATAGGAAACATTCATATTTGAACTTTCTGAGCGGGTATAGAGAAAAGATCCACATGAAACTACCAAGAATTGTGGCTGCTATACCAGCTCTGAAATAAAACTTCTTTGCTTCAACTGAATAACTGTCAATTTCAAAGGATATCGCAACAGAATGAATAATGGCATCAATAATCATCATTTTTCCTATAAATTTATGAAGTTGAATGAAGAAACTATATCTTAATCCCGATATCCATGCAAGGAAATTGTTTCTTCCGGCGAGTAAGATAACAAGAGGAATTTTACAGGTTGCCATAATGGCGGATCTTGCAGCACTAACTTTCCTCCATGCCTGTAACTTACTATGGAATAATGCTTTAGATTCAACACTATTATGAGGAAGACACCAAAAGGTTATTTGCATAATGAGGAATCCCAATAGTGACAAGGTTTCAATTCTACTGGGGACTATCCAGGAAAAGAATTTCCAACGGTACGGACTAGCACATCGGCCATCGACTAGAAGTGATGGTAAGACTAGATGAGATCTGATGAAATTGATCAAGGGACCATGCGAATTTCTGTTTAATCTAACTCTATCAAATAAGGTATTAATTGCACCCAATAAAACAATGAACCCAATATAGCAGAATAATCCAATAGAATACTACGTACCATTATCTTCTGCACGATTTAGAGATCGATATGATTTTGTTAATATGTTGACGGTTGTCATATTAACATCCACTGGCCCATAAACTTCATGCAGATCATTCCAATAGCCATATTTGGAGACATATTTGGAGGCATTTTGACCTTGGGAAAAATAATATGATAAATCTTTTTGGAAGGAAGAATATCTATCACAGTTATAAGTCATAGAATGAACGAATGTATCAAATTTCGAAGAACTAACCAATTTATTACCACAGAGTAATATCGACTCTATTGCGGGTGGATATTCACAGGAAACATCCCATTCTTGATGGGCATTTCCCATTGGCGATATGTATTGGAAGGAATATAAGGTGCTGACGACAGTTTTACAGCTTTCAAAATAGGGATCATCATGACGAAGTTTCAATCTTGATCTCCATTGGTTTTCTGCAGAAACAGAGCCTAAAAAAAACAGTCCCCAAATATTAAATAGCAGGAATAGCCACATAGAAATGTATCAGTAAAGGTTCAAAAGTCCTAAAGAGTTATCATCTAGGGAAACACGTATGATACTACCATCATTTAAAGATATTTAAATTTATTTTTCAGAAGAATCCTCACTGACGACATTTCCTATTTTGACGATCATCATTCATATTGAGCAAATTATTTTAAGCTTTAGCTTTTCACCTGACTTGATTTAAAGATTTAAAGGTGAGCAAATTGAATATAACATGATTCAAGCATAATTTGCATTAGAATTAGGGCATAGAACATACCAATACATCCAACTTGGTCGCAGATGGGATTAAATTTGTTGAGAGAAGCGGGATCACACGAGTAGAATTTGCTCAAAAATTATTAGATCCATTATCTTAATAATTAAAACAGAGATAAATAAGGGTCCTAAGCATAATTTGACATAACTACGTGTTTATTTCTGAGCAAAATACAATGAAATCAAATATCGAGGGATCTTTCTCAGGCATTGACACAATAAAAAAAGGATTTAAGCGGCATCTATTAGGCTGCACACTATTGGATATTTGGAGACGGTACAATTTCCATGAAGAATACTTTTGAGATGTGGATACAACTATCACAACATATGAGTTAATCCTAATTGCAACCAGTATTTAAAAAGGAGGGAAGAAAAAATGCAACCGTACATATGATACTGTAACCCTGTATTAAACATTTAACCTTCTGTGCATATATCATAATCACGTGACGTCGGCCATACAAACAGGTGTAAGGATGAAAACAAATGCAAGGATGTATCCAAATACAAAATTGTACATAGTGCAAGGATGCAGAATTATTCGTCTGACGAATCCGAAAGATCGAAGTAATCATACCCTATTTAAGTAATGATACGTAATAGGAAGATTTAATCATACAGGGAGATGAGAAACCCTGGGAAAACTTCGTAAACCATATGGCGATAAATTATGTTAATTAACAGCGATAATGATGATGATGCATTTAAAGTAATATATTGGGGTGATAACGATCACAAAATTTAGGTTATCCTCAGGACATTTGAAGGGAATACAGGATATAATCAAGGTTTATCCTTAACGACGTCATAGGAAACGCACAGTAAAAAAAGATCGATAATAATCTATCTATCTTTACCCAATTGGGTAATGTAAACCAAGGGAAGAAAAGATAAAAAAAGAAGAAAGTTTCCAATAATGTACGATGTATTATTTCAATCAGGGTCCCAGTAGCAATTAGCGAGCCAGGATCCTTCGATTGCGCCTGTGACCCCCCATGTTATAAGGGCGTAAGTAAAATGGTGGTAGAAACCACGATGTTGGAAATCTATAGATTAGATACGGGGCTTATCCGAGATACATGGTCTATTGTAACATAACTGTAATAAGCGTGTATAATATCAAACAATCCTGGGGATCTTGGAATGAGCCTCTTTTTTAACAATTTTCTATTTTATTTTTTCAATGCATTTTCGGTTGTCTGTTTATAATTGGATTGTGAGCGCGTTTAATCCATTCATCAGAATATTTCGCAAATTTTCAGCGTGATTGTATTAAAGTAAGTTCGGGGTATTTGACTCGGTAAAAAAATGGGAAGTAAAATATCAGGTCACCTACTAAGCATACATTATTTATAAGATAGAACATTACTTTTTTAGGACGCATACATCATATTCATAGAGTCGGCTTGCTAGAAACTGTCAGAACCACTAATCTTTTTTCTACTAAGCGCCTCAAACTTGTTTTCGGTACTTGCCAAACTACGATAGGCGCCTCATAATATTCGATATCGGAATACAATACAACGAAAATTCTTTTTGAACTGTTTCATATATATATCGGAGATTGATCATATCATTACTTTGAATTATTGACTATTTCCACTACTTGAACTTGCAACAACTACGGTGCAACCATGCGGAGGTCTCTTAAAATCATTATCTGTGCTCATATTACGCTAGCATTGGTGCTAGCATACATGTGCTTAGATCTTATACTACTGCCATTACAGAATCCTAATAAGCATGCATTTACACCGGAAGAAATCAATGATACTGATGACACGGGTAAGACGTTAGTTATTCCAAAAATCATTCACCAGACTTACAAGACTGAAAATGTGCTTGAGCGTTGGAAGGCCGGCCAGCAGGCATGTATAGATCTTCATCCCGATTACAAGTACATCCTTTGGACGGATGAAATGTCACAGAAGTTTATTGCTGAGAATTATCCTTGGTTTCTGGATACTTGGAAATCTTATAAGTATCCTATAGAGCGTGCCGATGCGATTAGATATTTCGTTTTAGCTCACTACGGTGGTGTTTATATTGATTTGGACGATGGCTGTAAACGTCGGTTGGATCCATTGATGAGTGTTCCAGCCTTTGCTAGATCAACATCTCCATCGGGTATTTCAAATGATGTACTTGGTTCTGTTCCAGGGCATCCATTTTTCCTCAAGGCTATCCATAACCTTAAGAAATACAACCGTAGTTGGATTCTGCCATATATTACGATTATGCTTTCAACGGGTCCTTTATATCTATCGGTTATCCTTGAAAAATACTTCCGTCAGAAATCTAATGATGATCCAACCGTTAAAATCTTGCTGCAAAGTGACTATAAAGGCCACCCTAATTCATTCTTCCAGATCTCGCGGGGTTCCTCATGGCACAAGGATGATGCTCATTTCATCAAAACTTTGGGTCGTCACATCCCTCTAGCCGTTTTTGCCGGATTCATGACTGCAGGACTCATCTTTTTAATGGAATGGTACATTTATCAATGGTGTATTCACACCAACTTCTCTCGTATCTTTAGAAATACACGTGAATGGACATGGTCCAAACTTGGCTATCGCTATGGAAGACCAAGAAAGGACTCTAATTTACCCACCGCATTGATTTCATCCAAGGACGAGAGTATGGTTTAGAACTCGTCTCATTTTTCTTTCTTTTGCAATCTTTTCTAAGTCTACCACTTACTTACTTACTCCTCATCTTTATTTTCAGGTTTTGCTTATCTTTAATGCCCATTTTATGCCTCTCTTTCCTCCAATGGGCTTTTCTTTCACCCCATTGCAATCCACCTCGCTCGTTTATGATGGATCATGTTGATGATGATGATGCTGTTGTTATTGCTATGACTTTAGCAACTTTTTTAATAATACAAACACAGCAGTTTGCTGTACGCTTCTTAAAAACCCAATTATTATATTAATATAGTTAATTAATCCTTCTTCTGCTTAAAATCAGCTTCAGTAATCTGTGATTGATCACACATGCTACGGAAGATATCACCTTCTTCATAAAGTTTATGAGGGGTATCAAATTCCTTCACTGTACCTGCACCCATAACCACAATTTTATCATAAGTAAGAATGGTCTTCAATCTATGCGCAATACAGAGAATTGTACAATCGGCAAACTCCGATGCAATAGTCTTCTGAATCTTGGCATCCGTTTCATAATCAACACTTGATGTTGCTTCATCTAAAACCAAGATTCGGGTATCAGTCACTAAAGCTCTGGCTAATGCTAGAAGCTGTCTCTCACCAACTGAGAAGTTCACACCATCATCCTCCACGAATTGGTCGAGATGGAACTTGTGTAACTTCTCAGGAGCATGCTGCTTTTCGACGATTGGTAATTCCTCATCACTAACAAGTCCTGCTCTACGAAGTGCATCCCAAAGTTGATCATCTGTCTTCTGTTGGAATGGATCAAGATTATCCCGAATAGTTCCTGCAAATAGAACGGGATCTTGTGGAATAATTGAAAGTTTGGAACGTAAAGTACGTAAACCAATCTTTGATATGTCAACCCCGTCAATTAAGATTTGTCCTTCGAACTCTTGAAGTCTAAAGAGACATGACATAATGGATGATTTACCTGCACCAGTCCGACCACAGAATCCATAATGCTTATGTGCTTCCACATTCAAACTGATATGTTTGAGAACATATGGAAGATCCGGTCTATAACGTAGGCAAACATCTTTAAATTCTATATCACCCTCTTGAGGCCAATCTGCTGGTGGATCTAATTCCGGACGTTCGTATGGTGCCTCCTGATCAAGATCCACTGCGTAATGATTCAATCTTTCAACAGAATTCATTTCATTTTCAATCTGTGTTAAAGCTCTAAGCATAAGAGAGAGCAAACCACTCATGCTTAAAATATAAGTAAGAACCAAACCCGTTGACGATGCACTAATATTGAAAACTCTGAAACAGCATAGAAGTGACACTAAAAGGACAAACATAGTGGCCACCAAATCAAGATTAACAGAGATCCAACGTTGATTTGCAATAGTAATTAAATATGATTCATTCATCTGGTTAATCATTGGATCCATTTCATTTAAGAATCGTGGTGCAGCATTATGTGCTTTCACAGTATCCATTCCTCCTAGTGATTCACTGAAATGAGAATACACGAAAGAACGCTGAACTGCTTCAAGCCGCTTCACTTCTCTAGCACTTGCTTGATAGAAGGAGGCAATAGCCACATAGACAAAGGCCAATACAGGGATTGCAATAGCAAACCAAGGTAAGTAAATGATACACAAAATCATGGTACCTGCAATTTGACAGAATGGATTGATGAACATTCGATACTGTTGGATCAACTCATTATCGCAAACATCTGTATCCTTAGTAAATCGATTCATGATTCTACCCATTGGTGTAGTATCAACAAATGAAAGTGGCGCATGCAATAGACGCGAAGAAGCTTTAATGTTCAGTTGTCTGGCAGCAGTATTAAAGAAATAAACTAAAAGCCAGAACTCGAAAGTAAGGAAGATGACAGACAAAATAGCCAACATAACATAGATGCCAATATAGAAATGGTCGCTTCTACCGACAAATTTATGGGACGTCCAGAATGATAGCCAGGTATTGGTAAAGATAGCACAAAATGTGGATAAAAGCATCGAAAGAATAAGGATAGGAAGATATGTCCATTTAAATGCTCCACGTCCCTGATTAAGATATTCACGATAGACACTCATCTTGATACCATTAACTGCCCTCTCCTCTTCTTTAGTGATACGAACTTCTTGCGTATCTTTCACCATTTGAGTCTTCCAGCGACGTAATGAAGGGTTATCACCATCATCAGCCTTGGCGACTTTATTATTTGCGTCATTGGTATCCTTATCGTCAGCAATTCCAAACTGCATGAGATGAACGAATCCTTTATTTCTTGTCATGAGTTTCTTCTGAGTACCAATATCCATGGTACCATCCCCATTCATGAAGATCAATCTGTCTGCTGAACCAATCAATGATAACTGGTGGGTGGCAAGAACCCTAGTCTTGTTAGCTAACACACCTAGAATACATCTATCCATAATTCGTTTACCAACCTTGGCATCAACGGCACTAAGAACATCATCAAGTAGGATTGTATCTGTATTTGCATAGACTGCTCTAGCAAGATTGATTCTAGCCTTTTGACCGCCTGATAGGGTCACACCACGTTCACCGACTTCGGTATTATCACCACCAGGTAATAACTTGAAGTCATCTTCAAGGCAACATGAATCAACGATCTCACTATAACGATGACGGTCAAATTCATGTCCGAAAGTAATGTTATTTCTAACAGTAGTATTTTGAACCCATGGGTATCCACAGAGAACTAAGCTTCCATTGGCACGAATATGTCCAGTTTTCTTGGTCATGAAACCTGCGAGGGCCTCTAAAAGAGAAGACTTTCCGGACCCAATGTGCCCCACAACCACAACAAACTCACCCTTTTTAATGGAAATATTGACATTGTTAAGTTCTGTGAGAGAAGGGGATTCTGTATCAACAGGAGACGGAGATTTAGACGCATCGTCTGATTTTATTTCGGAATCACTGGTGCTCTGCGAATGGTGTGATCTTTTTCTGTGTAATAGCTTCTTGATAATATTATAATTCTTGACCCGCTCTTCCTCCACGTTTGTCGTC
Organism: Brettanomyces custersianus; assembly: GCA_012295335.1. Lineage (NCBI taxonomy): Eukaryota > Fungi > Ascomycota > Pichiomycetes > Pichiales > Pichiaceae > Brettanomyces > Brettanomyces custersianus. Next base: position 2,942,534 of record JAAVTW010000001.1, on the reverse strand, counting down.
TCGACATCATCGATATCGTTCCTGTCATCATCATTATCTCCAAATGACTCCCAGTAGAAATTTCCGTTTTCAATTTGTAGTGCAAGCTTTGAATCTTCAAGTTTCTCTGGCTTGGAACCATCCAATGGCACTTCACCTGCGGAAAAGAATTTGGCCAATCGTCTTACACCAATAATAAAATCACTTCCCACGGCAACAGCCATAGGCAACATACTGAACTGAGAAGCAAGTTCACTGAAAAGAGAAAGTGACGAAAATATACTACCAACAGATCTGTTACTACCGATAGCATAAAGCACGCAGAAGGCAACCATAGAAGAAATTGTTGGTAGAGACATTGCATAAGCTGTAAGCAAATTCCTGAGGTTTTGAAGTTTAAAAACGTAGCCCATTTCTTTACCTCTGGTTTCAGTAAGTCTTTTACGGTATGAATTCTCCCAACAATAGAGTTTGACCATTTTAAAGTTCTTAAGAAGTTCTTTAGTTAAGTTGACTCTCTTATCGGTATAATGATTGGCAGATTCTCTCAATCTCATTAACGTTTTGACAGTCAAACCGAGCATTATTGAACTAACAACGAAGACTGCGATACCGACGAGAGATGACACACCGATATTAACAATCAATAAAACGATACAGATGATCACTGGTACAAGAACAACGGCCATAAATGGCATGAAACCCATGGCCAAGTCGATTCTATTAAGATCCGTACTCATAAAAGCTGTGATCTTACCCGTAGGAAAGTCATGATGACCTCTAGCATCAATTCTATATGATTTTTCAAGTAAGACTTTAATCAAAACTGCTCTGACTTGGGCACCAACCGTTTGGGACCGATAAAAGAAATGATTTATAGCCAAACCAACAAATAGAACCATTGCACTACAACCAATAGAATACCCTATACCTTTACCAATAGTCACCGGTAATCCTAAGGCTTTGCGTTCGACGAAATCGGTTAATGCCTTTTGAAGCAACGGCATAAGGGTTGATGCAATGAATGTGAGCAACAATTCAAAGATTCCAATCATATAAGTAACACCGAATGTTTTGAACAAAGCTTTCGCTAGTATCGTAGTTGTAATATGTAAGCCCGCCAAGCTATCTGAATCTTCCAGAAATAACTTGTGATTGGCGGCAACGGTTTCTGGATCTGGTCCAATATTATCATTCTCTTCCTCTTTGGCAGTATATACAGATGCGTCATTTCGGAGGATTCTCATAAATCGAGTATAAATAGTTTGAATCTTTTGGTCGTTATTCAAGGTATACATATCTTCCACTCTTAAAGTTCGCTTATACCCCACTTTAAGCATTGGATTCAACCACCAAAAGAACATCCATGATATCACATTCCATGAATGCTTAGGGAACTTCTTTCTTTCTTCGGCTAATGGAACAGGAGGAACTTTATTAGACAGTAAGAAGGAGAATAGCCTCTTCTCCCTCTTCGGAGGTTGTGATTCTAGATCACTAATCTCACCATTTTTCTCTTCCTTTGAGTCTAGTGTCATTTCTAATATATGCTTTGGAACACTCTTAGTGAACCTTTAGATGTTAAGTTTTTTAAAAAATTGCCATCTTTTGACATATGATAGCAGATAAACGTGTTCAATATATATGAAGCTAGTCATTTTTATTTCCGTTTATCTTTTGCCCTAATGTATCTTATCTACCCCAAGATCTTTCAGCCACATAATTATCATTATTGTTTCACTTTTATTATTTTTTTACCCTTTACCACATAATTGCAATACTACAGCTAATAACCAATAGAAATGTCAATATTATTACCTTAAAGGCTTTGATCCTTACCTATCAATACGTAATTAAAAACCGGCTTATGATTTCCTATCAACCTCATCCGTACGTTCAACCGGCATCGGTTGAAAAAATCATCCGAAAAAAAATAAAAAATATGTCAACTTTATTGTTTCTTAGAGCCGAATTCCTTTCCCCGAGCATTCTTACCTGCTTTCGGCATGCTCGAACCTTCCTCGAGTACAATGCTGTCTTACTTAAATTGATCTGATTACAAATCAACGATGAATTATTGAACGCCTTAAATTCCTTCGTATCAGAAATTTCCTTAACAGGTAATTATTAGGGATCATCTAGTGAATAAGGTTAGCTAAGACTTATTACCATGTTATCTTAATATGTGTACAATTTCCAGGATCAAATACTCCTTTAATAAAAATTTTAGTGTCATCGCAGCTCGTTTAGTATTATTAAGTAATTCATTTCCATTTTTTAAGCACAAATGTATTACTTGCTAGGATATGAAGATACCTTAAGAGTGGTTGTCAAAACACAGGATAGTTTATTTATTATATGATTGAAACAACAGCCAGATTGTTACTCTCCAAATTACAGGCCACGGAATCGGAACCTATTATAATATATTCACGCCGTGACTGTCTTAGAGTAGAAACTCGTGCAACGCTTATTATCCAAACGTCGTTCCGACTTTCCCAAACCAACAATTTACAGAATCTACAAATCAGTAACAATCCAGAAAAGATACAATACATATTCAGAATTCTGTAGCCGTATGACCATATTCTGTTTAAGGTTGTTTCAAAGCTATTTTATTGTAGTTGAACGCAATGTCAATATATTTCCCCAACAATGAGCCTTCTACTATAGATATTATCTATTGCAAATAGTTTCAAAATCAATAACTGAATATGCTATTAACCACAGCCATAATCTGAATCTCTTTTGAGTGAACAAAACATGCACCATTTTGATCACATTTTCATTGAGGATTAATGTGCAAATGAATTATTAAAATGTTCACCTTCGAGTTATATCTTAACTTTATACAGTATATTTCATTTATCTGCTATTAATATTATCTATTCAAAAGGTCTTAACCGATTTCGATATCCACTCCTTTAATATTATTAAAATGGAAAATAATTTTTCAATGGCTCCCAGTTTTTCTTTTTATCTAAACCATCTCACTTTATCGTTTAATACCAAAGTTTTAGAATCAGGTTAGAGTCCTATAATTGCTTCATAACGTCTGCTATTTCGGTATTCAGTCGCTGTTCAAAGCTTTTGTATCATCAGCTTTATCAGTTCCATAGTCTTCGCATGATGTCGACGACAAATCAATATAAAGATGACTTCACCACTCGAGTGGTAAAAGTGGATCGGAATTCGATCCATTTCGATTCTAATGGTGAGATGACTATTTCTGATCCAAACACAGAAAAGGCTCTTAAGGAAGCTTCCAAAATTCTCAACACTGAAGGTGGTGTGGTTGGATTCCCTACAGAAACCGTGTATGGATTAGGAGGATCCTCACTATCCACTAAGAGTGTTAAAGCTATCTATGCCGCAAAGCATAGACCTGCAGACAATCCATTGATTTCGCATGTTGCTACGATTGATCAGATCTACAGGAAACTTCTTACACCAGGCGCAAAGATTCCTTCGGTGTATGATCCATTAATCAAGGCATTTTGGCCTGGTCCACTTACAATTGTGTTACCGGTGGGAGATAAGAAGAAAAGTCCTATTTCGTCCAGTGTGACAGCAAATGGACCTACATTTACGGTTAGAATGCCCGTCCATCCAGTGGCTCGTGCTCTGATCAAGATGTGTGATTTACCGATTGCTGCACCTTCTGCCAATGCATCTACAAGACCATCACCTACTATGGCATCTCATGTGTACCATGACTTGAAAGGTCGTATCCCACTCATCTTAGATGGTGGACAGTGTGATGTTGGATTGGAGAGTACCGTGGTCGATGGTACCGTTGATCCACCAATGCTACTTAGACCTGGTGGAATCCCTGCTGAACTTATCAAAAAAGTAGGTGGCCCCTTCTGGGAGAAGATTGTTCTTGCGAAAAAAGTAGCTGGAAAGAATGAACCAGTGAGAACTCCTGGAATGAAATATCGTCACTATTCACCTACTGCACAGGTGATTATGTTTTTGAACTGCGGTGATGGAATTGCATCAATGAAGAAATATATTTCAGATAACAACCTTCAAAATAAACGAATCGGATTATTGAGATCACGTTTGTTTGCTGATGGTTCAAAGGTTGGTGAGAACTTAATTGAGGTTGAACGCAACCTTGGTACCTCCGGTCGTGAAATTGAGAAAAACATGTTTGCAGAGCTCAGAGAAGTAGACGAAATGGGTGTCGACTATATCTTCATTGAGGGTGTTCCTGAAGAAAAGGAAGGACTTGCCATTATGAATAGACTTACCAAGGCTTCTTCTGTAATCGTTGATGCCGATAAGGTGACAGTCCGCAGCAGAGGTTAATAACTAACACGTATGTACACTACTACTACAATTACTGATAATGTCTTCAATATATCAACGTTTATTTTGGGCCTAAATGGTCCCTATGGTGTTTATGCCTATATTTACTCACACTTACAATTCATCGTGCTCCTTAGATTTTAACAACTCTTGCACTTTGGCAACGACTTGATCTTTCTTTTCCAAGACAAATTCCTTGGCTTGCTGGAACTTTTCACCAACCTGTTTGGTGAAGTCATCCAAAGCTGAGCCGGTAGCAGGAGCCTCAGAAGCAGGCTTAGTAGTTTTGCCGGCTGGTTCAGCAGCCTTTTCAACAGGCTTCTTAGCAGCAGGTTTAGCTTCCTCAGCCTCATCAACTGGGTTTTCTGGCTCGCTATCTTCAGCCTCATCAGCCTTCTTGGCCTCGGCAGCCTTCTTTGCTTCTTCTTGCTTCTTGTAGATGGCAGCACCATCGACATTGGTAGTACCATGCTCTTTGATGAAGTCAGCCATACCTTGAACGGTTCTCTGGCCATCAAATTGGACTGGCTTTGAACCGTCAGCTGGATACAAGATTAAAGTTGGGTATCCCTTGATATCAACACCTGGGACATCATTGGCGGTGTGGTCAATCTCAGCAAGCAAAACCTTGCTCTTGGCATCATCATCCTTGGCATAAGCCTCGGCTAGAGATCTGTAGATAGGTGCCAGTCTCTTACAGTGACCACACCATGGAGCATAGTATTTAACAAGAACATCCTTTGGCTGAGATGTAACATTATCGTGTTCATAACCAACCAAGTGGTAGACAGCACCTTCCTGTGTCTTTGGAATAGGTTCAGACTTCACAATTGGTTCTAAACTACCGGCAGTGAATTTCTCAACGAATGGTTGAATCTGGGCATTGTCCAGATCGGCATCTTGAGAAATACCATACTTCAGATCGTTATGAACATCATGGATAACAAACAATGGGAACTTTTGTTTCATGTTCAAGTTCTCGGCGTGAACACCATACTTGGAAGCATCCAAACCAGCAAAGTTAATCTTACCACGGTATTTTCTGGCAAGTTTTTGAATCAAAGGCTTAACCTCATCTCTTTGCTCTGGCTCCTTGTAAAAGTAGTAAGCAAGTGGGATATCAGCAGACATGTAAGAACGGAAGGTGCTACCATCAACTTCACCAAATAGAGGCTTAGCTTCCACTTCGATAAACTTGTTCAAAGCTTCCTTATCGATGATCTTGCCTTCAAACACAGAACCATCTTCTAAAGTCTCATCTGGTCTGAAGATCACATAGCCTGACTTCTTACCGCTCTTAGGAGCATACTTTTCAACGTATTCATCGTTATCGGTGGAAACGAAAGTGAAGAAATCACGGAGACTGTTGGCAATACCATAGAAAGTATCGTTACCAGCAGTGACACCTTTAGGAGCCACCTGAACAATAACGACATCTTTAGAATCGGAAATCAATTCCTCAACTTCAGATTTCTTGGAAAGAACACTAACAGCTGGTAAGCTCTGCTTGACCATGTAGTTAACAATAGAGTCAGAAGTACGCTGACCATTGTAATCAGAGAAGTCTTTGTTAGAACCTCTAAACACCTTCATAGTTGGGAAACCTCTAACACCGAATTTCGAGCAAAGAGATCTTTCCTTCGTGCAATCAACTTGGGCCAATGGAATATCTTTCTTGACCAAGATATCTGCAGCAGCTGCATACTGTGGACCAAGATGTTTACAATGTCCACACCATGGAGCGAAAAATTCAGCCAAAACTAATGGATGGGATGAAACGAAATCGTCAAAGTTGTTGGCGTTGAGTTTAACGACTGCTGAATCCTCTGGGGCAGTTGCTGCCGAGTCTTCGGCTCTAGCAAGCACGGAACCAATTGCTAGTAACAAGGGCGTGAAAATCATGGTTTTAACAGGTGTAAAACGGTTAAGAAACAAGCAATCTAGCTAAATGTACAACACAGATAGAAAGTGGAGAATAGAATTGGATGTAGCGAGCTATTTATATGAAAAATTAAAGTGGAAGAAAAAAAAAAAGAACAGCGCAGCGCAGCTTGAAAGGGAGCGAGGTGCCTGTAAAGTAAGTATTCACGCAGGCAGACTTAAGGTAATTGCCGAGAAGATTGAATGGGAAAATGTATTTATTAGTTAAATAACCAGATATTATTAATACTGACACCACTAGCATTACACAGACATCCTTATTGGGAAGATTACTCAGCCACAGATCCATCCATGCTGTGCTGTTCACTGTTTGTCAGCATTATTAAGCGCTCTTTGACATAAGCTCCCCTCAAACATCCTTACACTGCACGGCTGTCGTGGATCTGTCATCATAATCTCATAGATTAAGAATTATTACACCGTTATCGAACCATGATAAGACTGAATAAGTGGCTTATATTTAGGTTAAGTTACACCCGTTGACAACCAAAAAACTCATAAAATTATCTATAAATGCCTCCTGCCAAGAAACTTGCATCCCTACATGCAATTCTCTCACGACCCGTCGGTGCAGCCACCAACGAGCAGATATTGAAGTTGATTATACAATACCTACAGGAGTTAGGTACCCCTGCCTTTGATAGGATTGCCAGAAGTATCTCATCCGCTGCTGATGTTCAACTTCATCAACCCGAAATGGATGAATTGACACAATTGTTGACTACGTCAGGCCCAGAATTAGCTGAAGATCGAGCGATATCCCGTGTGGAGTCATTGTTAACACAACTAAATAATAAGTCATCGAATGAACCAACAACAAATTCAACAGAATTGGCTTTGATTTACAAGCACTTATTTTTAGAGGCTCTTTTATTGGACAATGATCCTCGTAGAGCCGTTGCATTAGTGCGTCGTGTGCAACCGATCGATGCGTCGCTATCATCCAAACTCAGCTCTTTGCTCATTGTGGATCCTACAAAACAGATAAGTGAGCCAAATGTGGAATCTCTTAGAGAACTTAATTGGCCATCGAGCTGTGATCTATCACAATCGAGAAAGATACTTTTGAGTGAAATTATGGGGCTACCATCTGCTGTAAACACCCCTGTTCCTCATAGACTTTCATCATTGATTGATGAGGCATTAAAATATCAGGAAATTGCCGATCCTTACAGTTTCCCGGATATACATCCACTTGGACCGGGCACAGATGCTGTTTATAGGGATTTCAGTAGTTTTAATGTTGCCACTCCAAAGGAAAGACTTGAAGGTATGCCATTGCATCGTAAGCAAACACTTTCGGATCATACAAATCAGGTCTGGTATATTAGTTATTCACACAATAGTCGATACTTGGCTACTGCATCAGTCGATGAATCCATTGTCATATATGATGCGGATGATAATTATTCAGTTTATCGGACATTGAAAGGTCATAAAAGTTCTATCATCTATCTATCGTGGTCTCCAGATGATACCAAATTGATTAGTTCATCTTTTGATCAAACCATAAAGATTTGGACTGTTCAGAATGAATCATGTAAGACTTTTGCGGCCAAAACTTTATTTGATTCTAATATCAGGATATGGCCAGTAGAATTTATGTCAAATAGTACGTTTTTGGTTGGATCGCCGGATAAAGAGCTATCAATTTTCGATCTTGATGGATTCCCAATACATGAATTTAATCCAGATTATAGGATTGACGATTTCACTGTTATTGATGGGAAGCTGATACTGGCAATCACACATTCATATGAAATGCTTATTTACAGGTATGAACCAAAAAATGCCGACAAAGAAGCTGGATGGATGCCACTTAATAGTGTTTCGATCAACCGTAGAGTCACTTCAATAACACATACTCCTGGTGATTCAGATCATGTGCTCATCAATGTGAAACCCGATGAATTACAACTTTGGAATATAAGTAATCCGAGAGATCCCTACATTGAAAACAAATATTATGGATTCCAACAGTCCGATTATGTTGTAAGAAGCTGCACTTCTAGTGAAGGAAGTCTGGTGCTATGTGGATCTAAAAATGGTTACATATACGTGTGGAATCGTCGGTTTGGCAACTTACTCACTGCTATTCCAAGTAGTAGGAGCCTTATTAATTGCGTCACCTTTAGACCAAACACTAAAGGTGGAAGAAACAAGTGTGAATGGGCAAGCTGTGGTGACGATAAATATGTGAATATCTGGGGGTACAAGAGTTAATCCTTATAGGAGCTATATACAGTCATTAGCGATACTATCCGCTCGGTTATAGTTTGAACCCCTAAGCATCAGAGGGTACATGGGCTTTCTAGTGGGTTATCAAATTATGGTAAGAATTAGTCAAGCGGTTTAAAATGGATGCTGATGATTGAATAAGGGGTAGTGGGAGATTTGTTTATTTAATAATAAACATGTCTACTAAACTACTGGTATATTCTCCTCTAGTCTTTCAGCTTTTTCTGAGAATCTCTCATGCATTACAAAGCATGCCGTTCTCAATGTAATAGATTTATAATAAATGCCATTCAACCAAAGTTCACTTGGACTTGTAGGTATTTAAGGAATATTCTTTACAGGTTTTGGTTGAAACTTAAACCGTTGGCTTCCTGGAACAGAAATCTGAAATTGAGTTAGTTACTTAGAATAATTAACATACAATGAAAGTTATACTTATCACATAACAATTTCCCGAAGTCTTCATCGCTTCAATATCTGCTTTCTGTAATAACCTAAATCTCCTGCAATATGTTGCTAACGCCCCAACGAGTGCTTTTATTGAAGCTTTCTGCAAATTGCTTATGAAAAGCAATATAGTGTGGTAGTAGTAGCTATTATTCTAAAAACTTGTTCATATATATATATATATATATATATGCTTTATCGAACCCAAATGAGTGAGAGAATATTAAACTTGAATACCTAGTGATGAACTTCCTTTTTTGAAAGTTTTGTAGCCTCTTTCATTCCCCTTTCAACATTAACTCCATAGTAGAATATAGGCATTGATAACATGAGCAAAGCTAATAGAACCCAAAAACATTCTCTAATTTCATGAGTGTAGTCGATCACCATTCCAACAAGTAATGGACCCAAAACAGACGATCCCTTATCAGTAATACTGAATAGAGCGAAGAAAACGGATTCAGATCCTGGAGGAATCAACATTGAATATATTGATCGAGATATTGTTGCAATACCTCCGAGTGAAAATCCATACCATATAGCAAGAATGTACATTTCCCCTGCATGATGGAGACCAATGACATTAAAGAAGAAACCCAAAACTCCATATAACGGGATCACCGCAGACCATACAATGATCCAAAGGAGCATAGTCTTAACGTCGATATTGAATCTTGGTTGTAAATATCCAGGTATAATAACAGAGCCACCAACTGCCGAAATCATTGCGAGAATACTGATTCTAGAAAGTTTGATGGTATTCATTTGTAATTCTGACTTGGCAAATAGAATAGCAGCTGAATTTATTGTAGTAAGTGAATCGGAAAGAATGAACCAACCGATAAGATATAATGTAATATCTCTAAGCTGAGAAGCCTGTTTAAATGCATCCATGAGGGTTCTATAACCATCCAATAAATATGCATTAAAGACCTTTCTTCTGTAAGTTAGTTCATCCTTCCAATACCGATAGTTTGAACTATAGAGCGCTCTCACAGGCTTGGCCAAATAACATAAATCAAGATCAGGCGACTTCCGAGCTCGTAAAAGTACAGCGATTGGGGGTTGAAATATAAGCCACCAAACTCCAACAAGTCCAATAACACATTTCAAAGGTCCGGTGACCGAAGTTGATTTCGTATTACTATGAATCCACATTAGGATCAGCATGGTACCAAATTGTACAAGTAAAGCTGCAACATAACCAGATGCTGCACCTGCGCCAGAAATTTTGGATGATAATTCGCCAATTGTTGAATGAAGCCTGCTTTTATCAATACTAGGATCATTCTCTAAACTACGAATTTTCGATGAATTGTTAACAAGCAACGATAGGAACGAATTACCACATACGTTGACACATCCATAGGCACTATTTGCAATTATGGCCAAAAATGATGCCATATAGTAACCATCTTCCCTGATGAACCAATACATCATGGTGGTAACACCACCCAACACCGCAAACCATATCAAAAGTGTCTTTCTATACGAGCCTTTATCGGCAGCCCCAGACATTGAGATGACACAAATTGCTTGAACTAACACAGAAAGTGAAAACGTGTATAAGGCATACGATGAAGTATCAACATAGAATCGACGATTGAATATTGGTAAAACACATGCCGATGGAACACCACCAGATTTAGATATATGCTCTGAGTTCGAGTCCTGTGGTGGATACGGAACAGGTTGGTTATCTGAACCTCTGCACGGACTGATCTTATCAGAAGGCAAAACACCATTATCCCGTGCAATCTGTTCTAGAATTATGGGAACGTATGCTCCCACAGCACTGACAATGAATGGCTCTGATGCCCAAGCGTAAAGACACCACCCAGTTATCTCACGCTTACTTGTTGGCGGAGAAACATGATCATCATTCCGCTGACTATATTCGGTCAATTCATTTGTCTCATCACCTTCAGGTCTAATACCATCATCATCACTTCCACCTATAAGTGGGGATTTACTTGATGTATCGTTATTGGCCCTCTGGCTCATTACGTGAATGAATATGAGTAATAGATTATGCCAACCTTTCAACTAGTTGAATATCTATCTTATCGTGAAATATTACGATGCTGCCTTATTGCTTTATTTGATTACCACTTCTGATAATAGATACCATGTGGACCATAAATATTGCGATTATTTATTTTTCTAGATCTCTTGATAACAGAATGTCAATCAAATTTGTAAGTTGTCACCCCATCAATAATTTTGGCGATTTTTAATAACTTCTCCTCCTCACAGCTCTTACATACCAATTGAATGCTAATAGGCATTCCATCAAAAATTCCTGGATCATAACTCTCAATAACTTTCCTCTCGATATCATTTCTCGCCTTCATTGGCTTCTTCACATCTATCTTCTTATCAACTTTCCCGATCGGAATGGTAACACAGCAACAATTGGTAATATTAAACACCGAAGTGTAGTTGTCTAATTTCAATCCACCCGGTAGAAATGATGTAGAAACGCTTACTGGAGATATTATAGCATCTATATGTGGGTCCTTCCAGTATTCTAGAAACTTGATTTTTAATCGATAAACTTCATTTCGAAGATCCCAGTATTCATTCACATTCAATGCTATTTGACCGGGCTTAAGCGTTGCCTCATCACTAACACAGCCAACCGGTGGCTCTCCAGATAAAGAATAACAGTCTTTAAGCTCTTTAAATGCATCTGCACTGAGTATCTTTTCCAACGCAGAAAAAAGTTGCTGGTGGAAAGGGATTTTAATCCTTACAATACTGCAACCCAGATGCTCAAGTTTAGACGAAAGATTTTTAATGGCTCTAAGGATGGGTGGATGAGGTCTAGCAAGTCCATCATCTTCAATTATACCAATTGTAAATCTATCCTGATGGATATCTGCCCATGGCAAAGGTAATACGTCTGGATCTTCCTTCCAACATTCAGTTCCAATTACAAGTTTGCTAATGAACTCAGTATCATTTAGGGATCTGGTCATTGGACCAATCACAGAGGGTGATATCATCTGTCCAGAACAAGAGTTGGTTACATTCATATAACTGAATCTTCCGGTAGAGGGCTTGAGCCCGTATATTCCTTGGAATGCAGACGGATACCTGATACTTCCTGCAATATCGGTACCGAATCCACAAGGTGATGCCTTTGCACCGATTAGAGCTCCTTCCCCACCAGAGGAACCCCCACACGTTAAATGTATGTTTCTAGCATTCCATGTGTAACCAATTAGATTAGAGTCTGTTTCGCCAGCAATCATTGCAGGTGGAACGGCAGTTTTCACATAGAATATGGCTCCCATATCTTGAAGCTTTCTGGCGAGAAGTGACATATCATTCTTTGGAGTATTTGCTAGACCTACAAATCCAATTGCTGAGGGAATTCCAGGTAGATCAACTTGATCCTTGAGAGATATGGGGACGCCACGAAGAGGTAAAGATTTCTTCGAACAATCTAATGCTTTGGCCCTTTTCAAAGCCTTTTCAAAGAATATCTCTGAACAACAGTTCAAGATCTGATGGACCAACGCTGCCCTGTGACAGTAAGCCTTTGTAACCTCATAAGAACTAAGCGACCCATTTGATAATTGATTTATCAATTCCATCAACGAAAGATCTGTAATCGCTCTTTCCTTTGGATCCACAATGGTATCCAAATACTGGGCTGTGTCAACATACCCAGCCCTGATCATTTCCTTTCTAAGATCAGGGTGCCTCCATTCCTTAGGGATACTATCGACCAGCGATTTTCTCTTCTTATCAACTATATCTTCCCAGGTTGTCATTATTGATTAAATCATTCACTGACTCATACATAGCGAGGGGAAAAAGTTGATCATGTTAAAGTTACGAATTATATATATATATATATTAGATTGCAATAGTAAAGAGTTATTAAACAAGATCGGACAGCAATGTAGTAGCATAACTAAATAATAACCCGACCAGCTTTTCAGGCATCGAATGGAAATAGATAGAGGTCATTAGTAGCATCCAGTACCATAGAACACAGAGAGTAAGCAGAAATAAATATCCATTGGCAAATACCATATGTCTAAGAATATCAAGATAATCACCTCTTCTCCACCTCGAACTGACATGTCTTACCATTTTCTTCCATCTACCAACCAGTTGATTGTAACTGTAGAAATACAAAATCTGGGATAAAAGGAACGATGCACTAAGTGTTAGGATATACACGTGACCTGATGGGTCATGACCCCCAAACCAACTTCCCCTTAGACGTCTGCATTGTTTGGAAGATATGCTATTGGACCAGAGCATACTTTCACCCTTGGGGAGCCCATCCACAGAGAAATCCATAACGTTCAAAGGTGAATCCGGTGTTGGCGGTTTTGATTCTGGTATATTATAGCACGAACCACCTGTTAAAAGGAATACCTTATCCATTATCGGCACCCCAAAAAACCACTGACTGTAGAAATACCAACATACCGTCACTATGAGGTACTTTCCAATAGAATGAAGTATCTTCTTACGGAGCAACCTCTTGTTCTTCTGCTTTGCTGGATCAACGCATGCATTGATAATCAACAATATATATAATATTGAAGTCCATAGCCAACCTTTTTTAACAAATATTGTGTTGAAGATGTTCCGTTTGGTAGTGAAATAATTGGCAGCCATCTCTCTCGGTGAGAACCAAGCAATTAACTGACCAAACATTAGAGTTACCGGATAACTTGCCAGAACCAATATTTCCACTTTACCTAGATGGGTCACTCGTGAAACTTCATTTAACAAGCTATAAGCTGAGCTGAGATCATGGGTAATCCGGTCATTAAGTTGGGTTTGTTGAGCTCTCTGGGACTTCGTGAGACGTGACATATTAAGTAAAGCCCCAAAGCAAGCAAAGAAATAGTTCTATAATCTGTGATAAGGTCAATATAAATGTATGTTTGGAATAAGTCTAGTTATGTTATCGTTGGGGAAGCGGGCAAGGATTTGACAGATCTGGCTATTATTAGTTGTCCTGATCTGAAAAATTAAGAGCTCTCGGAAACAATAAGAGATTAAAAAAAAATAATAATAGTAGAAGATGCATCAGAGTAGTATACAGACTCTCCTACTTGGAAGAAGCATTAATCAATTAGGAATACTAGGTCTGCAATGACAGATGTTCCTACAGAGCAGGAAATCCCAAGTAGATGGGAAATTGAGCTAGAGGTAAGTTAACAAGCAAGAAAATAGCTGAATTTGTACTAACATGACTTTAGTTCGTTCAATCGCTAGCTAATACGCAGTATTTGACGTACTTGGCTCAAACTGGACATTTAGATGATCCCAAGTTCTTAAATTACCTTAAATACCTTGAGTATTGGAGGCAGCCAGAATACGCAAAGAGGTTGGTCTATCCAGACTGTCTACATATCCTAACACTATTGAAATCAGCAGAATTTCGAAGTCAGATCACAAAGTTTGAGGTTGGATCAGTAATATATAATGATATGGTGAAGAGATGGAAGGAACCACTGGAAAAGGAAGAAAAGAAAGATACAGCTAAAGTTGAAGAAAAGCCACCAGAAATACAAGTAAATGAGGATAAGCAAACGAGTGATTCTAAGGAGAAAACGGAGAATAAGGAAGATGACAAGAAGCCTGCCGAAGAAGGAAGTAATAAGGAAGTCAAGGAAGATGCAGATGCAATGGAAGTGGATGGTTAATGTATAATAATAGTAATAATGATAATTCATATAAGTACACATTTAAAGTGGTAGGATTGACTGCTTCGAAACTCTCCAAGCATGAACGGGTAAGCTCTGTAGCCGTAGGGCCGTACGCTTTAACCATCCATAATAGATTAGTAATCCCACTATGATGCATAGAGCATTGGTTATATAATAACCATCTCTCTGCATAGAACAGATACCACCGTTGGCTATACACATCTTCTTATTGTCTGACGAATAGCAATTGTAGAATGATTCAGTAACGAAAGGATTGGAAGACTCGATACTATCACTGGAAGGAACACATGTTGCCTTAGAGAATTTATCTATAAGCGAAAGAACGATAATTTTAGGCCATTGACCACCTAGATTACTCAACGTATTTAACGTGGTCATGTATGTTCCACCAATGGCAGGATCAGCAATTCTGGTATGGAATGCACTGATACAGACAAATTGAACAGTAGACATGAATGAACTAAGTAAATGTTGTGCTATCACGGCAAGGAAGTAAACAGTGGTAATCTTGCCGGATTTAGGGAAACAGGAAACAAGAACTTGTCCAAGAAATGCAGCAAATATACGTCCCAGATATCCGTACAACCAAGGTTTTAATGGCTGCGAGCCAGAAGACCACCTAGCCACATAGTATCCAAATATAATTTCAAAGGGGAAGTCAATAAGAACAGTAATAGCCAAATCTTCACGAGCGAATCCTTTATCTAATAACTTGAGATCGGTAGCACCTTCATTTGCTTGGAAGGCGATCTTACTGATAAGAAGTAGAACGATAAAAGTTTTAACGTTACTTAGTTTCACCACACTAATCATACGACGGTACACGTCAATAGGAGATGTGACTTCCTTTTCGACGGACTCTGTTTGATGATCTCTAGACAGGTCCGACAATTCAATCTGATCATTCCTATGAGTCTTAGCAAACGGTGGATCTTCAGGAACGAATAAAGTGATAATTAATGTCATAACGAGATAGAAAACACCGGCATATGTCATATATTGACCTAATGTGATCACACCTTCAGAGCTTGGAATACTACGAAGATACTTGTTAGCAAAATCCGGAGAATTAAATGCCAAAAAAATGGTGAAACTGAGGAAGAATCCAATGTTTATACCAACGGTTTGTGCCGTAGAGGCATAACTAAGTGCAGGCTTCGAAAGAATGGTAAGGGCCCAACCATCAACTGCGATATCCTGAGTAGCACAGAAAAAGATAAGTAAAAAGAACCATCCAGTTAAAGTGCTTAGATTACCCATAAGAACTTGAGGCTCAATCAAGCTGTCGATTTTCGATCCCATGATCAAAAGACATATTCCTGATATGATTTGCACTGGGATAATCCAAGATCTACGTCTACCTATTTTGGGAGAGTACACAGAATCAACAATAGGTGACCATAGAAGCTTCATGGCATAGGGATAAGTTGCTAATGAAAATATACCGACTTGAGAATAGGATAGTTCACCTGATTTGAGGATAAAGGGAACCGATCCAAATGCCAATCCGATAGGGATTCCTTGAATAGCATAAAGTAAAACCAACAATAGAAACCTAGGCCTATCTCCCGGTGGTAAACCATGACTTTTCACCTCATGAATATGATCATGGTCGATGGTATCGTCATCGCCACCACTGCGGAAATCCCTACCGTTATCCGTATATGCGTCGATCGACGCGCTTTCGCGTCGATGTGCTGGACTCTTAGCTCTAAGACCATCGATGGATTGATCGGTGTTGCCGTTCAATAGGTTATTGGTATCATTTCCTGACTTTCTATTAGCTCGGGGTTTTAAAGCATCTCTAATTTTATTATTTGTAGCATCATTCGTGCCTCTCGGAGATCCTGCACGACGTGTTTCAAGTAAGCCTTCCTCATGGAGGTTGGCCACATGGGAGAATCCAGGATTGGAATCATCTGCACTCATGGCACTTGAATTTCTTGACAATTGACCCTGGAGTTTGGACCAATATCCGCTATCTAATATATGTATGTATAGATATATATGCTCGGTGGAAGGGATGAAGTAGATTTGGGGTATTTGGGTGAAAATAATTTTACAGCGTGGAAATCTACGATCATATCAGTTAATCTCTATAAATGCATTCATTATTATACAACATTGGTTACTTATTTCCTACTCTTCTTCTTTGGTACATTACTTTCTTCCTCCGTTTCATCTTCTTGTTCTTTTTCGGATTCATTATTTTGAAGGTAATCATCAATAAAATCCAACACTTTCTTCCGTAAATCCTGGGTGTCTACTATCACCACAATAAATCCATCAGAGCCAACATCATACTTTATTGATCCTTCATTCGGATACGCTATATGTTCGTCAAAGGAATCAAAGAAAATATTGATTCCATCAAATGTATGTATTCCCCTTAGTAATTTCCCTTTAGCTTCAGATTGATCCACTGTTATATCTTGTTGGTCAGATCCGTCTGTTTTGTGAACCAATACAAGAACTCTAAAATCGTTTTCCGGCCGTTCATCCGTTGGATGATTCTCGTTTATATAAAGGGGTTTATCGTCACCCATGATGATGTTGGCCGCAATTACATAAGTGATGATTAATAGGGATAATTTTTTCAGATCTAATTTTACTCCTGTACTTCTATTACATCTACTATATTACTATGGTTCAATCATGAATAAATCATCTGATGATACGTCTGATTCTTCCTTACAACGAGAATTGAATCAATTACAAAGTATAAACGATGTTATAGGCTCCACAATCAAAGCAGTTCAAGCAGCTTCTAGCCAGGTCGAATGTCTTCGAAAGTCAACTTCTAATTCGCAACAACTGATTCAGATTTGGTCTTCTTTGGTATCTCAGAATAAGCATGTATCAGATATGATGTCCAGTACAGATAAACAAGGATGGCAGAGATCTGATCAATTTAATGAAATATTAAAGCAGAAGCAGAAGCAGTTAAAAATGCTCAAAGACAGGCAAGCTCAACTCGAACGACTGCAATCCAAACGATAATAACTATCTATTTGCTAAATAATTTGTAAACGAAATCATATTCACATAACTTATAAAAATGCATACATAGAAAGGATTCTTTTAGTTCCTTAGTTCTTCTCCTTCTTCTCCTTCTTATCTTCTTCTGGTTGAGTCAACTTCACCAATAAGTCACCACCGTCAACATTCTCATCTTTCTTGACAAGAATATCAGCCACTCTACCAGCAGTTGGTGCACTGACCACCATTTCCATTTTCATGGCACTCAAAACACACAATGGATCACCCTTCTTGACATCATCACCGACGTTAGCTCTAACTTCCACAATGACACCGGCCATTGGAGAACCAACTTGGTTGACATCATGTCCGTCAGCCTTTGGCTTGGTAACCTTCTCGACATTAGCCTTAGAATCGCCGACAGTGATCTTTCTCATTTCAGCATTCAACTGGAAGTAGATATCACGAGTACCCTTTTCTTCATCCAAGTCACCAATGGCAACCAACTTAATAACCAGAGTCTTACCTTGCTCAATGTTAACATTGATCTCTTCACCGATCTTTGGTGCGGCAAGGAAGAATCTAGTTGGCAAAACAGACAAATCACCATACTGTTCCTGAGTTGACTTGAAGTCTTCATAAACCTTTGGATACATGTTGTATGAAGCAACATCACACTCAGTGATTTCTGGTCCAAATCTAGCATGCAATTCGTTTCTAACCTTCTGCAAATCGAATGGCTCCAATTCAAGACCAGGTCTGCAAGTAAGCTTTCTTCTCTTACCCTTGATGATATTTGTTCTCAAAGGCTCTGGGAATCCACCGAATGGAGTACCCATCAATCCTTCGAAGAAGTCCAACACAGAATCTGGGAAGTCCAATTCTGGTGCCAATCTCTCAACATCTTCAGGTGACAACTTGTTGGAAACCATGAACTGAGCCAAATCACCAACAACTTTAGAGGTAGGAGTAACTTTAACGATATCACCAAGCAATTGGTTGGCCTCTCTGTATGCCTTCTTGGTTTCAGCCCATTGTTGACCCAAACCAACCTGCTGAGCTTGGAAGATCAAGTTAGTCAATTGACCACCTGGAATCTCAGTCTTATAGATTTCAGGATCTGGACCCTTCAAATCAGTACCGAAGCATGAGTAAAGCAATCTCATCTCTGCCCAGTAAGCATCAAGCTCACGTGCAGCAGATTCTGGGATACCAGTATCGTAGGAACCATCCACGGCTGCAATGAATGCAGACATAGAAGGTTGAGAAGTCAATCCACTCATAGAATTAACGGCACAGTCAACAACATCGACACCAGCTTGAGCAGCAGCCACATAAGTTGAGATACCAGTACCTGCTGAATCGTGCGTGTGAAGATGAATTGGCAAGTCTGGATATCTCTTTCTGATAGAACCAATAAGCAATTTGGCAGCAGCTGGTTTCATAGTACCAGCCATATCCTTGATACCAAGAACATGAGTACCCATCTTGACAATCTTATCAACAGTAGAGAGGTAATAGTCCAAGTTATATTTCTTACCTGGCTGTAACATATCACCAGAGTAGCAGAAGGTAGCTTCAACAACACCACCGGCCTTCTTAACTGCATCAACACCAACCTTCAATTGCTCCAAGTCATTCAAAGCATCGAACACACGGAAGATATCGACACCATTCTCCTTAGCCTGCTTGACGAAGTGATCAATGGCGTTATCTGGCAATGAAGAGTAACCGACACCGTTAGCACCACGAAGTAACATCTGGAATGGGATGTTTGGCACAGCCTTTCTCATCTTCTTAAGACGGTCCCAAGGATCCTCGTGCAAGAATCTCATGGCCACATCGAATGTGGCACCACCCCAGCATTCCAAGGCAAATGCCTTACTAAATGCATGAGCGGTAGTTGGTGCAACATTCAAGATATCAATTGTACGCACACGAGTAGCGAGCAACGATTGATGAGCATCTCTCCAAGTGGTATCCATGATAAGAGTACCCTTATGCTTTCTGACTTGCTGAGCGAAAGCTGCTGGTCCCTCCTTATCAATAACCTGTTTCCAACCCGAGGGTGGAACAGCATCAACATCAACCAACTTACCGGTAGAAGGATCGTGAAGTTCTGGAATCTTGGCCTCCTGGGTCAACTGTGGCAAACCTCTTTGGCCCTTAATCTTGGAACCATTGACAACAATATCGGCCAGATAAGCCAACAGTTTCTGTGCTCTGTTCTTAGAAGTGATCATGTCGAACAATGAAGGAGTATCGTCGATGAAAGTAGTCCAGCAATCACCGGCTTTGAACACTGGATGCGTCAAAAGTGCGATAAGGAATGGTATATTGGTTTTAACACCTCTGATACGGAATTCAACCAAAGCTCTCACCATCTTTCTTCTAGTAACCTCGAAGTTTGAAGAGTGGGCAGTACATTTGACCAAAAGTGAATCATAATGAGGAGAAATGACGGAGCCAACGAATCCGTTACCACCATCAAGACGGATACCGTTACCACCGGCACTTCTGTAAACCTCGATCTTACCAGTATCAGGCTGGAAGTTCTTGGCTGGATCTTCGGTAGTAATACGACATTGAATAGCAAATCCACGAGTAGTGATCTGATCTTGCAAAAGACCCAGGTCAGCCAATGATGCACCAGCAGCAATCTGAATCTGGGCAGAAACAATATCAACACCAGTAATCTCCTCAGAAATAGTGTGCTCAACCTGAATACGAGGGTTGACTTCGATAAAGTAGTGGTTTCCCTTTTTATCAACGAGGAACTCTGCAGTACCTGCGTTCCTATAGTGAGCACTCTTGGCCAGTTTCACGGCATCGGCAAGAATGGAGTTTCTCACCTTAGGATCCAAATCTTTAGAAGGTGCCATCTCAACCACTTTCTGATGGCGTCTCTGAACCGAACAGTCACGCTCGAATAAGTGGATTGTGTTACCAAAGTTATCTGCGAGCAATTGAACCTCAATATGCTTAGGATGATGAAGGAATCTCTCCAAGAAGCAGGTACCATTACCGAAGGCAGCCTTTGCCTCAGAGGAAGCACGGTGGAAAGCATCGGCGATATCATCACCTTCGTTCACCACTCTCATACCTCTACCACCACCACCGTAGGCGGCCTTGATAATAACTGGGTAGCCGTACTTTGCCACAAAGGCTTTGGCCTCAGACACATCTTCAACAGGACCAGGGGTACCTGGAACGACTGGAACACCACACTTGTTAGCGAGGATTCTTGCAGTAACTTTATCACCAAGTCCTTCAATAACTTCAGCGGAAGGACCGACCCAGGTAAGACCGGCAGCTTCGACTTTAGCAGCAAATTCAGAGTTTTCACTGAGGAAACCATAACCTGGGTGAATCATTTGAACGCCATGGGCTTTTGCAATCTTAATAATTTCATCCATAGCCAAATAAGCTTGAACAGGAGAGTATTGTCCCTTCTTACCTATCTGGTAAGCTTCATCAGCTTTGAAACGATGCATCGAAAGTCTATCCTCATAGGAATAGACTGCTACCGTGTGCATACCAAGTTCGTGTGCACTACGGAAAATACGGATAGGGATCTCGCCACGGTTAGCGACGAGAATCTTGTTGTACTTTGATGGAAGAATCTGGGATTGATCCCTGATCTTCGTCAAAGATGGGAAATCAGATGTAGACATGATTGGATAACGAATAAATTTGCAATAAGATAGTTAATTCGTATATAATCGACAATGTCAGAATATAAGGCTTTATATATATCGATGCATCCCAAATTGCGGAGTCATAAATAATTGAGATTTTATCAATCGTTTACCTCATTGTTTCTCGGAGCTGAGAAATTGTTATTGAAATTTGGCATCTCCGGGTATCATTCTGTGGCAGTAACTCCGTATTAATAGGTCCATTGATTGGTTTGAACACCTTGTTAATCTTGCATTCTTGCCGATTAATGCCGGGAAATACATATAAAAATTAAGGTACCTATACCTTGATCTCACTATTACCTATTCCCTACGGAGTCCTCTTACCCTATACCCTGCATGCGCGCGCGCTGACGTGTTTTTCTCAGGCACTATTGCAATAGATGCCCAGGCGCTTATCTATTAAACTGAGATCCTACGATGACTCTTTTACCTACTAGAGCCGTCACCAGTGAAAAAATTTTTACAATATACTAACCATTCATTCGTCTTTCATTCTTAAACCTTGTGTAGCCTTATCTTCATACTTCATCCCACTATTTCTCCCTTTTCATCACCCCCCACTCTCATTCCAACCTTCGCGGCGTTACCAAATCTCCGGAGCTCAATGCTGTTTTTTAGTCTTAACTCGCTAACTCCGGGATGATAAGAAGGCAGCCACTATTTTTCTTCCCCATTTAGGTAACGTTATCAATATATGGTGATCTAATTGACACCTCATTATAATGCTACCCCCACATATTTACCTATAATAGATACTGAGCTTTAAAGATTGTAATAGTACTCCCTCAGAATATTTAGTTCACTTCACTACATCGCACCCTTTCAGTCATCGATACCGCCAATAGCTGATCATAATCTTCTCTTGTAGCTATCCAATAATGACCCTCCTGTATCGCCGGGATGGATCATCTGCCAATTTTCTTATTCATCTCCTGTTCGCTTAAATAGGGAATTTAGGTGGGGAAATAAAAAGAATAAATGAAAAATGAAAAATAAAAATGAGAGTAACTAAAAATAAAAATAAAAAATAAATAAAATGGAATCCAGGATTCTTAAAACGAACTTGTTTAAATATATACTGATACCTAATTAAACACTCAATTTAACCTTCTCGTGGTTGATCAGATCCTTGTGTGGAGCCAATGCCTTAGCCACATCCTTGTTGACGAAGTTCTCAACTTGCTTTGGTGCTCTACCGATGAATGTAGATGGATCCAATAATTCGTCCAATTCTCCCCAGATTGGCTTGAAGTATGGTGTCTTCTTAACCCTCTCAATTAAATCGTTCTCACCACCCTGCTGTTTAACAACTGCGGATGCCTGTTGAGATAAAACTCTGATCTGCTCATGGCATTCCTGTCTAGAACCACCTTTCTCGACCATTGCCATAATGATATTTTCAGTAGCCATAAATGGTAATTCGGCCATGATATGCTTATGAATGACCTTTGGATAAACAACCAAACCATCTAAAATATTTGTCAATGTACTCAAAAGAATATCGGCAGTTAGGAATGATTCTGGAAGCGAGATCCGACGAATAGCCGAATCATCAAGCGTTCTCTCGAACCACTGAACGGATGCAGTGTTGAAAGCATCTTGGAATAATCCTCCCAGATGTCTTGCCAATGAGCAAACACGTTCACATCTCATAGGGTTTCTCTTGTAAGCCATAGCAGACGAACCAATTTGTGATTTTTCAAATGGTTCTTCCATCTCCTTCAGATGGGCCAAGAGTCTAATATCGGTAGCCATCTTATGGCATGTAGCACCAAGCGAAACCAGTGGGTGCAAACTATCGACATCGATCTTTCTTGAATAAGTCTGGCCGGTAACTGGGTATGCATGCTTGAAACCCAACAATTCCACCACCTTATGATCCAAGGCTTCCACTTTTGCATCGTCACCATGGAATAATTCCAAGAAAGAAGCTTGAGTACCAGTAGTACCTTTAGCACCACGTAATCCAATATCATCACGGGCTCTTTCGAAGTTTCTAAGATCCCATAGCAACTCTTGAAGCCAGAGACATGCTCTCTTACCCACGGTGGTAAGCTGAGCTGGTTGGAAGTGTGTCCATCCGAGAGTTGGCATATCCTTATACTCTAATGCGAACTGAGAGAGACGATCAATCACATTGACGATCTTCTCAATCAACAAATTATAAGAATCTCTGATGAAAATCAAATCAGCATTATCAGTGACAAAGCATGATGTTGCACCCAAGTGAATGATACCGGCTGCAGCGGGACAAGTCTCACCGAACACATGCACGTGTGCCATAACATCGTGTCTAACACGAGCTTCCTCCTTCTTGGCAGCTTCAATTTCCTCGTCGGTGATAGTCAAATGCTTTGACATTTGCTCCAAAGCTTCATCGGTAATCATGTTCAATCCCATGAATTGTTCAGCTTTAGCCAAATTGTACCAAAGCTTTCTCCAAGTAGAATACCGGTTCCTCATGGAGAAGATCTGGGACATCTCTTTGGAGGCATATCTCGATGAGAGTGGCGTTAGGTATGTGTCATTATCTGATGCAGTCATTTTTGTTATTAAAGATGGATACTTCCTGTACAATCAGTTTTCTATGTATTTCGCTCGATGGTCAATATACCACCTTCCCTTATACTTATAGATTTACTCTACCCCACTAGAAAATGTGAAATGTGAAAAATTTCAAAAAAATTAACCATACTTTCATTGTTTATTGGCTCCCTCTATTTATTACCTTTCAGCCGCAGGTCCCACTATTAGGCATGGTACCTTAGTTGAATTTGAACATCCGAGAATTGGTGCGACTCAATTCCCTGACTCCTCCCCACCATTATTCGACATCATAGCGATTCTCGTGTGAAAACGGAGATTGGGTTATCTGAATTTTATAGTTTCGATCCTTAATACTCCTCCTTTGGGGAGTTATATCTGAACGATATTACTGGTGTATTGCCAAATTATATCTGTTTAGCTATCCTCTGTTCTGTATCCTAAATTGTGTACAAATGCTTTATAAGAATTTTTACTGCGTATCAATATAAAATAATACTACCAATTTAGGTCAGTTAGTCCGGAATGGTAGAAACAAGCACGGTATTAATGATTGTTTTCGAGAATGATTTTATACATCATCAATGTTAATCCAGTTGATATATCATATTCTTATTGATATCATAGGTTGATGCGGTTCGTTTTCTTTGTATTGCCCATTGTCGAACTACCAAATTTGGGGGTGAATCCCTAACCTTAAGTTACGATCCTTCTTTGTTTTAATCATCCTTGATATGCCTGAAATATCAATCAATCGAGAATAAGCCTAACGAAAATCTCTTCATCATATAAGAGAATCGACAGTACAATTCAAATTTGTCGACTTCTATGATATAATGAAGGGATCCACATTTCACACAATATGAGCCCAGCTATATAAAGTGCCTAATATTTGATGTAGAGTAACATGGTTAGTAAAATCTGTAAACTATTTCAAGATATACACCATTTGAGTTGACATGACCGAAGGTGACCGATCCTCCAGTGTTTGAATTTTGACTAGATAAACAGCGCTGCAGTATTATCAATAGCAATCGAGATATAGGATATATCAACTTCAAATCAATAAATGTATAGATAAGTATGTATCCCATTCATGGTGTATATACTTAAGATCATTAAACCAATATTATAGCAGTGATGCAGAATCCTTAATACTCGTTTACTCTATTATCTGAGATTCATTTATTTTTTTGGATCTTTTTCAATCCCATTTCTCGTTCCCTTATCTATCTAACATTTACTGCTATCAAAGTACAATATAATCGATCTTGCCACTATACAACCCATATATCATGACCTAAGACATGTCTAAGAATTCATTAATTACAAAACTGCTTAACTGTATAGATGAATCGGTGGATACAGATCGGATCTCCGAGTTCATCCAATCTAATATAGATTCAGATTCACCTACAGATACCGCTACTCTTCAATTCATTGAAACTTTACCCAACCTGCCACTATTTAAGAAGAATGGATCACAAGATGTGAAAGATCTTATTAATTCTTTGATTCAGAGCCAAGCAAACCCATCATTTGGATGCTTCGTTCTATCAATTCTCACACGATTCTTAGATACATCACCACTTAATAGAATAAGGGTGTATTCAGAAGATTTGATACAATATATGCTCAATGCCATGAAATCTTCTCACGGTAAAGTAAGAGACTCTTTGACTGACTTATTTGTGTCGTTATCGGAATTGGGACTGTCATTCAATCAGATGGCCCTTCTATATCGAGAAAGTCTATCGGATTCATACTTCCTTGATGTATTCTATAGAATCTTCCAACATTCTCCACAAAGTGTCAAATCGCTACTTTTAACACATAACAGTCGTATCAGTTTCCCTGATATCACACTTCATACAAGTGACTTTACTTTATCTTGCTGGCTCGAACTTCACTCTGGATTTCATAACGTCGATAAGGAAACAACCGATTCGTTTGATTGGATTATTTTCAATAGAGGAGAAAAAGAAGTACTTAAGTATTGTTTTGAGGATTCTAAACTCGTGTTGAAATCAACTGGAGTTGCAAAATTCGATTCATTCCAATTTCAGCTTGGACGACTGTACCACGTCTGTCTTATCCATCGTCTTAATAGTAAATCATCTGCGGTTGATTTATTTGTTGATGGTTGTTTCATTCAAACAAGAGATTTTGTATTGGATCTAGAAGCTCCTCTTGAATTCACATTAAACTTATGTGGGTCTAACGAATCTGATAATGTTATCCCCGAGTTTGTTAGCTTAATGCTAATTGAGGGCTGTCAAAGGCAGTTTTGGCCCCTTATTTCTTATAGCTTAGGTCCTAATTATTCTGGGATATATCAAGATGTCAATATGGCGGCTCATATTGATCCAAAATCGAAGATAAAGCTTAAGATGAAACTCTGCGAGAACTGTGAGCTTGACTTTGATGCCGAGGCTAGTAAACAGGAAAATCTGACATTGGCTGACAATGCAATAGTGAATCCCGATAAACTGGCTCTAAATTTCCATTGCTTAAATGCAACAAATGTTGGGTCGGAAGTAAGAATAGATATTCAGAAGCATTCACAAGTTGGGAAAGTTACAGCCAATCCAATTATTATAGATAACAACAACGATATCATCTTTTGGAATCCCACTTTCTTAATTGATTCATTATTTGCCATAGGTGGGGTGGGTGCACTATTACACCTGGTGGCAGAATCATCCACCACTTCAGATTTGGTCAAATCTTTAATTCTTCTATTCCGATTGTTAGATTCGGATGTCAGATCATTAGATGAATTCGGTTCAAACTCTGGCTACAATGTTTTGGCCACTCTTTTGAAGACTAAAAAGGAGTTGATCAACATGGATGTACTTACTACCGTACTTAAATTCATTGGATATAACAGCGACTCTCCAGCCGATTCGATCATATCCAACAAGCTTGCCTACCGTGCACTCGTTGCAGATTTCGAAATATGGAAGCCCGAAGGAGCTGCCACACAGTCTGCCAAGGATACTTTCAAATTTGTTCTTTTTCAATTATCAATGTTTGGAGATGGTAGTAAGTATCATGAGTACAATCTCAAGAGGTTGGCAAGTATGAAAATTGTAGGAAGGATCATTAGAGCATTAAACTATGGGCTCGTTGATACAAAAATGCTTCCTATTCTTCACGACTCACTGGAGATTCTCGTCAGACAGAAGCCGACACCGGAAGTAATTCAGCAGCTTTGTCTTTATGTGATATATGCTTTGAAGCGTCAGCAAAATCCCAAAGAACTTGACGAGATGTATGGCAAATCGATGCTTTCAATTATCACATCCATATTCTGTGAATCGTCACAGCTCAACAACTTCAATCAATGTAAAAATTTCTTAAGATGTGTCAATGCCAAATGGTTAATGATTCTACTGGATCATGACGATCATTATGTGGTTCTCTCTGCCCTTAGACTTTTAGTTCTCGTTCTTCTTTTGCTGGGTCCGGGTTCAAGAAGATCCTTCAATAGAAGCGGAGGAATGGCAATACTTCGTCGGTGTATCGGTAAGAACTGGAGAAATTGTTCTGATCTGATGAGTCTTCTCTGGGCCGGAATATTTGGAATTAAAGAAGCTGCTGAAATGACCAATACACATGATTTGATGACATTCGTTCAATTTGTTTGTGACAAAGAAGATCTTCAATTGGTGATTCCAGAACTAATTGATATAGCGAATGAGTTGGTCAGCGCATCTATTGATGCACTTAATAAATTGATTGCAGAAAACCCTGATGGTATTCCAAAATATGATGATACCTTACTGGATGTGGAGGGATTGTTGAACCTGTATCTCCAGGCACTAAGATTATCGATTGACAAGTCAGAGTTATTTGCTGAATTTTTGAGATACAATTCTAATTGGATCATAGATTTCCTTCTAATTGTTGAGAAGCTTCAACTCTGTTGTGAAAGTGATCCAACGCTCGATGCCTTGCAGCATCTTTCAAATAGATATATGGAATTTTTTAATTCCCATGTCTCGGAAACAATATTTGACCAACAAGCCTCCATTCGATATAAGAAGTTCCTAATTCATTTCTTTGAAAAGAATCTTAAAGTCTCAGGAATGGTGATAGCACCATATATCTTCAAGCATATGCAAGAATTTAAAAC
Organism: Brettanomyces custersianus; assembly: GCA_012295335.1. Lineage (NCBI taxonomy): Eukaryota > Fungi > Ascomycota > Pichiomycetes > Pichiales > Pichiaceae > Brettanomyces > Brettanomyces custersianus. The sequence goes on along the minus strand of JAAVTW010000001.1, from coordinate 2,914,548 downwards.
AATCTCATCATTGCCTGTGTTTAATGATGCACTGAATGTGAAGCCATATCTTGCATTGATTCAATGCTATCTTGAATGTGGAGTTCAACTCAATGTTTCTTGGTTAGATGTGATCCTTAGCTCTTTGGAAGCCATGAAGTCAACTTGTAATTTTGCTTCTTCATCCGCATTTAAAAATTGTACTTCCAAGGTTGTTATGGCATTCAAAGACTCTTTTATAGAGTCTACAGAAGCCGAAATCATCAAACCTGGAAGTCAACTCCAACAAATCAAGAAGTATTGTTCTTCCCTGTTAGTGCATCAACAATTTCTTTCAGATAAATATAATGCAGAACAAATGGCTACGATTTTCAGTCTACTCTTCAAAAACCTTTTGATAACTGATAAGGAAATTGTCAACATTGTTGCCAATACGGTTCGTGTTATTTCCATGAGTCAAAATATGCCATTAATTTTGAGTGTGATCTGCGGATCCGATGGTAACTTTATGAAGCGGACAGATGAGCTATTCAAAAGTGCAATCAGTCTTGATGATCAGAAAATGATTTCACAGGTGTATTCCGATTTTGACACAAAGGAACGCCTCAATGGCATATTCAACAATGCATTGAACGAATCCAAAAAGTGTAAGAGATTACCTGCTAGAGAATTTGTTAATGAACTGATTAAGCAGTGGCAGAAGAATTTCAATGATCAGATCAATACCAAAAAATGGAAATTGGAATCTATTGCTGAAGCTGTTGTTAATTCCGAAGGAAAGAAGTTTGCTAGGCATATTCAGGATGATAAAGATAATCTCGAATATTACAGTGACTTATATTCCAGAATCATTACGCAGATTCCAGTATTATCAAATGTTGGTGACTGGATTTTGGATACTACAGAAGGACGATTCAGAATGAAGAAGAAAATACTTTTCCACGCCAAGGCAGATTCATGTCTTCGTTTGACTAAGAATAATGTTATCAGTAAGCAGCAAGTGAAAGATTCATCACCCAGACTAGTTGAATCTGAACTTGATAGTGCTGGTTACGAATTCGTTTCAGATCAGACCTCGCAGGAGGATAAAAATAGGAAAATCATTCGAAGTTTGTTCGTTCATGACAAAATCACTAAAATTATGAATGTTACACGTATTCAAGGTCTTGAAGCTCTAGAATCACTTTTTATTATCGGGTTAAATCATTTATATCTCATTGGAAATTACTTTAGAACAATTGATGGTGAAATTGTGGATGTCGATGAGGCTCCTGTTGAAGAACGAGATGCATATATTGGAATGATCTCAGGAACGCATACTACGGATCACCCAGTAAAGAACTGGCTTCTGACTAAGTTGATGACTGTATCCAAGAGGAAGTTCCTACTAAGAGATGTAGCTATTGAATTATTCTTCGTTAATGGGGACTCTGTTCTTCTTACTCTTGGAAATAAAGCATTGAGGAATTCACTTTTCGATCAGCTATCATCTAAAATCACTGCCAAATACAAAGACCATGACTTAGAAGAGGCAATGTATTTGGCTTCTCAACAGAGGATTACCAGTCTGAAAAGTAATGAGAGTATCACAAAATTGAGTTCACTTCTTTTCCATACTTTCATCAATACGGATTTGGCACCATCTGATAGTGCCAGTTTCTCTAAAATTACAAAGAAATGGAAAAGGGGAGAATTATCCAATTTCTACTATCTCATGTTGGTGAACACCATTGCAGGTAGGACGTTCAATGATTTCACACAGTATCCTGTTTTCCCCTTCGTTATTGCTGATTATACATCTAAAGAATTGAACCTCGATGATCCTAAAGTGTTTAGAGATCTATCAAAGCCCATGGGTGCCCAGACGGACAAGAGAGCCAAACAATTCAGAGAGAGATATAATGCCTCCAGTGAAATGGCTCCTGATGTCCCTCCTGCTCATTATGGAACGCATTATTCTTCAGCAATGGTGGTAACATCATATCTGATTCGATTAAAACCATTTGTGAATTCATATTTGATACTTCAAGGTGGTAAGTTTGATCATGCGGACAGGCTTTTTTATTCCATAGCAAAAACTTGGAGAAGCGCATCCGAGGAAACTACTTCTGATGTGAGAGAATTAATCCCTGAGTTTTATTACTTGCCCGAATTCTTGATCAATTATAATGGATTCAAATTTGGCAGTCTTCAGGATGGGACTAATATAAGTGATGTTCAACTCCCACCTTGGGCTCATGGTGATGCAAAAGAGTTTGTTTGTAAGATGAGACAAGCTTTGGAATCTGACTATGTTTCAGCCCATCTTCCCTCATGGATCGATTTGGTCTTTGGGTTCAAACAGAGTGGACAAAAGGCCGTAGAATCTCTAAATGTGTTTGATCATTTAAGCTATGCGGGAGCAGTTGATTTGGATAAAGTCGAAAACCAAAGGCAGAAGGAAGTTATTACCTCCACAATATACAATTTCGGTCAAACACCTCTTCAGCTTTTCACCCGCCCCCATACAAGTCGTTGGAAACATTTACCACGATTTGTATTTGATCCAAAAGAATTCTCGAAGATGCCAATGGTGACATCGAAGGTATTACCTAATAAGCAACGGGTTGATCAAGTTACTTTTGATGTACGTCAAAAAGAGTGGATACCCATTTCAAGTTCCGTAAGACTCAATGGCAATACATTCATTCAGAAATATTCGTCTTGCAGTCTAATCATCAATAAGAGTCTAATATTCGAACAGCTTAGTTCAAATAAGATCACTCGATTTGAATTACTTGATGACCGCAGCCGGTTTATTGTGGGATATGAAGATGGCACGATGTTAGTTTATCGTTTAACGGGTGATCTATTGAGTGGTATAACCAATTCTCAACGATCATCTGTTCAGAGATACAAGCCAGTTGCATGTAAGGTCAATCCACACCAGTTGGAATTACAAAGTACAGCAGTTATGAGAGGCCATTCAACTAAAATAGTTGATATTCAAATTGCTCACAGTAGTGGAGTTATTCTCACACAGAGTTTGAATGGGGAAGTAATGTTATGGAATCTTGAAGATTTCACAAGGATAAGAGAGGTTGATAAAAAGCATGTAAGTAAGATGATTGCCATATCCGACGAAAGTGGTTATATTACTACTTTGGATGATGATGGATATCTTAGAATCTTTACTGTCAACGCAGAATTCATTTGCGAAAGGAGAATGAGAGATACAGTAACTAAGATTGTGTTTCCAGTGATCAACACCAGTTTGGAACGAAAGGTATTAAACTATCCATGGAGTCAATTGGCCTTGATAGCCGTTGGGTTCTGTGATGGAACGGTGGAATTTTATGAGCTCAAACTAACACATGAGTGGATGCTTAATAAGATTGGGGAAGTGAAAATTCCCGGTGAAGTTTCAGCAATCCTGCTCAAATTAGGTGTATCGTTAGATGGAGAAGGTAATAAGATAGAAAGAGGTAAATTAATGGTTGGTAATACCAATGGAGAGCTCATGCAGTTCGGTTAACTTTACTAGATATTAGATATGCGTATATATTTATACGTGGAATGTTAGTTATTCTTCTTTTCACTTTCCATGGCAGCTCGATTCTGGGCGTCAATAAATTTCTGGTTGAAGTCAGGATCAATCTTACTCATAATAGTTATTGAGAGCACGACCACAAGGCAGAATCCCAATATAATTCCAACGATTGGATATCTTTTAATGATTGGAATGAATGGAATACTATTTAGGAAACTACCTGAAGGATCAACATCTGCAAAATGACGAAGTTTCACCTCGGAGAAAACCAATCCCGATGGAATTTCAATGGTCTCACCCTTGCCGTTTTCAGTCGTCACTTTATAGTTTGTATCATTAACAACGTCAATCATGTATTCATCACCATACATGAGCTTGAAATCAAGGGAGTGTATTAATACACTGTATGATCCTTTATGTAATGGAAGTTCGAATGTGCCATTCTTAGTGAAGTGATATGTATTTGACAGTGAGGTATTGGATGGTAATACTGTTATTGAAGCCCTTTCCGGATCGAGAGCCCTGTGTGCATTCTCGGGTAATTTGACTGACCCTTTGATCGTTATAGCCAAACTCTGGGATATGAGAATCCATATGAGAAAGAATATTGTAGGAATCATTTTAAGATAGTTATTCATGAATTGATTGTGATTAACTGTAACGTAAGCTAATCAAAAACGAAATTTGTACGAGATGTTATATAGGAACGAGAAAATATGTCGATATAGATGAATTCAATTTTCATTCTCAAGCTGCTACTATTATAATCATAGATAACTGAGTTTTGAAGTAAAGCTAGCTCTCCATCCATTGGTATTCCAATGTCTACATTTCATCTCTAATTAGGCCTTTCTTGGTACTCCTATAGTATCCTCCTTACACCTTTACGGAAAAAAAAATTAATCCGGGAAAGGATGTACTATTTTCCATTGTCCTGAATTTAGGTCCTGGTTTATATCATCTAGGGATGGAATTTTACCACCAGAACAAGTGAATCATCCATAAGACAGCTGTCATTGCCACTATAACCTCATAGATAACCACGGTATTTTTTCAATTATTTTACTTTTTTTACTTACCTAGTTGGTCCAATTAGGAAAATCGTAGGGACTGATGTTTTATATAGCACCGATCAGTTCCTCAGATATCATCTGTGCAACTGAATCTCAATCATCAAAAATTTTCAGAAATATTTGAGAACTTAACCTTTTATATCTTACATGGCTCCTCTTTCTCCACTCATTTAAGAAAAGATATATATTGTAGGGAGGTCTCTATAAGCATCATGTATGTTTCTCCCACAGTTATCTCCCTCTACAGTCTTTTCGAGATTAAGTGGATACGATGGAAATTCAATGTCAAGCAAGTTACCAATACTTCAATTGACTGTATTCAAGTATCTAACATATAAGTAAGGATCTATTAGTTATATATTTAGAAGCCAAAGTTATGTTGACAGTATGCCATTGGTGGGATATTTGGATGTGGGACAGCTTTGAAAGTCTTGAAATCCTCTATGTAGTTATCCTCGTCATCAAGTGTTAACGTAACGCTGGCACCGAGATTAGTGTCCGCATCACAATACTTAGGTGCACTAAACACGGTAGCAAGTCTTCCGTTATGTTCGATTTCGTAACCTCCTGCTCTAACCTCATGAGAGCGGAAAATCATCTTCAAATGGTTGTTATCACAGAATTTCTTCGTAACATCAGGTCCAAATTGAAGACCAATTCCTCTCTTCGAAGGACTTCTGCCATTCTCAGGTTGAGGATCCGTCCATAATAGTTCCATTTCAATACCTTCCTTTGGTGGCTGTTTGTACTTGAACCTATCGATACTACGAATTTCATCCAAAGTAACATCATCTCTACTAAACAATCCTCCATGCATAACAAGATACTGCTGGCCAATCAAAGTTGAATAAGGCAAAGCTGTGAAAGACGTCGAAAAGCACCTATAGAGGCGATCCGTATATTTAGCCTTGACTTCACTTTGGAATCCATAAACTTGATTCATATCATTAGTTTCATGATTTCCTCTATCCAAATAGAAGTTATTTGGATATAATAACTTCAACGAATAGAAAAAGAAAGCCACTTCGGTTGACCAAGAACCTCTATCAACGAAATCACCATTGAATAGATACGTATGTTCTGGAGAAACGTGACCAAATGTTTTAAAGATGTTCATCACATCATAGAATTGACCATGGGTGTCTCCACAAACGGTAATCTTCTTAGCAGTTGGGCATCTATATTCTTTGCTCTTAGTTGCAGTTTTTCGTGGAAGACCAATCTCGACCAGAGAATGTTCCTTGGCTAAGACCTCCATTGCTGCGGCCACAATGGCATAGGCGTGCTTCTTAGGAAGAGTCTTGCCATCCTTAAAGATCTCTATCATTTTCGTAAGATACTCCTTAGTCATTTTTACAGAAACAACTTGTTTAGGCATTCCTTCCATCTTATGAGTTCTTTGAGTTGTTTCAATGTGTAAATCAGGTAAACCATGGTCGTCTTTATCATCCAGCATATTCTTGAAATCTAATTCGTCAAACACCGAAACTTCATCATCAACTTGAATGGCCTTCTCAAATCTAATCTGATTGATCATTGCTTTCAAATTCTTTTGCATCTTCAAGGCATTTTTGTCGTTTGGTGCATGCTTTATCACCGTCTCAATGTCTTTCAATGATTTTTTGTATTCAAGCATACCACTGTATGCCACAGCTCTTCTATAGTAACCTTTCAGATAGTTCTTATTCAATTTTATAGCTTCGTTGGCATCATTCAAAGCCAAACCAAAGTTTTCCTTCTTGATATGAGCTTGAGCTCGATTGGCATAAAAGACTGCAGTTGGGATTTTGGCTATTGCCTGAGTATAGTAATCGATTGCTCCCTCATAGTTTTTACACTTAAGTTGTTCATTACCAAGCTTCTTCAATTTCTGAGCTTGATCTAACAGATCATCGTTCGAAGTCATGGTGATAGTTATGGATATACAATATGTCTACTGGGGATACAAGTTCAGATCTCTCTGAGATCTGTCAATTATTTATTTTTTTTTTCCTCTGTCTTTCTACACAATTGAAATTTTTCACTTTTCTATCATTTTCCATTGGTATACCATATTCTATATTAATTACATCATCATCATAAACTTCTTCTTTATCTATTTAACCCTAACATCATAATGTTCACCGCTTTTGGTGATGTACCGCACATATGGATAACTTTGATAGTTCAACTTCGGTTCTCTTATCTTCAAATATTTCACCTGTAGCCCACTCGTCACGAATCCCTGCATCTCAAACTTCAAGTTGAGAGGAATCTTACGGAATCTCTCAAGTTCTTTTTCATCCAAAACTGATGGAAGAAGTAATTCTGCAATCATTACATACTCTTTACCACCATCAATCTTGTGGAACTTCCAAAGAATCACCGATTCTGCAGGTAAGTATTTCAATGTACCCTTATTATAGTGATATCTTGGTGAGTCAATATCCCCGGGAACCGGAACTCTAATCTGTAATCTCCGAGCTGAAATTCGTGATTTGAAGTTGGCCTTCACTTTAACCATAATCTCTAATCTTGTATTAGAGTGGTTTCTCATCTTGTAATCAATCAAGAAAAGTGGTTTAAGGCTTGAAGAATGAACTCTGTAAGTGACTAGGTTACATTCTCCATCTGGTGGGATGAACGAAATTGTCTTCTCTGATTCTACTTTACCTAAACGAACGCACTGATGGAATTTAACATCTTCAACACCTATTGGTTTCTTTGTATCATTTCCTGGAGAGCTTCCCCTAATAGCTTGGAGACAACTATCCATAAATCTTTGGTTCAATCCCAACACCAATTCAGGCATTCCCGATAAAAATGACTTCAATCGTATCACACCATGAATTTCGGAACTCAACAGTTGATTGCGGCGATTAACAAGCATATCGATTGACTCGATTACATCCAAGTATGCCTCATTCTTCTTATACTTGATTCCAGGCGATCTCCAATTGATTGCATTGGTTAAAGCAACAGGTGCCACGCTCTGTTTGAAAACAGTGGTCTTACCAGGTTTATGTTTGCTTCCTGAAGGTTTGAGAAGACTATGTAGCGTGTACGACTTCTGAGTGATATATTCTTTAAGGATACGCTGATCTGTGATTTGAGGAACACCGAAATCCATCATCTCGTCAAGAAGTTCATATATTATAGAGAAATTGTCCCTGATAGATTCCTCTTCCAACGAATGGAGATAACCTTCCAATACTTTAACCAATGAGTTCAAATAGCACAGTATGGCAAACACGTTAGTATCCTCCCTTGTCATAGCCAGTATGTACAAGTTCTTATGCAGTAAATATATGTAATTGATTCCATTGCTGCTTAGCACTGGTCTACTAGCACCATCATCCAAGCCTGCTTCGGCTTCCAAACTCTCCTGTCTTGAATTCTTAAGTAATAGTATGGGGAATTTCTCCACTGCCCCTGAAGGGATATCCCATTTGTAATCCCGGTGTAACAAAGGTCTACCCTTATTATCTAGGAAATAGATGACAGATGCCATAATATATAAGGAAATATTTGGTTCAAAGAATGCCAATGATGACGGAAATAATGTCTTTCCAAGTAGATGAGCTGGCTAGGTTGAATTATTCCACCCGAGGAAGGTGCGAAAAAATGTATTGGTATTGTGTGTGTAAGGATGTCTATATTAACTGCTGGTAGAGAGAGGACTGAATATATACCTACTATTGAACAATCTAACAGTTTCTGGTTCAATGTCCATATCTTTCGAAGTGATTCTTGTAGTAATCGTAGCAGTTTTGCACATACACTTCCTATTTATTCAAATACTTTATTACCTATGGAAGTACCTAACAACTCTTTCCCTACTCCCTTTGATGAATTGCATCAAACAGTGAATTGCTCACGCTGACTATATACTGTATCTCCTTCCCATCATTTTGTCGAAGCCTATTATAACGTTCTGGCATCAACCGTCATCATACAGCTAATCTCATATGGTTGCCGAATTCTGCTAATTATTTCCCTAGGCAAATCCTCAATAGGATAAATATAATAAATTAATTTATTGGTTGCTCTAACGGGGTAGGCACATAAGGTTTCTTTAACACCACAATATTTTAACATAACTTCGCATGGCTATCACTAAAAATCAAGTACTTGATCATTCAACAACTTCAATACTAAGTTTAAACCAATTTCATACAATATCAACCAATTATTGGCTACTTTTAAAATGACTATCGAATCGGCCATAAGGTAAGTAATAATGAGATTCATTATAGGCTTAATTTACTCATAGTTACTAACATCAATCTTTCTTTACTAGCCAGCCACAATCATCTTCACATATAGGTTCAAACCCTTACAAATCAAGTTTTTTGGCACAGAAATCCTCATATTACAATATCAACGTTACGATAAGGTAAGTAAGAAAGTGAAGGATATCTTTACTAAGATATGGTAATATCACAAGAGTTCCGATAATAAATGATTGCTCATGATATCAAATTTGTGTTGGAATCATGTATTATCCATTTGATATCCTGTCATATAAAGAGGCCAATCTTATCGGCATACATGCACAGCCGTATTCTGGTGGCTCTCCCATTGTCCGATCGATACTAACCAATTCCAGTCACTGGCAACTTAAGGATTTGATATGTAAATCATCTTCATCAAATAGTGTGTACTATCCATCGAAAACAAGCGTCAATGAGTTATCATTTGATGGAGAAAAGCCAACACAGAAACAAAAGAAACCTTCACCGGGTAATACGGACCAGATATATCTGGACCCATCAGACAACGAATCGGCTGTTGCCGAATTCTGCTGTTCACCACGATGCATAAAAGAAAATGGAGGTGTTATTGCAATAGGTGGATTAACTAGTGGGCCAACAACTCCAAATTCTAGGTACAGTCGGATGAAAGGACATTTTGGTTATCACATTACACAGACAGGATTTACAGGAAGCGCACAAATAGGAGCGTTGATCAACAACTGCGTGAGTGTGAATAAACTATCTCACTATAATTACAAGTCTCTGTTGTGTAACAACGATCAAAACTTGTATCTTATTAATATTCCATTGGATGGCCGTCCCATAGTCCCTGATTACTCGGTTAGTATGGGAGTGGCATTAAATCATGCATCTCTATCACCCGACAACAAGACGATAGTGGCGGTCGGTGATACATCCCGGATATTTCTTCTGCATCCTGAAGAAGATATGCGAAGTATAGCGAAAAGGGATATGATTACCACGATGTCTGACTGCGGGTTTTCAACGTGTTGGAACGGATCTGGATACCAATTCTCAGCGTGTTTCCAAGAAGGAGTTGATTTCATCTATGATGTGAGAAATATTTCCAAACCCGTTCATGTCATTGAATCAACAAGAAAACAATCACAGAATGGTGCATTCCGTGTGTGTAAGTATTCGGAAGGAATGGATGATCTTCTTTTCATTGCAGAGCATCAGGGAAGAGTTCATGTAATAGATACACGTAACTTCATGACACATCATGTGATTATGCTCCCAAAGCAATTATACAGCTGCGAGGATGGTTACTATAACCAGCCAATTGTTAAAGAGTATGATGACGTTCTTCGAGTCCAGCATGAACTTGGATACATATCATCAAGTCAACATTTCGTGGCTAATGTTGACTCCGGTTTGATGCGGAAATCTCAATTCTTTACATATGGGCAAGATGATTGTCCACGTCGGTTTGCATCAAAATCTGGTAGGAAATGTCATAAAAGGCATCCTGAAGGTGTCACCGTAGTGGATAACACGGTGAGATACGAAACGACAGGGGACCAACAATGTGTTTATGATACTTTAACACAACCGGCATATGTTCGAATTGGATCACCATCGAATATTCCCGATATTAATGAAGAAATCCCTAACTATTCTTGGATTCAGGCAACTAATAGATCTGTTACTCCCTTGAATGATCCATTCTTTTTCCTAGATTCAGAATTGGCAGTGTGTGGATTGGAAGTAATGGATAGTAATGCAGGACGTGGAGGGGGACATAGATCACTTGTAATTGGTACAGAAAATGGACTCATCCATTGGGATATCGACAGCTGGCAACGGATGTGTTTCCCGTCATGTGAGTTTGCATAGACATTAATGACTAGCATAAATTTTGGTTTTTATTTTTATATATTTCACTTCTATATCGTAATACATCCATTTGATTATAATACACATGATAATTTATCTGTAGAACTGGGGACGGTTCACGTTCAATCCATATTCGTCCAACGCACTGCTTAAGTCTTCCATAGTCAATGTGACCTTTTCATTATGTCCCTGTTGGCTCAGTCCAGCACCTAATCCATTTCCACTAGATTCTCCGCCGTTTTCACCGTTATTTGACTCATTCTTACCTTGAGAATTCATTGCCGTAGCCATCATAAGTGCTCGGGCCCGAACCTGCGGGTTAGATGAGTTATAAACGGCACTTGCAGATCTGATTCGTGAGTATTCAAAAGCATCGGTCGCTATGTCGCTGACAAACTTCTGTGTTGCCAATGCTAGTAATCTCTTGATCTTACGATTGGATGTAGCAAATCCATTCTTAGCCAAATAATAGTCTGTCACAGCATCAGGAATAATGGGCGTGAAATCTTCATCATCCATCATCTCTAGCACTTCCTCCAAAGTCTTATCCTCACGCGTTATCTCAGGAAGTGCATGTGCAGGTGGCTTTCTTCCTTCAACAGGCGTCGAATTCTCTGTTTCAACTTCTGGCTTGTTGGACATCTCAACATCTTCTGTTTCAACTGCAGCCTTTTTACTAACATGCTCCGAATCGTTTGAATCGTTAGCTGCTCTTTTCTCTCCATTTGTGGCTTCTTCATTCTTTTCTTCTTCTTCTTTATTTTCTACACCTTTTTCCTCTTCATCTTTTTCCTCAGCCTCTTTGGTATTCTTTCCCTCGTCTTCCTCTTCAGCGAATTCATCAACATCATTCATACTGAATAATGCACCACCAGCCTCATCATTTGTATTGGTCTTCGAACCGCTTTTTTCTTCTTCTTCCTTACTCCCTTCTTCCTTATTCTCCTCTTCCTTCTCTTTCTCTTCATCATCCTTATCATTATCTTTGTTATCATTATTTTCCTTTTCCAATGGCTCTTGTTCGTTCTTATCTTTTTCTTCAGTCTCCTGCTTAACTTCCTCTTCTTTTCCTTCTTCCTCTTTCACATCCTCTGCTTTCTCCTCCTCTTCCTTCTTTGCAGAAGCCTTTTCTGTCTTTCTAGTTTTCCTGCGTAGATTTCTTTTACCTCTTGCCATCCTACCCAATTTAAGGCCTTTTTCCGCAAATGTTCGGGTTGATTAATCCAATAATATTCTCGTATATAATAATGAGGCAAGTAAACACACTGCCATATTTTTTTTTCATTCAGTTCACCAAAAATATTATGTATTTATGTAGATTTATGTGCTTTTATGTGGATTTACGATTTTATGCATGGCTGGATTACTTTTCTGTTCACACTTCTCAAAAGTAGTGAAGGATCTGATCCGTTGATATTCTCCGTTCTATTGTCTGGTATATTACCTCTACATTATTCCCATCGCTTATGACGTATATCACAGCAATAAAAACTCATTCAATTAGATCTTAATAGTTAATCTGGAAAAAAATAGCACACAGATCTCTTGATTTGAGAGGTTTTCGCTCCCATTGTCTTCTGAGTTATTTGTGCTCCAGTTGCATTGTTTGATTTTTCCGAGAGGTATTTGTGCCCCCGCAAAAATCCCTTAATATATACTATATAAGAACTAGATTAAACCTTCATTTCTTCTGGTTGCAAGCACTGGAAGATCTAACTCTTCAGACAATTATAACTCTTAAAGAATAATAACTAATAATAATCAAAAATGGCTTGCAACTGTGGTGAAACTAAATCGTGTGCCTGCCCTAAGGGACAGTGCGCTTGCCCAAAGGTGTGTGATTGTGAAAAGACTAAGGAGTGCAAGTGCCCAAAGGGAAAGTGTGCTTGCCCAAAGAATGCCGCCTGTGAGTGTCATAGCGGAAAGGCATGTGTCTGTGCAAAGGGATGCTGCAAATGTTAAGGGATTTGTTTTATAAAAGCATAGATTATATTTAATGAAAATGGTATATCCTAAGAACAAGTATCGTAATCATTATTAGACTTTTGTAGGTTGGCTAGTTTGTCTCTTTTCCTTTCTTTGTCTTTTAGTTTTATTGGCAAGATGTGTCAATAGTGGTAAAAGAATAAGCATCACTGCATCCAATGCTATGTTGTAAGCATAGCCTTTCTTATACTCTGGCGCATCAACAGTCTTCCAAACAAATAGAGGAACCCAAACTGAGAATGTATTTCCAAGAGTATTCATGGTAGAAAGCGTTAATGCTCTCTCTTGTGAGTTGCTTGAACAGATCAAATTAGCCCATGAATAAAGAACTGCTGCTATACTATCAGCAGTACCTGAGAGGAAGAATGCAAGCATTTTACCTCCTTTCCCAACATTCCAGATCACAAGAATAATTCCTGCAATCAAATTCAATACGGCCACGTATGAAATGATATATGGATGACTGTTCTTGAACGAATCATTGCCAATACCATTTATCAAGGAAAAAACGATTGTCACTGCTGGGATCACAGTAGTGATGGTGTTAATCTTCGAAACAGAGTATTTAGCCTGTTTCAACCAAAGTGGTAATCCATTGTTGGAGCTGATTCCGTCTGCTTGCGAGAAGAAAATGGCAAAGACGACTAAAACCCAAAATCTGAATGTCCTTAATGTATGTAAGATAGCTCTAAATGTCATCTTATCACCAGTAGATCTTCCCTCTCTAATCATTCTCAATCTGGCCAACCTTATTTCATCCTTTTTAAGACAGTTTATTTTGCTCAATTTATCTGGTAGTCCCGGTAGCACAAACACACCATAAGCAGAGATCGGAATTGTAATAATAAATGCTAAAACATAAAGCCATTGCCAACCTTTCAATCCTGCAGTTCCATCTAAATGTGTGTATGCAGCACTCTGAATATATCCGCAAACCATACTTCCCACCTGAGATGAAACAAAAAATATGGCAGATCTGATGGCTAATTCGGATTTCTTATACCAACAACCCAATATAAATTGAGCAGTTGGGAAGAAAAATGATCCAAAAAGTCCAATACAAAACCTTAATGCATATAGTTGCTGATAATCCTTTATCTTAAAGATGAAAAGCGTGAAAAGAGCCCAAATGATATCCATCGTTGGTAAATACCAATTGATGGGAAAAACGGTGGCAAGCATTGTAAGAGGTATCTGCCCCACAATAAATCCACTCATATAACAACTATTCTGATATGTAAGCTGGTTTCCAAACATCTTAAGGTCTTCTTTCATACCAGAAACATATGAGTATGTCACCGAACTGGAGTCTAAAGTTTTAACAAATGATGATAAGAATAGATATGTCAAGATAAGTACATCCAACTTCATGATAAGTTTTTTCTCAGCGGGGGTATCTGTAGGAGCAAACCATTTGTATATAGGTTGCGGTTTTACTTTAATATTGAGAAAATCAACTTCCTCCTGTGTTAAAGTACCTTTCATATCATCAGGAATATCAAACTTGTTAGATATCTCAATTTCAGATTCGGAATCCCTTTTCAAGGATTCCTCTTTAATAGACGGATTCTTTGATTTCTCTTGGAAACTGCTCATCTTAGTGCTTATTTTTCGAGAGCTACCACACTATGCAAAATCAGTACGATAAGAGGACTTTGGTGTCTTTTATAAATGAATCAATGATGAGATGCGATGGCTCGCACCACGCACGGAGAATCGATGCGGAAGATCTAAAAATGATCCTCAGTTTTTCCGGTGCCTTGCCCATCAGTGGTAATTAAGGGCTTCAGCCACAGTTTTCAAATTCGGCAGTTTACTAAGATCTTACATCTCTGTTTTGAATGTCGTCATTTGTGGTGACTAATTAAGAGTTTAAGAAGTTTCATATGGAACATAAAGCACCGATACTTGATTCCGTATTATTGTTACTAATGTATAGTATCTGGACAATATTCTACTTCAATAAGATACAACAAAGCAACCATTAAGAAGAGAGATATTAAAAAAATATTTTGATAAAAACTGATTTTCCGATGCCGAGAATCGAACTCGGATCTGGACGGTGAGAGCGACCTGTGATAGCCATTACACTACATCGGATATTCTTGTTGAAAAAATGAGGTGGTTTTAAGCGCTTTTAAATATTTTATTACTTCAGTATTATTTTTGCTTTTAATCGTTAATAATTAAACTTCTTTGGATGTTAAAGCATTAAAAGGTTTTTAATTATGTAATTCATATTATTTTGTAATAGTTAAACTTATAAGTAAGAATGATTAGTAAGTTTTGAATGAATGATATTCATTTACTAAATTTACATAAAATACTGAGATGAATACGATCTTCTTGTTCTGCAGTAAATATCTTTCAAGGCCTTAGAATTTAAAGTTTGTTGACCTCTAAAGGATTAATGATGTGCAAACTTTAAAGTATTATTGTAAATACAGTAACCTATACCTGTCGATTCAACAGATAAATGCACAATTGGTAGTATTACCAGATCTATGAGCATTTCTTAGATACCGCAAATCTAATTTTCCAAAGGATTCTGTGACCAGGATTAGCGGAGAATATTAATTGACACCATGCACAGGAGTCAATTTAGATCGAAATGTCAATCGTTTAATAACAATACTGTTGTTAACTGTTGCTTTGGCTGTATGGAATGGTTCAATACCCCACAGAATTTCATACTAGACTAAGTATCTTTGCTGATTAATTAATTCCCGATTAATTCGGTTTTTGCTTTTTCCTTATTTTTCATAGGATAAGTGTTTGATTTTTGGAGAATAATATATAAGTAGATGGAATAATCGTTAAAATAAGTCGATTGCCTTTCGAAACAAATCCAATTAACCTCTTATTACCAATTCAATTTATGCTAAAAGCTATGAAATCTCATTATCAATATTTGGTGATCGGTGGAGGCTCCGGTGGTGTCGCCTCAGCCAGAAGGGCTGCCAGCTACGGTGCATCGACTTTACTTATTGAAGCCAATAAGATGGGTGGCACATGTGTTAACGTTGGATGTGTTCCTAAGAAAGTCATGTGGTACTGCTCTGATATTGCTTCCAAGATTAGAATTGCCGAGGACTATGGCTTTTCTAAAGTGAAGCCAGAATTTGGCAGTGATTTCGACTGGCAAACTATCAAGACCAAGAGAGATGCATATGTTAAACGTCTTAACGGTATCTATGAACGGAATATGACGAGGGAAAATGTTGATTTCATCTATGGATTGGCTAGCTTTACTAAGGATGGTAAAGTTCAAGTGGTTGATCGAGATGATCCTTCTAAAGTCTCCATCTTTTCAGCCGATAAAATTATGATTGCTACTGGTGGTAAATCTGTTTTGCCTACTAAAATCCCTGGTGTGGAATACGGACTGAACTCTGATGGATTCTTCAAACTTGAAAAGAAACCAAAGAGGGTGGCAATTGTAGGTGCTGGATTTATCGGTGTCGAGTTCAGTGGTGTTTTCAATGCCTTGAACACAGAGACTCATATGATAATCAGACGGGATACTGTTTTAACTAAATTCGACGAAATTATTCAACATACCATCACTGACACTTACGAACAGAATGGTGTTCATATCCATAAGCAAACTGAGGTGAAGAAAGTAGAGAAGCTTGCCGATGGATCCAAGAAATTGACACTTTCGGATGGTACAGATTTGGTTGTTGATACACTATTTTGGTGTATCGGTCGTCAATCTTTGATCGATATGCACCCAGAAAACATCGGTTTGAAACTGAATGCTCGTAACCAGGTTATTGTTGATGAATATCAACGTACTAACGTTCCTAATGTTTATTCATTGGGTGATGTCGTTGGTAATCTTGAATTGACTCCTGTGGCAATCAGGACAGGTAGAATCCTTTCCAATAGACTCTTTGGTCCAGAGAAGTTTAAGGATCAAAAGATGGACTTCACAAATGTTCCTAAGGTGGTCTTTGCACACCCAGAAGCAGGAAGTATCGGGCTGACTGAGGCACAGGCTATAAAACAGTATGGTGAAGAAAACCTTAAAATCTATACTTCGAAATTCAGGTCGATGGCATATGCAATGACTG
Organism: Brettanomyces custersianus; assembly: GCA_012295335.1. NCBI lineage: Eukaryota > Fungi > Ascomycota > Pichiomycetes > Pichiales > Pichiaceae > Brettanomyces > Brettanomyces custersianus. The sequence goes on along the minus strand of JAAVTW010000001.1, from coordinate 2,897,813 downwards.
AGCATAAGCTTCCAACTGCTTACAAATTGATTTGCTTAAAGACCGAAGACGAAAAAGTGATTGGTATGCATATTGTTGGTGATAGCTCATCGGAAATTCTTCAAGGATTTGGCGTTGCCATCAAGATGGGTGCCACTAAAGCTGATTTCGATAGATGCGTTGCTATTCATCCAACATCTGCCGAGGAATTGGTTACCATGAGGTAAAGATAGCTAGTTATATATAATTCAGAAATAGTTAAAACACATTAGATTACATATCTCATTTATTAAGAACCAATTTGACCGGTTCTTTGTCATTCACATATAGGTGATGCTCTTGGATATAGCGAATAACGCTGTTAGGAAGAAGATATCTCACACTCATATGGCGACGAATGAAAAGACGAACTTTTGTAGAACTGATATCATTATATATCAGTTGCTTGATTACCAAAATATTCTTTCTATGCTCGTACATTATGTCATGTGAGAGAAGGAAGGAACGAACATCAGAACCCGTTCTTTCCACGATTAAACAACCATAATTGCCCAAAATATGATGCAGATCCCGATCCGCCCAAACATTTGGTTCACCCATGGATTCTATTAAGTCACCACCAGCCAAAAGCATGATCTTAACGCCTACTTTATCTGTAGTACTTCCTGCTTTAAAGACTCCGCCACGTTTGATATTGATTTCCTTATTTAAATGGTCCAGAACCATCGCAGTACGTGAATATTTGGGTTGAAGAGATTCCCATGCATCAACCATAAGCCAAGAAGAGGTTCTTTCGCATGCTAGTTCACACATCCGAACACGATGGACAGATGGTGCCAGTCCTGGCTTATTGTAATTATCGGATACTGGACTATAGTAGCCTCCAACAACTTCGAACTTTGTTTGATCTCTAATTGCATCCAATGCCATTTCAAACATTCTGAGATGAAGATATGTTATTGGCGAAAAGGAGCCACATGCCACAATCACCAATGGATACTTATCTGGATCCGAAAGTCTTGTCTTGAGTCTATGTGTAGGGAATTTGTAATCATGTAGATTTGTAGCTTGACGAGGAATTCCATGAGGAACTTCTTCAAGATCTGCAATCTGGAAGGAATGAATCATTGGCTCTGCAGTGCTACTACTAGATATAGTAGAAACATGATTTTTGTCGATCTGACACAGTTCATCGACTACCGCACCATTTTCACTGAGTGCAGTATCGGAAACAGCATCACCACATTCAGAGCTACTGGATGATGAAGGATCAAGCTCGGTAGCCTTTTTAGGGATTTTATGCCTTAAACTTTCCTCTTTACGACGATCTGATCGTTCTTTACGAGTTGTAGGAAGACTTATTCTGGTTGCTGCGTCGCTTGCGTCGCTGACCGGGTCGCTCATGAGGTTATTATTAATATTATTCCCCTCCTCAGTTTCTTCACTATTCACTCGACTCATCCTAGGACTATCGAGAAAGGATTCTGTGTCTTCATCTAGAACATAAGGTTGAATTGGCGTACGATTTGGAATCAGATTCGATGGAGCCGTTGGTTCAACCGGAGGGTTTGAAGAAGGGGGCTGGAAATTTGGGTCGTGGGTTGGGTCCATAATCCTAAGTAATTATTTTTTTTTTTGATTTTTTTTTCTTTTCTTTTCAGCTGTATTGAGGATTCAAGCAAGGACGGGTAACAGAGATATTAAAATGATATCAGATAGAAGAGAGGGCAATCAATCACAAGTGTTGATGCAATAATGAAATACCCACTAACTTGAATGTATGGAGCAATGCAAAATGGGAGAATAAAATTCCTCGGTAAATATACCTTCAAACAGCAATCTAAATGACAGTAATGTAAACTAGAATTGGTCGTCAGAGTATACAACTTAACGGTAAAAGACAGAAAACCAGGAAATGCACAGACTTTATAAAAAGCAGGAAGAGATCGAAAAATTAAATCTAGAACAAAGGAAAGTGGATCAAATAGTTAACATCTCGAGAAAAGGACGGACAACGAACGAAAAAAGTGCGGACAATGAACACCGGTAAACGACATGACTGGATGCCGTATTGTGGAGTGTCCGATTAGGTTAGTGGAATCCCCTGAATCCCATAGTGAATTTTTGCTAGGAGAAATTACAAATCTTGAGAGGAAATCGTAGGTTCGATTGCTAAATAAGAATACAGTAAGATATAATTAGTTCGTTAGTCAGCAATTGGCCTACCAAGCTTATACACTTCTTGGGTCATCCAAACTGTCTTACTACTTTCTGTATCCATTGTCGGACATCCGCGAATCTTAACACTCGTTAGTCATTTATTTTTTCATAGAGCTTTTCCGTTTTCTCGGGTTTCCTCCGTCCTGTTCAAGGATTTTCAATTGTATTATATTATTTCTATATTCGGCACCATCTTTCTACCCAACTATATGATTCGTCTCTATCTGCCTTTTCACCTTTAAAATACTTCATGATTTCATTAAGTTCAAGATCACACACATAGATCCTATTAAATTCTCCTCCCGTATATGCTGATGCATTCACACCATTTATTTGCTTCATAGGCTCTCCTATTAATCCTATCTGCGCTAACATTTCCCAGCAGCCGAGCATAACATCCCTGCTTCTTGTATAACTATTCTTCCTATCCGATTGGAATTGTGTGTTATGACGGAGACTGATTCCCATAGTTTCCAATTGCGTATTGAGCGTCTTAGACTCTTTTGAAGCCATTTTAAGATATTCTTCGAATGCCACACTAAAATTAACTTTGTCTGTTGAATGCTTAACTTTAACTCTGGCACTGCAGATCAGAAGTTTCAATTCTAACTCACTCAAAGATCCAAGAATGTGGAAATTCCTATCATCAAAACTTCCCTTTGTAAACCATTCGTTAGATTCATGTTCATCGATGACATTAGAGTACTTGATAAATGGTACAAGCGAATTCTTTAACGTAGCTAAACTCTTTATCGTGTAGAAGTTCTCTACAATCGTCTTTCTTAATACAGTTCCTCTTTTTGCCACCATCTGTTTGATCTTATCGTTGTAGTATTTGATATATTCCTTATCATCCCCAGTTTCTTCCAGTGTTAACATCTTGCATACACTGTCACAAAAATCATCCAAATTTCGACATTTGTTAATCTGAATTATTCTTTGACTGAACCTACTCTTCACTCTTTTCTCCAATTGTTCTCTTACCGTTGCTCGTGCAGTTATACCAATCACCGTAACGGCAGAAGATGTAGTTGATGAGACTTTTGAACCTTTGGAAATTGGAGTAGATGAAGATTGTGCCATATCAAAGATATTGTATAGCAGCGTTTGCTTTGAGTTACTCGCATACTTTTCAATCTCATCAATGATAAATATTAATGGAATCTGTTCTGATACAGTACCTGGTTGCCTATCCTTTACTTTCGAAAGACTGACGAACTCTTCATTATCATCCTCATTTTCATCATCATCATCGTCGTCGTCGTCCAATCTGGCCTTATCGAGCATCCCAATCAACATGTTCATTGTAGCATTTGACGATACCTTTTCAAATCCCGTACTAGTATTTTCCCTATCTTCATCTTTGCTTGATGATATCTGATTGGAATGCCCACTCATAATCCAATCAAGTTGCCTGGCGATCTCTCGTATTGCCGTCTTATCATCTTTGGCAAACAGGCCACTCAATTTGATTAAAAGAAATCGACCATGATACTTTTTTTGTATTTCAAGAAGACAATTGTTAACCAAACTTGTCTTTCCAACTCCTCGTGGTCCAATGAGTAACACCGATTTACCTTCATGATGTTTCACCGTGTCTTCTAACACTTTCGAAATCTGTCTATGTTCACTCTCCAGTCCAAACAGGGGAACTTTATTCTCCCCATCTGTCAGCTTAGTTGAAAGCCTCTTAAGTATCACAGGCTTGATCTTATCCTGGTACACATCGGCGAAATGTAGCGAATCCATGACTAACTAGTACGAATCTACAGGTATGGTCTAACAGGAGAAGGTGAAAAAATAATCCAAGATTACATTGTACCCAATTAGGCTAATTTACAGATGGGCTTTTTTCGTTAGATGCTAATCATTATTGGTACATTAATTAATACAAAATACAGTTTCATTCGTCATGATCACTATCACCGACTCTCTCCTCTTCGACAGCTTGTTGTTCACGCCTCATGCTGGCAACATAATCCTCTGGTAATTGTCCACGAAGCATTCTTCTTTCCACTTCATCATCACTAAGAATAATTGGTTGAGCGGCATCTTCTGCCTCTTTATATGCCCTTTCACCTTCACTCAAATCAGACAGTTCATTCTCATCGGGTAAGTCAATATAATTTTCCCTAGTGGCACGTCTTTTCCGTCTCGTTCCATAGTCTTCAAACAGTTCATGTAGATCACGATTCTCGAAATTCAATTCATTCAGAATTCTTGCTGCCTTAAGATCGGGAGCTGGAATACCTGCAATCTCCTCTTCCTCATCAGAATCTCCCGCTGAGCTATTTCTTCCTCTACATCTCTTACGCCATTTGGTTCTGCTCACAGTTTTGCCTCGTGTGCTGACAGACGAGTCACTACTACTTTTCAACTCATTGTCAGCATCTACAAATGTCTCGTCATCATTACTATTGTAATCTGGATCGGTATCACCTTCAGACCACTCATCATCTGATGAGTGGCTCTTTGATCTCTTGGCAGGTTTAGTTGTCTTCTTCTTCTTCAATTTCTTTTTCTTATTTGGTTGCTCTCTTCCCTCCTCTCTGAGTCTTTTACCAAGCTCCCTGCTCTTCTTCTGCTTACGAGTTTCATTTAGTTCAGTGATAACTTCACTATCACTATCACTATTGGATGATTCTGTCCGTTGATACCTTTTTTGCCAGATTCCATGTTCTTTCATTGAAAGGACCTTTGAATACATATTAATCTCAGCATCATTGATAACATGTGCTCTCGGAGGATAACTACAAACCTTGTGAAACATTCGGCAAATATTGCAGTCATCCTGCCGATTACATTGACCCCTCTTCTTAGATTGACAACATAAGCAATCAGTTGAATATACAGGGATAGGGGCACTACGAGGGAGTTTGTAATCAATCGGGACCCCACGGAACTTCCTAGCAGATGACTTCTTACTCTTTCTAGATTCTAACACAGAGAGAATATCTGATTGGATTCGCTTATTTGATGGTATCTTGGCAGTTCGATGTTTCCTCCTTGCTGGCGTTTTCACCGGCTTTTTGACTGGCTTTTTAGCATGATGACTCTTTGGCTTCTTTGAATATGTCTTAAGGGATTTCTTTGATTTTAAGGGCTCACTTTTCTTTTTCGTTTTAACAACAGCCACAGTCTCCAAATCATCTTTATTTGTCGATTCCTCCTCAATGGCAGGCATTAGAGCTCTTACATCCAAGGGCTCTTTATGTGAGTAGTTAAGACTTTCAAGTATTCTAGAAACATTGTCATCTACAACAACTCCTTCCAAATTTTTTAAAATTGGTGGCTCGCTGGATGTAGAATCATCTGTATCAGAATCTTCTGATGACTCCGATTCCGACTCACTACTATCTAATGTGAGATCAATAACCACAGGTTTCCTCGTAGCACTTCTTGTTCTACGAGCCAAAGTAGTTCCAACAGGTGCCAAGTGTACCTCGGAGTCCGAACTCCGATGAATTCCTTTTGGTGATGTGGAGGAACGTTTGATGACATGACTCTTTGATTTTGAGGTTGAGCGTCTTTTTATGGCTGGCTTCTTTGAAGTTGGTCTTTTAGTAGACGAATTAGAGTCCAGCTCTTCTTCGACATTATGTGTACGAGAATTAATCGTGCTTGTACCAGAGGAAGAAACATCAGGAATTGTATTTGCAGACACCATTTGTGTTGGAGGTTTAGATGAGGATTCATTAGCCTTCTCAACTGGTTGAGGAGCTGAATTGCGCACAGAGTTTGATGCCTTGGTATTAATCGATTCTTTCACTGGCGAATCCTTTTTCGCACTTTTCAAATTACTTGGAACTGGGACACGTTGATCAGGTTTAACTTTTTTGACATCGTTTTTAGCCTTTTTAGTATTTCTAGGGAGTGTTGTCACCTTTTGGACACCATTAGCAACGGGCTTGGGATGTTGAGACATTTTAGAAGGGATTTTAGCTTCGCTGGGCTTTTCGATGTGCTTTCCAGGTTTATTAGACTTAGCATGACTTTCAATCATATTTTTAGTCTTTTGAACTTCACCACTAGGCTTCTGGGGTTTATCCTCCTTTAAATTGGAATTTGTGGAACCTGAATGTGAACTATCTGAGGAAATTTTCTGAAGATCATCAGAGTCAAGATCAATCACTTCAACATCATTATTATCTTCTTCATCGTCGTCCAATACGATGATTTCTGATTGACTGCTATGGGTAGAAGACGATGAATCTGAAGATTGTTCATGCTGGGCTTTTTTCTTTGCTCCTTCATCCTGTAAGACTTTCTCCACGGCTAAAGAATGTGCCTTATCAAATGCAACGTCTCTAACCTTGGCAGAAAAGGCATTATCTAATTCTTCGGTATTATCTTCGGAGACAAATAATGATGATGTAAGTCGAGCAGGTGATTTTTCAACTGGAGTTTTGACAGGGGGATGCGGTTTGATATCATCTTCGTCTCTTACAAATAAGTGAGTTGTAGAAGGATTTTTATTTGAAGATGAAGTGTCATCGCTTGAGTTTTGAGATCCCAAAGATTTCTTAAGCTTATTTTTACGATTATTTAATCGTCTTCGTCTCAATTGAAGTCTTCTTTTCCTCGGTGAAGTGGCTTTTTGAACCAATGGTGGATCCAATATACGCATATGCGCACTGTTCACCATCGGAATTACACCGTGTAAATCCTGGCTGTCAGATAGCTGGGACATCTCCTGTGAGCTATGATGGCTTGTCACAGGTGGCATGCTTAGAGAAGAAGCGGTTGGAATTTGTGGAGGAATGGGAATTTATGCATGTCAAAGTAACCCATATTTTATATATGAAAAACCGCGTGTGGTTTTGATGGACACGGGTGAAAAAAAAAAAAAATAGGAAATTCTTGGTAACCCACCTTCAAACCATGAAGATTGTCAGTAAATGGGTGTACGGATGCGGAAGATACACTAAGTTGAAATATCGTTCATTAGCTTCGTTCCTTCCAACAGCTTTAATAGAGTTCCAAATATCGGCTTATAACTCATGATGACTTCAAAAATAGGACCACTACCAGATAGTGTTTTAGAGAGATTATCGAAATCAAGTTTTCTCCATCTAGGAACTTGTTCCCACGATATCCCACATGTTAGTTTAATGAACTATACGTTCATCGAGCCTCAACATTTAATCCTTGTTGCTACCAATAAGGATACAGAAAAATACAAGAACCTAGTTTCGAATCCAAGATGCTCTATATTAGTGCATGACTGGGTGACTAACGAGACTGCCAATTCGGATAGTATCTTGGAAATGCTTAAAAGAATGAACAAGGCTGAAGTTAGTGAGTTAAGTTGTACATTATCAGGTCATGTGTACAAGTTCTTAGATAAAAAGGATGGTAAAGAATTCGAATACTATAAGAAGAAACACTTGGAAAGAAATCCTAAGGTTAACGTGTTTATGGAAGGCGATGACTATGCATTGGTTCTTATTCAGATCGACGGCTCGAAAGTGGTCGATACGAGTAATCATGTGTCCCAGTACAGTTAAAAGTGTATCACAAAATGCGCTATTATTAAATTAATATAATATATATGTAAATCTCTTTAGTTACCTTCAGATCCAAAGTCCCTAGTGAAATCCTCGAATTTTTCTAACTCCGTACCATTCACCGTTGGTTTATTTGTCTTGACGGCTTTGATGAAATCAGCCATTGTCAAATCTGGCTCTTTTAGTTGATCGCCTTCCAGCTGAGCCCAATCCATTTCAATTGCTCCCGGTGCACCTGGCGAGCAAGGTGTGTATTGACCGTTGTCCAATCGTTGGAAATGGGTCGCACATTGGATTTTCCGAACTGGCTGCATCAGTGCATCTTTCACAACAACGGCAATATCGTGACCGGAATAACCGTCCGTCATTTCTGCCAATGTACGATAGTCCTGTGAGCTTAGAGTTGTCTTTGTATCTCCCAAATTGAGTTTAAACATTGTCACTCTAGCTTCTAAATCTGGTAGAGGAATGTAAATTCTCCTTTCGAATCTACGTCTAATTGCTGGATCTAATTGCCAAGGCGTATTGGTGGCACCCAAAACAAGAACTCCACCCGTATCGGTACCAACACCATTCATTTGAATCATCAATTCCGTTTTGATTCTTCGTGACGCTTCACTTTCTCCTTCTCCACGAGTTCCACACAATGCATCGACTTCATCAATAAAAATAATCGATGGCTTCTGTTCTCGTGCCATACTAAACAATTGTTTAACCAACCTTTCTGATTCTCCCATCCATTTACTAACGAGATCGGATGACGAAACAGAAAAGAACGTGGATTTAGCCTCTGTAGCAACAGCTTTGGCTAAATACGACTTACCAGTTCCGGGTGGTCCATATAGCAGAATTCCACTAACGGGTTTCCTCTTCCCTGTAAACAACTGCGGAAACTTTACAGGCAAGATAACCGCCTCCTTTAATGCATCCTTGGCCTGATCAAGTCCTGCCACATCACTCCATTTAACGTTTGGCTTTTCCGTCATAATAGAGCCGGCTAGCGCGCCCCGGAGTTTTTTCGTTTCTGCATCGTCACCGCCCGAATTGCCGTTATCTTTGCCGTTACCACCATCTGCATTCCCATCTGCTTTTTGCGTCCCCACCGCACCGGCCGAGGGATCCGCACTATCAGTCTGTGATTTTTGTTGTGCATTATCCAGATGCTGTTTTAATTGCTCGGCTCGAGTCAAATATTCTGTGAATTTGACCCTGATAGTTTCTTTAGATTTCGGATTCTTCTCATATTTCAGTGCAAGCATCAAATAGTCAAGCCCATTGTAGTAAAGCTTATAGGCTTCCTCATACCTGGCAGACTTGTCAGCCTCAATGGCTTTTTTGACAAGATCCACGCCTTTATCGAGGAATTCACTAGTGCTCGACATGTTTTATGGGGGTGGGTATCCAGAGTGAGAAGTAATAAGGGTGAGAAACGTCAACAGTGAGATAGATAGATATCAGATTTCAAGCACCATACATCCGTACACTCGAAACCAAAATTAATCATACATGCATCCATACACCAGAAATAAGGACACGTGATTGATATGGGATTAGCGTCTCTACAGTGTATCAGCAAATATAACCAAGCATTGACATATAAATATCAACAATGTAGATCAGTCGTTGGCATCAGCTTCAATTGGTATATCTATTTTATCTCCACCAATCATCACTTTACCCGGCAACTAAATTCTTAGCTCACCAGTTAAGGATTAAACTAGGATTAGATTCATTGTTATATTGCTATTGTTTATGTTCCGCGCACCTTATTGCTGGCATTGATTCCCCTTTTCATCAATATTTTCATCAATATTTTCATTTTTTTTATTTTACTTCATTTTATTTTATTTAAWTTTTTTTTTTTTTTTTCTTCCCCCCCCCAAATTCGCGTTCCGTTGTATTGAAGATTCCTTCTCCTTCATGTATCCCCTGGTTCTTTCTGGGGAATGGCTCGATAACGCTTATAACACCTTGAGATACACTAGGAATCATCGGCGAATCGCTCAGAAGTGATAAGGAGGTGAAATATAACAAGGAAAATTATATAGCGACTGAAAAAAAAATCATATCAAGTCAAACCAACTACTATAAACAAGTTATATACACGTTAAGAACCTTTCCTTCTTTTCACAACGACCACCGCTAAACATCCAATGCAGCAAGATCGCACGCATCTAGACGAACTCCTCGAGGCGGTGAAGAAGGAGTTCGATTCACTCTCGCGCCAGACCTCGCTATACAAGGACCACCATCAAGAGTATGAATTGAAGATTAACCAACAGCACCAAGAGCTGAACAATATCCGTAATACCGTCTATGAGCTTGAACAAGCACACAGAACGATGAAAGATGCCTACGAGAAGGAGATTTTGCGCTTGAAGCAGGATCTTGAAAATAGGGATCGTCTGCTTGAACAACAATCACTTCAACAACAACAGGCTCAGGCACAGCAAGTCCAGCAAGTTCAGCAACAGGCCGCTGCAATTGCACAAGCACGTGGTACACCACAGTTTGGTAACGCTACTCTTCAACGCTCGCAACAACAAGCAGGTCAACAGAGTTCTCCTAAGGCAGAATCCACTGCAACAGCTGCACCAAAGGCTGGCTCTACTAGCCCGGCTGTGAACGGCAATGCTACCTCTGCAAACACTACGGCAAACACAAGCGTTGCAGCACCAACCGGTGCCACTTCTCCTGCAGTTACACAGGCTACACCTGCTGCAGCATCGCCAGTGGCACCAAACGGTACAGATAAGCAAGCAGCTGCTCCACCAACAAATGAAGTCATGAAGATCGAGGCCCCAGTGTCTCAGGAGGAATTAGTACAGAGGGCAGAGCATAACAAACCGATCCCAGCATTTTTGAAAGATTTTGATTCATACAACACTCTTCCTTACAAGAAACAACATCCTGAGTACTATCTTGTGTATAACCCTAAGGTTCCTAAGAAGGCAGATATATCTATGGTTCATTCGTTCGACCATAACTCTGTCGTCTGCTGTGTGAGATTCTCCAAAGACGGCCGTTTTCTGGCTACCGGTTGCAACAAGTTAACACAGGTGTTCAGTGTGGAAACCGGTGATTTGGTTGCCAGATTGAGTGATGAAACTGGTGGAGCCGCTCGTGCTGGAGCGGACAATAAACCTTCTAGTACTGGTGATTCATCGTCGACTCCAGCTGGCACATCATCCACAGGTGCTGATGGCAACAATAATGGCGCTGCTTCTACCAACACTGCCACTACTAGTACCAATACAGCCGATGAAGGTACAGGTGACTTGTACATCCGAAGTGTTGCCTTTTCACCTGATGGAAAATTCCTTGCCACTGGTGCAGAGGATAAGATCATCAGGATCTGGGATTTGGCAACAAGAACTGTGGTGAAATACTTGAAAGGTCATGAACAGGATATCTACTCATTGGATTTCTTCCCTGATGGAACAAAATTGGTGTCTGGTTCTGGTGATCGGACAGTCCGTATTTGGGATGTTTTCACTGGTCAATGCTCATTGACTCTTTCAATTGAAGATGGCGTCACAACAGTGGCAGTTTCTCCAGATGGAAAACTCATTGCTGCCGGATCTCTAGACCGGACAGTGCGCGTTTGGGATGCCAATCAAGGATTCTTAGTGGAGCGGTTAGATTCAGCGAGCGAGGCAGGTAACGGACACATGGATTCCGTTTATTCTGTGACTTTCACACATAATGGTCATGAGATTTTGTCAGGATCTCTCGATAGAACTGTCAAGCTTTGGTCACTAAAGGATCTTCAACGTCAACAAGGAGCTAGCTCGAAATCAAATTGTGAGGTGACATATGTTGGTCATAAAGATTTCGTTCTTTCGGTTTGTTGTACGCCAGATGATGAATTTGTGTTATCTGGTTCGAAGGATAGAGGCGTTATTCTTTGGGATAAAGTCACCGGTGTACCATACATTATGTTACAAGGACACAGAAATTCCGTGATTAGTGTGGCGGTTTCTCCAGTGATGACGACGGAGCGTGGATTCCACTGTGGATACTTCGCAACTGGTTCCGGTGATTGTAAAGCCCGGATCTGGCGCTGGGAGAGGTCAGCAATGTAACTTGATCGTGTATACTTTGAGGGGGGTCACAGTCTGTAACTTTTATTCACTTAACTTAGAATTGTAGTACATAAAAGGATTAAGAGATAAGCGCTATCTCTTTGCTAAGTAGGTTGCTTTGCGCTGGCTTTTACGGCAACGTGTAACAGGGTTGAATTTTTCAGATCGATTAGGATTAGAATGCCTTAAGTTTAAATCTATTGGCTCAATTTCAACTATCTTCTTCTATTTGGTTGTTATCTTTTTCTTTGGTGTCTTAGTAAATAATGGTTCGAAATCACAGCATACTAAATAGATACAGAATTCAATTAGATCAGGGAATTCCTCTGCCGCCTTTTCAATCTGGTCCCTGAAAGGGATCGATGACCATGGACCATTGCTTACTAGTTCATGAACTAGTTCTTGGCAATTACAAAGTGCCACATATGGATATTTACCTATAATATTCCTACAATATGAATGTAACTGTTCGTTCGAAGTAATTGGTTCGCTTTTTTTGATTTCTTGCTTCTGTGTTTTGATACGTTGCTTTACAATGGTAGGATCGATTTTAAAGGTAAGTGCACATTTTCTAACATCCATTATTGTGACATCTTTTTCGGTAAGAAGCTGACGAATTTTTGCTTCCAAAGGAGCCCCAACTTCAGATAACTGAATGCCATCACGAAAGTCGATTACATCGTAGGACGTATGAATCAATCTGTTGAAAGCAGGTAAACCTGAGAACCGAAAATCAACATATATTACCTCATATCTAGTGAAACTTGTGTTGTATGCTAAATAGTGTCTTAGAGACATTTTGGAGTGTAAAATGCCGATCTTTCTTAAGCAAAAACACCCGATTCTAAAGATCGTTTTGATCGTCCACTGTAAAAACCATACTAAGATAACAATAGAGATAACCAATATAATCCATAGTTTAATATCACCATGTTTAATGACTGGTACCGATTGTACATCCGAATCCATGATTGTTGAATACCGATAGCTAAAGTATATGCCATACAGAATGATACAATAAAATGAGTTGATATCAAAAAAAGATCTGAAAAATATCCATAAATGGATAGGGAGTTTTCATTTTAATATTTAATTTCTCATTATATAATTGAACTATGGACAGTGAACAACATCCCAGTCAGATGGGTCATGAACCTCTGGATGATCCAATTTTTTCATGTCTGAATCACTGAGTTTGAAAGACAAAACATCAAAGTTAGGTGCCAACCTACTAATTGTCTTGGTCTTTGGAATTGGTATATATCCTTTTTGGATAGACCATCTGATCAAAACCTGAGCATTGGTAACACCATTGGCTTTAGCAACAGATGTAGCATCAGGGTCGTTAATACGATATGAATGGGACAGAGGTGCATATGCAATCACCTGAAGACCTAAAGATTTAGTATAATCACTAAGATCTTGCCTCATACACCAAGGTGAAATCTCGATTTCATTAACAACTGGCTTAATTGTCAATCCTTCCCAATTCAACAATTGATCCAAATGTCTCTCTCCAAAATTCGAAACGCCAATAGATTTAACTTTACCGCTTTCCACAGCTTCCTGCATTGCTTTCCAAGTTTCAAGTCTCTTCCTTTTACCTTGAGTAGGTGAATGAATGAGCAAGAGATCAATGTATCCCAATCCAGCAACTTTGCTTAAGCATTGATCGATGGCTCTCTTTGCAACTTGATATCCATTCTGGTCATCCCAAAGTTTTGTAACGTAGAAAACATCCTGTCTTTTATTATGAACAGGATCCTTATTAAGCCAATTGACAATCCCTTGACCGCATTCTCTTTCGTTTCCGTAGAGAACTGCCGTATCAATTAATCGATATCCAACATCAAGAGCTTTTTCCACAACCTCGGTTGCATTTGGCACATTCCACGTACCAAGTCCCATGAATGGGATTTTAACACCATTATTCAAATGTAAGAACTTACTAGACATACTGCTGCTGTACGACTACCGTATTACATTGTTACTATCAGCAAGAGTATTGAATGTTCAGTAAATATCGCTGACTATATAGCTTAATCCAACATAAAGGATGGCAAAACTAACTATACTACAGAAAACTTAGGTGCAATCAACTGATTGGATAGCGCTTATTCTTATGTGTATATCTGTCAAGCAGCAATATTCGATGGGTGGGTTGGTATTTTTTTTTTTTTTCCCCCTCCTTTTCTCACATTCCTCCCACCCTCGGGGAATTACCCTTTGAAGGCAAAAATACACACCAGCCATTTATCTAAATCAGGTAAATGGAATGCATAATGGACGCACCAAAAAATGAAAAAAAAAAATTAAGTCAAACCAATATTCCAGCCTCCTCGATGTTATACCTAAAAAACAGTATCTAATTCAAAACTTTTCACTAATTTGGCGTTAATTGGATACATTTGAATGGAGAATGGAGATTAATTATTGCATATTTACCAAGGAATTAATTATTCATTGATCTAAAACATTTTCGTCCATTCCCTTATAACATTCTGATTATTCTATATTTGATATAATTCAAAGGTGATCTGCTTTAGCCATTTGTGCTGCTCTTCTTCTATATACTATTGCAGTTAACATAACTTCAAGGATATAAAAAACAGCATTACAAGGTACACTCATGTCAGCGAATCAACCGTCGACTCCACCATTGAGTCGTCATGCGAACTCTGTGAAGGAGCCAATTAGAAGAGAGAGCACATCATCAATTGGTTCCAATTCCAGTACAGAAACTGTTATGAATGAAAGTGCCAAACAGACTTTTTATAAGGCACATCAAAAGACACCTTCATCATATACGAAGATGTATCAACATCAACTGTTCACACCAGATACTCCTAATACTACATATGGCATTAACTACAAGAAGGCATTACTTTCACCAACAAATTCCGGTCGTCGAACATGTAGTATGCCAAGTGGGATGCCATCTGCACTAAGCTCACAGATTAAGACCAATAAGCAACAGAAGCAACTGCAAACACCACGTCAGACTCCAAGATGCGCATCGTCTAATGGATCGGTTAAGAGAAGAATGGAGAATGCTCTTCAGTTCAAGATATCTCAATCAGGTAAGCTGGGACCGTTATCACCCACTAAAATAGATTCGGGTGAGATGGATACAGATCCATATGGAAGTCTATTAGGACTGGGAAAGGTGGAAGAAGAGGAAGGTATGCCAAAACTGGTTGTGAGTAAGAGACGTAAAAGAAGTGTTAAAGTTAACAGAGAAGAAGAGTTAATTGATTATAGCAGTGATGATGAAACTCCAGCTGAGGGGCTTCGTAAAGTGAGTAAAAGGTTACGCTTTGACGATACTCAACGGGCTGAAGAGTCTAAGAGTGAACCTGTCACGCCACCAGGTCAAATAACGACTAAAGATTATGCATATAAGAAGTATATTGAAGAAAGAAGTGGACTCTCTGAGACAGAATGTGATGATTTTTGGAAATCCAACGATGAACCACTGAAGAATCCATTTGTGGGGCATTTCAAACGTGAGAGGAGACCGGTTCCTAAAGAATATGCTAGATTTGAAAATGAAATGGAATTAGTTAATACAAGAACGGGGAAGCATATAATACGGCCGTTGGACAAATATCAGAAGGAAATCAAGCCTAAAAGATTATTTTTAGAAGAGTTGAGTGGCTTTGAAGATACTCCAGCAACGCCACAAAATAATGTTAAACCTACAATTCCAAAATTGCATCCATTCTTCAACGATGTGGAGATGGAAGACGAGGAAGAAGAAGATGATGATGAACCAATTAAAAATGAACCTATATTCAATCCATTCAAAGGACACAAAAACAGATCGATCGGAGGAAGGATCAGTAAGAAGACTAAGAACAATCAGAGAAGAAGGGTGGAAATTGAATACATTAATCATTCCACTGGTGAAAGAGTGATACGAAAGATGACATCTGAGGAGATGGCTATAAAGCCTAAGAAGTTGAACTTCGACAACTGTTAAGAGATGATGAACTTTATTTCAATTCGGGACAGCCAAACTGTCATGTAAACTATGCTATACTTGTGTACTAGAAAGGTGTATATTTATTTATAAGAATGCATTAATATGCCATGGATAATGATGATGACTGAATAGGAAACTCCTATCGAGAGTATTTTTATAAATCTTATTTTTTTTCTATACTTATCTAAAGTCTTCCTTATCAGTGGAACGAAATGATCTTTAAAGCAATTATCATAACCAGTACTTCGATTAAAACATTAGAGATGTCAATAGCAACGGTGATATCAATATATTAAATCATATTAAATCTAAAAATATCATCCAAATTATGGTCAACTATGATGCAACTGCAGATAGCAGTGAAGATAATTCGATTAGGTCTTTCACGACCGATAGCAATCCCATTGGATCGCCGGTTGTGGTAGTGGATTCAACCTCTTCAAAGAAATCAGTTGTATCACCATCACATATATATTCACCGTTGACTACAAACAGCGAAGCATTAACTGGGATCGTTGATGTCATCCAGAATCAGGAAAGAAAGAGATGGATCAAGGGACTTTTATATCTTTTCATGTTAGTTATAACATGGGTTGCTTCTATTCAACTTGCGAATGATCTAATGAAGGATACAGATTATGATCATCCTTTATTTGTCGCATCAATTGATGGTGGCTTTTTCGTGCTGTTTGGTTTACAACCATTTCTTGAACGGTGTCGATCCAAAGCACAACTTGATAGATCCGAGCCAGCTGGTTCAATCGATGAGTCCGGATTAAGACTCTCTTATACCGATATATTGATTGTTGGTGCAGCTACCTCTATTGTGTATTTTCTAAGTGGTGCATGTGCCACTACTGCTTTGAAATACACCACTACTTCCAATCAAACAATTCTGTCTACGACATCATCACTTTTCTCATTAATTCTTGGTGTCATGGCCAAAGTGGAGAAATTCACTGTAGCAAAGTTGATTTCTATCATAGCAAGTATATCTGGAATATGCTTAATTACATTGACAGGAACCGACGAAGCTACCAATACAGAACCGGCCCATAGCCCTATAGTAGGAAATCTATTGGCCGTGGTTGGTGCAGCAGCATATTCTGGATTCCTCGTCATTATGAAGTGGAAACTAGGAGAACAGGTGGATAGTTCGAGGAATTCTTTGGTGTATACCTGCCTTGGAATATGTACTTTTATATTTGTGACTCCTTTACTAGGATTGGCAGATCTATTTGGGATTGAAAAGTTTGCTCTTCCCGGTAATAATGTTATAATGGGCAAGATTCTTCTGTGTGGATTTCTAAACACGGTGTCGGACTATTGTGCTTCAGTTGCTGCGTTACTGATGTCTCCGCTCATTACCTCTTTATCGTTATCTACAGCGATACCGATGAGTATGATCTGTGACTCTGTGTTTTTCCATACTGTTCCAACCTCTTTTTCCTACTATATAGGACTCGTCCTCATTTTTGCATCTTTTATCTTCACCAGTTTATCAGATAAAGATGAGGCTGTTGAAGATGCAGTTAATGACGCAGTTAGTGAAGCAGTTTCTCACGATAAAAAGTTGACCCCATTCTTTACTCCATCACAACTACCTAATTCAACGAATGAAGATGTTCCTGTCATGAATATCGATTCTACATTAGAAGAAGATCCGGACACATCTAGTATGAGTCCGTTGCATCTTGTAATTACAGGTGGAAACAACGGCAGATACTTCATACGAAAGGTAGAAAATATATTATAACATGACTGATACATATACACGTACCTATTTATACAGTTTTCTATCTGCATTTTCTATAAATTGATCGTACTCACTGCTGTCTATAGTTTACTCTTATCCTTTTCATCCCATAGCTTCAACATACCTGTCCAGTCATGGCGGCGACGACGTTCCCAGTAACTTTGGGGTCCCTCTTTAAATTGCCAAGTAAGTTGACCTGCACCTTTACGTTCGAAGAATGCAGGATGATGCACTGTAGGTTTACCGTCCCGACCCTTACGACGTTCACGTTGCTCTTGTTCAAGTTGCAATTTCAGTTGTTCGGCTGTATCTACTTCGCCCTGTTCGTAAAGCTTCTGATCCGGTCTGCGACGTGAATCTGTAGGTGCACAGTCGCGGTCGATCATAGTGAATGCATTCAAACCTGCCGCGAACTCAGTGAATCCATATTTGGTCTCCGGTTCAGGAACCAGCTTTCCGGCACTCCAGAGCGTTTTACCGCCATTCTCCAACCGAACAGACGATGTCCAAGTACCAATGGCTACATTAGATAGTGGTCTGTCAGATCCAGGTGGATATACCTTTATGGTAAGCTTCTCTGACCGATGACTAACGAAACGAGACCGATCCGGAACAAATGTCACGACAGCCTTGTAACCTGTACTGGCATGAACGGTCATCTTAGCAGTTGGCTCTGTGTACTTTTCACCCGTTAGTGAAATGACATTACGCAGAATCGTAGTGGGCTGGGCCCATTGGTAAGTATCAATGGTACCTGATTCACTAGTCAATTGCAAATGCACTTTACCATCCATGGTAATCTCTGCAGTCTTTCCATAGAACTTTTGTTTAGGACTGAAACAGTGATCAATCTGCCACCGTTCACCTTCTGCTCTGGAAGCGAAAACAACAGGATGATGAATCACTTTCTCACAGACAAGTCGCATTCCAATTTCTGGTCGAACTAACTCAAAGGTTTCACCCAAAAGTGGATTGAAAGGTTTCCTCAAACTTCTTGTCTTTGATCTATACGATGATAGATAACTGATAGCAAAGCATGCCACTTTCAAAAGTCTCGATCCATCTTCCTCTGGAATGTTTGCTGCTTCGTTTAATAGACCTGCATATTCATAACATTCCGAGTATTTCTGCAGGAAAGAAAGTGGCTCGTTCGAAGTGATCGGCATAGTGATTCCTGAAAGATCCTTTCCAAGGTTCTTACGAAGAATACCGATCAATGATGGAGGTGGTGATGCACTGCATGGGATGTCCAATCGGTAAACTGGTTTGAAATCAACTGGGAGTGGGTAAAGGTCATGGATGGCGGAGGGAACAACTCGCTTTGTGCCAATTTCTTCCACTTCATTTTCGTTACTTTCGTTGGTGCTCTCGGTACTTTCACTGCTTTCTTCGTTTTCATCGGTACTCTCACTCTCGATACTTCCACTTTCAACTTCACCTTCGAAAATGTTACGGTCGATCTTGGCAGGTATAGACATACCCGTATCAGCAGTCTGTAACGACACCTCATCCATGTCTTCCTCCTCACCTTCTTCACTTCCCACCATCATAACGCCTTCATTCATCTGTTCCATTACTTCTTGTGCATCGTAAAACTCCTGAGACAGATAGGATGTCGCATTAGTATTGGTTCGAGTGAGCGTCTTCTTGCCTCCAGAAAGAATACTTCCCACAAATGCCCCATTTTCATCATCGACGAGGGCTGCAAATTCAGCTCTAACATCTTCTACCTTTGCTTGAACTGCTTCAATAGCCGATGAGGTAGTTTCATTCCAATCAGAGCTCACTTCCGTATTTTGCCGGTGTCGACTAAACAGCTTTCCACGCTGCTGTGATGACTGGGCTTTCTTGAACGTAGCAAATTGATCTGCCACTGCATCTGCTAAATGTTGTAACTCTTCCAAACTACCAGAAATGGCAGCTCTCCGTTTTTCAGACACTAAATTTCCTCTGAAGCTGCGTGTATCCGCATTGTACGAGTTTTGATCAACATATCTATCAATAGATGCCATATTGGCAGCTTGAGATTCATCAGGCAGCGGTAGTGGAACTGCGATGGTTGAAACAGGTGATCCCGGAGCCTGTATAGCCCCGCCGCTCGGAATACTAGCAGCAGGGAGAAGCGTACTTGATGTCACTTGTTCTCGTTCTTTTCTGTCCCGACGCTTAATATAATCGAAGGCTTGAAGCCAAATATCGAAATCTTCTTTCGTAAGAGCTTTAAGAATCCATTGCTCCATTCCTGAATCTAAGTACAACATTCTGAGTTTGGCATCGGCAGATATAACGGCCTGCGTAACAAGCATGTTACCTCTGATTTTATTTGAGGTTTCATCCTCGTAGTAGTCCAGTACAGCATACTTGAAGTTTAATGTGAAAAACCTCTTGACAAAGTTACCACCTGCTCTTCTACGTTTCTTCCTCAGAAATCCTTGAAGGTACTGTACTCCCTTCAGCCGAATCATAAATGTGTTTTTACCCATTTGCTTCTCCTCCGGTAGTTGGAATCGAATGTGCGCCGTCGTTGCGGCACAATTCTGTTGCTTAACACTGCTTTTTATTGGTTTATGCTTAGGTAAATCTTTTGCTTCTTCGGATGTACAAATATCACATTTTATAGGAGTAGCTTTCTCCTCGGTTGACTTTCCATCCACTAATTCTTTCTTGTTCTTTCCTTCCAGCCATTGGCTGAACATCACCCTTTTAGCTTTGGTTCTACTGAAAGTGTTGTCAAAAACAAATGCAAATAGTCCACCGGACTTCACGATGAATTTGTCACTTACAAACTCGCCACCTTCACATTTACCTACCCACTGTTCCTGAGTCAAATGTCGATCGATACACTCATCAATTTTCGACTTTCCATTCTGGCTAGCTAAAGATGATGAGGATGGATTCTCAGATGAGCCTGATCTCGCTGATTCCGGACTAAAGAATGTTTGATGTATCACACTAAACAACTTTCTTGGAACTCGGTTGACCATATCTACGCTAACATTTTGAGTAGAAAAGAGTGAAGCACGGGTGGTGTTAGAAGCATTCCTCTGTTTTGAAACGGTAGTACTCGTGGTAACGCTACCGCTGCCAGGACTGGTATTGCTACCGGCTTCTGAATAAACACTTAAGTTAGATCCAGAGAAGGGACCGGTTGTAGCGGAAGAATGATTGGGTGAAGAACGATCTATGCAAGAACTACTGGCATTTTCAGAGTTGAGGCCGGATGAAGAATTGTATCGGTAAATACCCAAATTGATCGATCTTTTCAATGGTTTCAACTCCCATTTTATGACCGAGTTATCTGGAGCTTTAACCCACTTAATTGCAAACGATTTTGAGTGAACTTCGAAAGTTTCCATGATGAATGTATTGGAATAATGCTAGGCAATTGAAACGAAGCCTCAAAAAATTGACACTTGGGGAGATGGAAGTATTTCAAATGGTAGAGATAATATAATAAGGGAGACCACCAACCGTTAGAATCCCACGGTTATATAGGTGTGATATTTGCAGTATCTATAAGGAATAGAACAGTGTAAACAGTACCGGAACGAGATGAAATTCAAATAGGATATGTTGATGTGAGGTTCTATTCAGAAAATGAGAAACGAGAAAGGAAATTCCAATTTGGAAAACTAAACAATCCGAAATAATTAATTGACCTCGGGTGAGATTGGCACTATTCGGCAAAGTCTTGAGGGAAAAAGGAAAAAATGCCAAGGATTGAGAGATGCCAAATACAATAATATTAGATTACTAGAACATGACGTATATAAGTATAACGTATTTCATTCGACTTTCTTATTTTGTATCAATTTCTTCTGTGCTCTTATATCCGAGACAAATGCACCTATCATATAGCAGTTCCAGAGGAAAAATGCAGATGTACTAGTCCAAAGTCCTATATGGAAAACATTGAATTCTCCTAAGAATTCAAGTCTGTAACCGTACCAGAGCCATAGACCTTGGGTGATAATCCATCCAAGTAAGAGAATTATACCATTAATTGGCTTTATCGTAGTAACAGATAGATATAAGGGTAAGAAGCACATGAACCAAATAAAATACTGTGAGGTTATCACCTTGTTGTAAGTTATAAAGGTGAACGTCTGTGTGAATAGAGTGGATATCAATACACCAGCATCCCCATTCTTGTAGCATAATCTTAGAGGAATTAAAATAGCACTAAGTGCCAATTGTGGAAGGAAAGCCAGTTTTTCCAATGTGAGTCCATTCTTTCCGAATAGAGCCGATTCACCAGTATACGAGGTGAAGTATAGGGAGAGGTTATAGATGGAGAAATTGTGTCTATGATCCAATCGTCTCAGATGATAAAAGAATGCTTGATCAAGGTACGTGTCACCATACACAAGGTACATGGCATACGTAAGGAACAGGAAAGTAATCACAGTAGTGAGACCAAACTTCACTCTATTCCAAGTAATAGGCCTAAGGATCGATTGATTGTAGTCAACGAATAAAGCCATCGCCGGAATATATAGAAATGGATATATTTTGAAATGAATAGCCAACCCAAGCCAAAAACCTGCCAAGGCATTTTGATGTCGAATTATACAGTACACTGCAGACATGACGAGTACCGTGAGAACGCTTTCCGAACTTCCTCTAGTGCTGATGGTAATAACCATCGGATTGAATAACCAAATTAATGACCAATTGAGATTCTTATGCATCTCTTTCAAAAATCGAAGAATCAAATACCCTGTAACCAAATCACACACTATGAAGAGAACCTTACCGAATTGGAACCAAAACCAGCTTGGCTTCCAGGCAGTAGGCACCAAGATCCAACTCAATAGAGGTGTATAACGATATGTCGCTCTCATGTAAGGATCTAGACCTTTGGAAACAAATCTGGCGGCATCGGTAAATACATAGTAATCGATATCCGTATAAGGTAGATCCATATATTCATCTTGATACAGACCATATAGCATGAATCCTATCCTTAGAAGGAGAGATATGGTCATGATCTCCATTATCGATGGATGGAGCTTGGATATGATTGTGCGGCACATTGTTGAGTGGGCAGTATATACATAAAGCCAGGTTAAAACCACAGTAATCCAAATTACGATAATTTGGCCGGATCAAGAAAAAAACGACCTTTAATATTATTGACTACAATAAGTTGCTTGCCTCTTTATTAGTTATACATTATAAGCAATAAGATGATATAAGACGAAAACCGCTGCATAACAACACGCTTACAATCTTCTACCTCTTCTACCACCCTTCTTCCTGGTAGAGTCGGATGGAATTGGAGTAACATCCTCAATACGACCGATCTTCAATCCGGATCTGGCCAAAGCTCTCAAAGCAGCCTGGGCACCTGGACCTGGAGTCTTAGCTCTAGTACCACCGGTACCTCTCATCTTGATGTGGACGGCAGTAATACCGACTTCTCTGCATTTGGCAGCAACATCTTGAGCAGCCAACATAGCAGCGTATGGAGAAGACTCATCTCTGTCAGCCTTCACCTTCATACCACCGGTAGCTCTAGCAATAGTTTCTCTACCAGACATATCCGTGACGTGCACGAAAGTATCGTTTGTAGAGGCATAGATGTGGGCAACACCGAAGATCTCCTGAGAGCCCTTGGCCTGTGGACCTAATGTGACGTTTTCTAATAATGTTAGTATGAAAGAATGTACGTTAAAACATCGAACCAACCAAATAAGAACCTGGAGATATGATTAACCATCAAATGAAATAGGTTTATAACATCAACTTCAAACCATCTAGAATTCAACTAGTTTGCTTATATCTTTGATATATCTTCCACGATAAACCACAAACACCATCAACTTGCTTTAAGGTTCAATTATCCATCTCCTTTGACAAACATCATATATCTCTATGTCATCTCATATTGGTTCCGTATTCCTGATTGAATACCCCTATGTTAATTACTTACCACCTGCCATGTCTGTATGTTGATCTATCTTTAAATGTCCTTACAAATAGGCTTGTGTGTTGTTCCCCTGAGTTGAACAAGTTGGATCTTCAAGACTACTCAGCTTGAATTAAAATTTTTTCCTCATTAATTTTTCATTTTTCATTATTATTTTTCACCTCCATTAAATTTGCCGTTTAAAGCCACCTAGAAAATATCACATAAAAATCCCGTGAAAACTTTCCACCGCGAGGTGTGAGGTGTGATTGAAAATGGTGATGCTTGCACTGCCTTACATATAAACATATATCATGCATAAACTATTTTATGTGAATGTTATGGAAAATCAGTACGAGATTTCGAGTTTGCTAGGAGAGGTGTGCTGGTTCTATGTTTATTTGGAAATGATGGTTCTGGTAATTCATTATGTATGAATTGTTTGCATGTATAGATCGTTAACTTAACATCTAATGCTTATGAACGTCATACCGATTCAATGAACACGTCTATAAGTACCCAGTTTTGTTTCCTTATCAATCCCTTATCAAACAATGGAGCCGCTGGATATAAAATTTTAGGTAAGATGAATTTTTCAGTGCATCTGATGTGACAGTATAGGATTGTAGTAAACAGTAATACTATATAATAGACTATAACAAATCATTCATAAAGATGCGTCAAAAAAGAGCAAAATCATATAGAAAGCAAATGAATGTCTACAGGATGACTTTCAAGTTCAGAGAACCTGTCCAAGTTCTTGTAGATTCAGATGTGATCCTTGAAGCTCAGAAATCGAAATTCGATTTACAGAAAGGTATTGATAGAACTCTACAGGTGAAAACGAAGTTGTTGATCAGTCAATGCTGTATCAATCATCTTTATAACAGCGATAATCAAGCTGCTATTGACATAGCCAAAACTATGGAAAAGAGAAGATGTCAGCATAAAGATACATTACCATCAGATCAATGTATAACGTCACTTACTAATGTGGATGGGGAGAATAAGTTTAGATATGTTGTTGTGACACAAAATAAAGCATTAAGGCATGAGTTGCGAAAGATCCCCGCCGTTCCAATGATATATCTCAATAGATCTGTGATGATTATGGAACCAATGTCAATCGCTACTAAAAGAGTTGTCAAGGCAGTTGAAAGAATGAAATTGACTGGAGGGCTTAACGATGTGCGCCATGCTGGATTAAAAGATAAAGAAGAACCAAAGAAGAATACAGATGAGGAGGGGAAGAAGCAGAGGACAAAGAAGAGGGGACCCAAGGGACCAAACCCCCTTAGTATTAAGAGGAAGAAGTCCAAGAGTAATAAAGATGAAAAGAATGAAGAACCTGCTAAGAAGAAGAGACATAGAAGACACGGAAAGAGTAAGAAACCGGACAATGCCATAGAGACTAAAGAGGAAGATAATGAGAAGTCACAACCATCAAATAATACGGATTAGATACACTAATAAAACAATAATCAATTAGACTATTACTATCATTATTACTATAATATACATTAAGCAAAGAATCGACCCATCATATTTCCTTCACTGTTGGGAGATGTACATGACATTATTTCCACGCAAGAAAAGCTCCCTGTATTCTTTAATGAGTTTATCACCCACCTGCTCTTTGCAGTTATCAAGAACAATGTTCATGAATCCATCGATTGAAGATAGAACACCATGATACTCGAATCCATTATTGAGCTTCACAATCACTGGCGAATCGGTGATATCTGAAAGGAAATTCGAAACTGGGTTTGGGTTAGGAGATTTCGTATCTGCCTTGCTTTGTTCTTCTGACATTATGTGATATGATGTTATGAGGATGTGGTTATCAATGAAACTTGCAGTCAATATGCAATCTAACTTGCAAGATAGTATATGAATTTTTGAGATGAAAAATAATTTGAATAATTAAATCTACACTGGAAATTTCAAGATCTAGAGAAATTGTTCGTGGAGACAGACGTCTTTCAGATTGATTGGATTACTAATCTTCTAAATACAGATAGGTTCATTTGGCTATAGATATCTTCTTGAGATTAATATGCTTTCAAAAGCATCATCCTCAAGTGTCAGAACGTGGAAGATTGGTTCTACGCATCTACAACGCCTGAGATTATATAGTACAATAAGAGGGGATGATAAATATGGGAAGCCAACGGCTGCAGCCATCAATGATGCAATGAGAAAGAAGAAACTATCTGAGAAGAAGAAAAATGCATTGATCAAGATGTCATTGAAAGATGTTTTCTCATCAATTACAGGATCGGAAGACTCAGAAGAGGATTACGATCTAAAGAAATTTGATCCTATTCCATACTATTCCTCTCCACAAAAGTTTCAAAAGCTTCCCTACTACTATCGTCATCATATGGGTGAACAAATTAGGGAAGAGATGAAGCAGAATTGGAAATTGCTCACTGAAGATCAAAAGCGCTTTTCATATTGGTTAGCATATGGATCACATGGACCGCGTAAGGGATTCCCAAATGTATACGATTATTACACGAATGGAAAGGAGGATAAGTTAGATGATGATGGAAAAGTAGATGGAATTTCAAACAGGGAGGCATCAGTGATGTCAAATAAAGCCAATGCACTAGAAACAGATAGATTTGCCAGTCTTATAGCGCAATCGGAGGGAAATGCAGAGAAAGAAGCAGCAGAAAGGCAAGCATTGATTATGCGGAATTCTAATCAGGCAGATTCCAAAAGAGATCTCGTACTAAAGCGCAGTGCACGTAAAGTTGATCCGATGGAGATGATAAACTCTAGAGGTAAGGATGTGCCTCCCGATTTACCCTTCAGATATCCATCTGTGCTAAAGACGCTGCATCCTAAATCAGATACTATTGTTACCAAGCAGCCAGTGTTGGATCCTAGATCGTTTGGTAAGATACGATTACAACAGTATCAAGAAGACCGTAGAATGAATCCTTATAACAGATTCCTTATAGCTACGCTTATTGTTCTTACAGTTTTGGCATTTAAGCAGGACAGAAAAGTCAACTTGACCGGTAAGGTGCCTGATTACGGTGCTGCGTCACAAGAGGAAGAACTGGCCGAGATTACTAGGAAAAGAAAAGAAAAGGAAGATAATGAAGAAATGAGTAGAGCACTATCCAAATCGTTGGAGATACAGAAAAAGAAGAAAGAAGAAGCCAATAGAAGGAAATCCCAACAGGGTAGGAAATGGTACTACTTATGGTTGATGTGACCATATTATATAACACATTCATGTAAATTAACAACCCGTTTATGACATTACTACCATGCAATAGTTCAATTCCATTATTATTATCAACTGTCTATCGTACAAATTTAATTCCTTTCAGGCGTTAGCTGGTTCATCTTCACCTTCGTCTTCGTCTTCATCTTCGTCACCAATGTCTTGAAGATCTTCGGTCCAGCTCTTTTCCACGGTTTCCCTCACTCGCTTGGCATAGAGGCTTCGGTGATCTTTATACAGGTTTGCAGCCTCGGCGTTGGCTGGAGAATTGATATTCGGATCATTTAAAAGCGACTGAATTGATGTAAGGATAGAGGCAACGTCATATGTCGGAGACCATCTATTCTGCAAAATATCCAGGCAGAGATCACCGGATGCATAGACATTTGGATGAAACATCTCAGAGGTGAATTTAACGTGTGGAGGCTTATTTGGATACTGCTCATCAAACGTTAATGTTAATCTGAATGTACCATCTTCAAATGGAGTATCCTGAGGCCCTATAATGATTCCGTTCCAAACCATAACGTTATCTGCAAGGGGTGATGCTGAAATTCCACCGGAACAGTCCTGCTGGATCCTCTTGAAATCACGCATCAATCTTCTTCTGGCAGGTGTCGACATCTTTCAGGATTTGTAGCTAATGTGGTAAACTGGTATGATCTGATATAAACCTTTATTGTGTTTCCTGGCTTTATAATATCCAACTGTTGAATATCAGCTGAAAAATGAAATTATAATGACTAATCTGTGAATTTGAAGCCAAAGCTGTGGGTAAATATGTATTTAATACCAATTCTTCCCGATCTTAATGTGTTAGATGAAGGCGTAGGAGGGCTAATAGGAGAGACAGAGAAAAAAAAAAAGATTCTTAGAATTTTCAATTATTTCATTCTGTCCTATTTTTCCGCTGGTATTGGTTATCTGTCTTCCCCTTTAAACGGCATCAGTGAATTATGTATTAGTTAAGGGTACCTTTTCTAGGCATTCTCGAGCTTTCCTGATAACCTAATATAGATTGAAATCCTTGATTATTCCTTTCACATACTTCGCATCTCATCGCTTTCCTCGTCGCTTTCACCAAAGTTCGTGTCCAAATACCTGCTTTTATATATGGGTAAAGTGTAGAGATATGGTATTATGTTGGTATCTCTTGGCATATACCTATCTCTGTTTCCAATCGTAAATTTCTTAATCACTATTCTTGTGAAATACTTGGCAAAGGTCTTACTAATTGCCATATCTTGTAAATCATCATTACCCGTCACAT
Source organism: Brettanomyces custersianus (assembly GCA_012295335.1). Taxonomy (NCBI): domain Eukaryota; kingdom Fungi; phylum Ascomycota; class Pichiomycetes; order Pichiales; family Pichiaceae; genus Brettanomyces; species Brettanomyces custersianus. The sequence goes on along the minus strand of JAAVTW010000001.1, from coordinate 2,869,859 downwards.
TTCCCCTATATCCATATTCGATATCTGCCTCCCGTTCTGTAAGCATATCCACACCAATCTCGTATACCACAATCTCCATATTCAAGAGCTCACTGGTTATTCTAATTCTTTCCTCGCTTTCATATCGACTGATAGCCTCAGGACTGAAAATTGCAAATACTTTTTGATTGGAATCACTCACCAATACTCGAAGGCCACCTTTTACTCTATAGCTCCCGTCATTTCTAGTTCTCCGTTCCACATCCAACACTTTGAGTAGTCTCCCTTCAGGGAATTCGTAATGTGGTCTGAAGGTACCATTTTGAGGTAGAATCAACACTTGTTTGAGCCAATCATACAAGTAAACACTGGTATCAAGTTTCCTACTTGGTTTTGAGATTTTGGGCATTGACTTTTATAACACACTATAAAGGTTTAAAGATTTATTTTCATATTTCAAGCATATTTGGCGTACAAATCGGATTTGTAGAACTTTTCCAACTCTGCTTCAAACTGTTTATAACCCCAGAAATATTCATCTAGCTCATTGTAGATTTGACAGCTAAATCTAACGAACAAAAAGCTATCGTGCCAACCGAATTGAATATATGTCTTCTTCTCTTTGAATATGTCACCTGCTATAAACTTCCTAGCTTCCGCCTCAAATTCGGGATTCTTAAAGTTTTTAGCAAAGTATGCCTGTCTCTCGGGTGACATATCGACCTTAATGGTAACCATAAAATTCAAGTCATCACTTGAAGTATCTGTAACCTTCACCACTCTTTCAGGTCCAAAATGGTTCTCGATACCTTCCGAAAGCTTCTTACAGTAAGCTCTAATCTTATCGAATCCTCCACAATCCTCTTCGACGAATTTTAAAGCCTCTGGAATGCAATAGAATGAACTATAGTTGTTTGAAGCAGTAAAGAGAAATCTTTTATAAAACGGCTGCTCCTTGTAGTCGTGAGATATTGGAAAGGACATAATTACATCCTGGTATTTGGGGCTGACGTACAAAACAGCGCATCCCCTCGGTAAGTACAACCATTTATGCAAGTTGGAGGTGTAGAAATCGCATCCAATTGCTTTGATATCAATGGGAATCATTCCAATTGAATGAGCACCATCGATAACACTGACAATACCATACTTCTTACATAGTTTGGTGATTTGTTCAAATGGCATTCTGCATCCAGGCATCGAACAAATGGTATCGTAAATAGATACGACTTGGGCAGACTTTGGCTTATCTGTAGTGACCTCTAGGTAAGCAGATTCAAACCGTTTGAGAACCTCCTGCTCGGACATAGGGAAAGTAATTTGAACCACTTTCAACTTAAGACCAAGTCTTTCGGCCACAAAATCCACAGTATTACCACAAGAGCCATAGATAACAGATGATAGGACAATAGTATCACCCTTATGGAATGGGAAACTTCTGAAGACTGTATTGACGCCGGAAGTAGCATTCTGAACCAATGCTAGATTTTTGTAATCGGTGTTGATCACTTTAGAAACAAGTTTCAATGATTCTTCCATCTTCTGTGCCTGATAGGCGAACAAAAAATAATCGGGCCATGTTAAATCCTTATCGAGCCATTTCTTGTCTGCTTCGTAGACCCTCTTTGGTATTGCACCAAATGATCCATGGTTTATCGGGGTGACATCATCTGGGAATATGAACTTGTCCTTTCTGAACTGTTTTCCAAACATGATTTAGTTTATCGATAGAGCTTTATAAAAGGCTATACACTTAAGAGGAAACAGCAGTGCTTTTAAGTCGAATACTTTGATAACGTAAACGGCATTCTGACTCAAATCAAATCAATAGATCTCCATCGTACAATGAGAAATTTTCATTGGATCAGTCATAGTAATAGAACTTAAATTGCTAAATGTGACTGATTCCAACCTGACTTCAATTGAGCAAGTTGGCAACGATCAATTGCATCCTATTTGTCTTGATCCTTCACTTCACATCAATTTTACCTATAATTTAATGGGAATCCTTCCGAAGAATCCGTGAAGGACATAATTGGGTCACGTGATAGGGACCGATGGTTTTTTGAACATCTCAGATTCTTACCTGTTCGGGAGGTTTCGAAACTGAAAGAGATCTCGAATTTATTCCTAGTTGTTCTATTTCGTATTTTTTTTTTTTTTTCGCACAATGAATGGCGGGATGCCCAATAACTGAGGAGGCTTGCTAAGATGCAGCGAGGATGTGAGGAAGAAGTTTCTAGAAGGGAAAGGGATCAAGAAATATGAAAATTCGACGAAATTATTGTAGCATCTAATATGAAATAAAACAGGGACTAAATCCACAAATTGTCATGTCAGATGGTTGTCACTTTTCAATTATATAGTTTATACTTTATCCAGACATTACTGTTTGTCTTTATACATATTAATTAATAATCATAATGACTAACGCAGTTGGAATTGATTTGGGTACTACGTACTCATGTGTTGGTCACTTTGCCAATGACAGAGTTGACATTATTGCCAATGACCAAGGTAACAGAACTACCCCTTCATATGTTGCATTTACCGATACCGAGAGATTGATTGGTGAGGCTGCCAAGAATCAGGCTGCTATGAACCCAACCAACACTGTCTTCGATGCTAAGAGACTTATTGGTCGTAAATACGCTGACGAAGAAGTCCAGAGTGATATGAAGCACTGGCCTTTCAAGGTTGTTGATGTTGGTGGAAAACCAAAGATTGAGGTTCAGTACAAGGGTGAAACCAAGACTTTCACTCCTGAGGAAATTTCATCTATGGTTCTTATCAAGATGAAGCAAACCGCTGAAGCATTCTTGGGTTCCGATGTTAAGGATGCTGTTGTTACCGTTCCTGCTTACTTCAACGACTCCCAGAGACAGGCAACTAAAGATGCCGGTACTATTGCTGGTTTGAATGTTATGAGAATCATTAACGAGCCTACCGCAGCAGCCATTGCTTATGGTTTGAACAAAAAATCCGAAGGTGAGAACAATGTTTTGATCTTCGATTTGGGTGGTGGTACTTTCGATGTTTCTTTGCTTTCTATCGAGGATGGTATCTTCGAAGTCAAGGCCACTGCTGGTGATACTCACTTGGGTGGTGAAGATTTCGATAACAGATTGGTTACACACTTCTCTAACGAATTCAAGAGAAAATACCACAAGGATTTGACTGGTAACCAGAGAGCTTTGAGAAGATTGAGAACTGCATGCGAGAGAGCTAAGAGAACTCTTTCCTCTTCTGCACAAACCTCAGTTGAGATCGATTCTTTGTACGAAGGTATTGACTTCTACACTTCTATCACCAGAGCCAGATTCGAAGAGCTCTGTTCCGATCTGTTCAGATCCACTTTGGACCCTGTTCAGAAGGTTTTGAAAGATGCCAAGTTGGACAAGTCTCAAATTGACGAGATCGTTTTGGTCGGTGGTTCTACCAGAATTCCAAAGGTTCAAAAGTTGGTTTCTGACTTCTTCAACGGTAAGCAGCCAAACAAGTCCATCAACCCTGATGAGGCTGTTGCTTATGGTGCTGCCGTTCAGGCCGCCATTCTTTCTGGTGACGAGTCTTCAAAAACTCAAGACTTGTTGCTTTTGGATGTTACCCCATTGTCTCTTGGTATTGAAACTGCCGGTGGTGTGATGACCAAGTTGATCCCAAGAAATTCGACTATTCCATGTAAGAAGTCTGAGATCTTCTCTACCTACGCCGACAACCAGCCAGGTGTGTTGATTCAGGTGTTCGAAGGTGAAAGAACTAAGACTAAGGATAACAACATGTTGGGTAAGTTTGAATTGTCTGGTATTCCACCAGCACCAAGAGGTGTTCCACAAATTGAAGTTACCTTCGATATTGATGCCAATGGTATTTTGAACGTGTCTGCCGTTGAGAAGGGTACTGGTAAATCTCAAAAGATTACTATCACCAACGATAAGGGTAGATTGTCTAAGGAAGAAATCGATAAGATGGTTTCCGAGGCTGAAAAGTTCAAGGATGACGATAAGAAGGAAGCTGATAGAATCCAGGCTAAGAACCAGTTGGAATCTTACGCTTACAGTGTCAAGAACACCGCTGAGGATAAGAAGTTCACTGAGAAGGTCTCTGAGGATGAGAAGAAGCAATTGACTGATGCTTGCGAAAAGACTATCAGCTGGTTGGATGCTAACCAGACTGCTACTAAGGAAGAGTATGAGGGTCAGCAGAAGGACTTGGAACAAGTTGTTAACCCAATTATGACTAAGTTCTACAAGGCTGGTGGTGCTCCAGGTGCCGCTCCAGGTGCTGCCCCAGGTGGTGCTCCAGGCGCTGCTCCAGGTGGATTCCCAGGTGCAGCTCCAGGCGGTGCCGCTCCAGGTGGCGCTGCTCCAGGTGGTGCAGCCCCAGGTGGTCCAACTGTTGAGGAAGTCGATTAAAGGGAATGAAGACGCTTGAGGCGTATTCAAAAGTGCATAACTGTTTGTTGTCTTATATATTAGTAGGGGCAATTCTAATAGCAAATTAGATAATCTGTGACTAACGATGTAGTTACCTTTAAGTGTTGTAGTTCAAATATTAGGAGTTTTAATTTAGATTTAGTTTAGTAGTAGTAATTAGATGGGGTTGTATAACTAGATTGTATTAGTAGTTACATTGTATACGTCTATTCATTTCTCCAACTCTGTGAATGTGTCATCCATTATCTTGGCCAAGATATCAACATGCTTTGGCTGGAAAACGAGAGTTGGTCTTAATCTCACCGCAGTATAACCACAGCCACCCAGATTAAGTCCCTTCTGTCTACAGGTGTAGATGAACTTATTTCTTTCTTCGACAGTAGGTAAGTTGAAGGCCACAAAGAATCCTCTGTGGTTACCTCTCAGGTTCAACATCAACTTAAGATGCTTCTGTCTCACAGCTTCAAGCTTGGAATACAAGTATTCACCTGTCTTGTTGACTTCTGATAACAAGTGCTTATCCTTGATCTCGTGAATAATGGCTTTGGCGACCAAAGCCTTAGAAGGATCACCGAACCAAGTATTGAACTGTCTAGATGGAACACTTCCGGCTAAACCAGGATTGTGGTAGAAAAAGCCTGCATTCTGCATCTTTTTGGAGAATGTCATGATATCTGGATGTATACCATAATGCTGATGTAGCCATAGCTTACCTGAGCCACCACCACCGCATTGCACCTCATCAACGATAAGGATAACGTCGTGTTTTTTGGTCAACTCCCTCACACCTTGGAAGAATGCAACACTTCCATGGTTATCACCACCTTCACTTTGCACAGGTTCAATAATGGCAGCAGCCACCTTACGTGGATAGGTGGACAAGATATGGTCCAATTCTTTGAGGCAGCGTTCATCTTCGTTCTTGTTTGCTTCCACATTGTCTTCTAGTGGATACTTATAGTATGGGAATGGAGCCACCGGCCATGGGAATTGAGGAATATCCAGTTTATGGATAGGCTTAGAATGGGTGGCAGAAAGAGATCCAAAGAGTCTTCCATGGAAACCAGTCGAAAACGATAGGATAACCATATCAGAAGCACCGGGAGCCTGATTCTTCATAACAGATTCCTCCTCTTCTTTAGTGAAAGGTTTTCCACCTCTTTTTTTATCGGCCTGGTAAATAAGAGCTGCTTTGAAGGCCATTTCATTTGCATCGGAACCGGTATGAGCGGTCTGAACTCTATCCAATCCTTCAGGTGCCACCGAAAGCAATCCTTCTTTCAGGATATCATAGTAATCGGAAGATGGGAAGCATGCCAAAGCTGGTCTGTTGGCCAAAGCAGTAGACATCTCCTTAGTTTGTGTAGCTTTCAAAAGCTCGGGATTATTGTAACCTAGTGCAATAGATGAAATCTGGCAGTAGGCATCCAATAAAACGTTTCCGTCCACATCGACGATATAGTTACCTAAGGAATGATAAAAATCGGTAACGAAAAAGGCATTCTTGGTATCGAACACCTTGGATAATTGATCCAATTTGGCTTTAGACTTTGGACCTGGGCATGCAGTCTTCATGACCGGGCCCTTTGGTTCTTCAGGGAAATATGATTCTGAAACACCCATAATTAAAATGAATTTCAGCTGATACTAGATAGAAACAGGATTGAAATTGATCTCCAGTTAAAGATCCATGTATAACCCACCCCTTTATATACTACACACATCTAGCGGAAACCGAAATCCGCATTATCTAAATAACAGCACTTTCTTCATTCAATATCCCATCTAATACACTCATTAGATAACATGAAATCGAGCCGCATAGAATCTAAATAGGTTCTGTTATCAGAAGCTTAGCGGGAAGCGAAGCCCGAAATGGCATCTAGCCGCAGAATTTCCCCAAACGGGCGGAACAATGAAGATTTAATTTTTGTGCGTCGATCGGCTTCTTCCCACGTCGATATTCTTCCTGGAGAAAGAAATGTAATGTATCAACTTAGATATTCAGCCACTCATATAATCACTGAGAAGAAAGGTCCAGTCCAATATATTCAACACGGAACCACTTGGAAACCGTGAATTTTTGTATCGATTACTTCCCAAGAATATCTGATTCAATATGGATGCCCCTGAAGATCCAGAAACTAGAAATCGAGCGACCATTCTCTTGATGGGCCTACGACGGTAAGTACAGAAAGGGAAACAATCATGACGTATGAAAGGGTTCATTACTAACATTCGATTCTTTCTTTAGCTCCGGAAAATCATCAATATGCAAAGTTGTATTCCACAATGTCAAGCCTTTGGATACACTCTATTTGGAAAGTACTACCAAACCTACCACCGAAGAATTCCGGTCTCTCATTAACTTGGCTGTTATGGAACTTCCTGGTCAACTAAATATATTTGCTCCCTCTGTTAGTGATCCTAAGAAGCTCTTCTCGTCGATAGGTGCACTCGTTTATGTGATTGATTCTCAAGATGAATATCTCAGTGCTTTACAAAATTTGGCCGCCATTATCAAGTCTGCCGTCAGTGTCAATCCAAAGATTCATATAGAAGTTCTCATCCACAAGGTTGATGGTTTATCTGAAGATTATAGACTGGATACTCAGAGAGATATCATGCAGAGGGTCGGTGATGATCTCTTAGATTATGGATTAGAAGGTGTTCAGATCTCTTTCTATTTAACATCTATCTTTGATCATTCAATCTATGAAGCATTCTCCAGAATCGTTCAAAAACTCATATATGAATTACCTGCTTTAGAAAACTTATTGGATCTCCTCATGCAATATAGCAACTTTGATAAAGTGTTTTTATTCGATATCAACTCTAAAATCTATGTTGCCACAGATTCGTCACCCGTTGATATTCAAACTTATAAAGTTTGTGCTGATTTTATCGATGTCACAGTTGATTTGGATGGTTTATATGAACCAGCACATAACAAGTTGTGGAATTCTCAGAATGGTACTCAGAATCAATCACTTGATTCTCAGACTCTACTCCCGCATGCAAATAATTCAGATCCTAATTCAGTCACTGTATCCAAGCCTGTGAGATGTATCTCTAAGCTTCAGAGCGGTGTTACCTTGTATCTTTACCAAATGATCCGTGGTTTGGCGCTGGTCGGTGTTAGCAGGCTTGAAGAAGGTGAAGAGGCCACATCTATCAGTGTGATTGACCACAATGTTTCTATATTCAAAAAAAGCTTGGAAAAGATGTGGGAAAAGTCCAAAGTCACCAATTCCGAGTAATGTTCTGTTTTGTAATCTAATAATAATTGTCAATGAGTTAGCATGTAAACTAGATGTTTTAAAAGGCCCTCGTTGTATATTGAGAATGTTTTGGTAACGCATAGACCCAACATACACACAAGAACAATACTTGCACAATACACTTCATATATGGATTATTATTTGATGTATAACTTATTATTTCTGAAGTATAATGATTATTTAAACATTTTAAAGCAATATTTGTGTTTGGTTATTGATAATAAAAAATTTTACCAACCATTGAAGCAGAATTATCCAAATTACAGCCTGTTTTAATTTCAGCAAAGTCTAGATTTCAGAAAATTTGAATCACATCCAAAACAAGATATTTTTTCTACCAATAATTCTCACCTTAGCTCAGCTGGAAGAGCATAAGACTGTAATTGATTATTGAAATCTTGGGGTCCCTGGTTCGATTCCTGGAGGTGAGATTTTTTTTAGTTTCATTATACTTGCCCTTTTTATAGTTCTGAATGGGAACAAGAGGTTACTAAGGGTGATTAGGATAGATATTTATATCATACATATGCAGTCAAGCTGAAATTTGATTTAAAATTAACTGTTGGAGGGCTTTACGTGCAAAGCACCGAAATCCTCAATTTATAAATTATACAGGATACCAACAAAAGCTTGATTTCTAATGATATTGAATTGACTCAACGAATGCGGTCTCTGCTAAGCTCTAGTGTATCTGTTATATGCTCAATAATTTTAATATAGGTGATATATCTAGGATATTTATAATGAGATCAAATACGCGGAGATTCGAGGAATTTTTCATTGCTGATGTTCACCAGATATCACTGGGCAGTTAATATTTCAAACGTATAAAGAATGTCTACTAGTGATTCAGACGATGATGTACCGTAAGTATTGAGAAGCAAAAAATGAATGACTCATGCTAACACTTTAAAGACAACTTTCTGCTAATGCATTAGCAGCATTACAGGAGTTCCGGGATGAACAACATGATAGACTATCAAAGTTTTCTCAGATGTACAATGCTGCAGAGAATGATTATACATCGAGGAATGAGCAGGATAAATCTACCAAACCCGTTATGAGTATTGATGATTTTGGAGAGGACTGGCAGCTATCTCAGTTTTGGTACTCTGATAAGACATCGGATATTTTGGCGGATGCTCTCTTAGAAGGTGCTGACAAGGATACAGTAATTTGTATAGTGAGCGCACCAGCAGTCTATGCACGAATTAAAGCTCGGGATTTGAGTACCCTCCCAACTCAAAATATCTATCTCTTTGAATTTGACCGGAGGTTTGAAGCCTTGGCTGGCAAGGATCACTTTGGATTTTATGATTACAACGAACCTTTGAAATTCCGGGCCGACTTGAAGGGGAAAGTTGATAGAATTTTAATTGATCCACCATTCTTGGAGCCGGAATGTCAGCATAAGTTTTCAATCACGGCGCGGGCTTTAATGAGTAAAGATACAAAATCTAGGACCAAAGATGGAAATCAAAAATGGGAGTTGATGACATGTACAGGAGAAAGAATGAGAAATGAAGTTAAGAAGAATTACCCAGAGACCAAAGTTACTACGTTCTATCCGGAACATAAAAATGGACTCAGTAACGAATTCCGGTGTTATGCCTCTTTTGAATGCAGCAAATGGAAGTTTGAGTAATGAAAAGCTAATTACATAAAATAGAATAATAATAAAGTTGTAATAGTTTAGCAATCATGAATATGCAGTAGTATTATGTATAAGTAATAATTAAGTATGCATGCATTTCATGTATCTTAGATCTTTAACAACTATAAATATAGGGTAGGGTCCAACATTACAAACCTATTTGAGTGATTTTTATGAAAATCAATTCCAACTTTATAGCTTAATTTAAATGCATAGAAGCCATGAATCACACACTGACATGCACATTGACAGGGGTAGCGGATATTATTAGTACCTGAAAAATCACACATGGAACATTTTTATTGCAACGGTATACATTGTTCGTGTGATTCGAGGCTTGGAATTGGGAACTCGTATTCATTGTACCAAACAATCAGTTAGAGTATGTTTACATTCCCCAGAAGAAGTGAAAAAAAATTGGAGATTAATCAAACACCGGTAAGAAACTATGTGATTCTTTCTTCTTGGTGTTACTAAGGAGTTTATTCTACCAACAAACATTAACGATGAATCAAGGTTACTACAACAGACCTCCTCAACAACCACAGGGTGGCTACTATCAACAGCCCGGCATGCAAAATCAGCCTGTCTACGTTCAACAACAGCCTGCCCAGAATGACGATGGTGGCTGCTGCTGTGGATGTTGTAAATGCTTAGCAGGACTATGTGCATGTTGCGCAGCAACTGAAATGCTAGGATGCTGCTGTGCTGGTGAAGAGATAGCTGATCACAGGAATGAAGGACCAGATGGACCAGGTGGCCCAGGCTTTTAGATGAATTAGCCGTATGAAGAGATATACAGCTTTAATGTTGAAATATTTTTCACTAGACAATATCTAATAGATGCTGATTTGAGCATCATTCAAATCTTGGTATGTATATAGGTAGTATCTAATAAATGCTCTGAGTATAACTCAAATATTCGTGTGAAAGTACTTAAATCGTAGTACGTATGTATTCAAATCTAGGTATGTATATAACTTTCTTTCACATGCATTTCGAATTTTTTTTTTTTTGTTCAATTTCGTTTAGCATAGGCGGAGAATTGGTGTCGTATTTCCGTCCATAGCATTATTCGGCATGATTCAATGGATGGGGCTCGCGCTCGGCCTATTTCCAGTCGGTTTTATTACACAAATTTATATAACTTAAGTGTTAGTTATCTTCTCCACCTTCCTACACCCATATGATTTAACTTAGCTTGTTGATATATACATATATATAAATATACACACCTAAGACTACTTAATTTTGGATGTCAACATCAGAGTTTCACTCATCATTCATCTAATACCACCTAATAGTCAAGGACTTTCAAGTACCTAATTCACGATTAAAAGTGTCGATTCCTTAATACCAAACCTTTAATATAGGAATCCCACAGGATTCCCAAATCATCTTACACATATGCATCTTATCCTCCTACGACATTGTGCCAGGGTTGATAAAACCTTGCACAAGCAGAAGGCCGGACCTGCAACATGGCTCGCTAATTTCGATCCACCGGTCGATATTAATAGGGCATCAGAAGAAATGGACACAGCTTTGAGACATATATGTACCCACATTGCACCAGAGCCAGCATCCAAGAAGTTACAAGTACTGATTCACTGTTCTCCCTATAATAGATGTATACAAACCGCTGAGTTGTTGTTGGCCGGTATCGAAAAAGCACCAGAACTGAATCCAACGCATTTCCATGTTTCTAGGCGCCTGAGAATCGATCAGGCATTGTCAGAGTGGCTCAGTGAGAATTTTAATTTGAACTATTTGCCGCCAAACGATGATGGCTATTCGATAATCAATAATGTCAATACTTATCTGAACAGTCCTGAGACAGATTTTGGAGTAGCCAACCAGACTGAAGCACCTACAGATCTTAATTCATCTACCAGAACACACCTTAAGGACATTCGTGACCCGACGTGGAGTTATAATGCTTTGGGTCACTGTGGAGATTATGGAGAGCCACCCCTCGAATTTAAGAGAAGATGCTTTGATTATCTTACGTCTCTACTTCAGTACTACTACAGAAGGCAGCCCTATTCAGCCGATAAAAATACAGTTCTTATCGTTATTTCACATGGAGCAGTTATCTCTACCCTGCTGCAAATGTTGTTGAATAGACCTATCTTCAGTGAGATCCCTCTATGTACTCCGGTTTACTTCAAGCAGTCACTACAACGTCGTACCGTTTTCTCGCTCATGGATTATGATTTCAACCTCAATAAAATCCTTAGCTTCTCTTCTGATCGTCAACTATATCGTCTTCTCGAGACCCCTATCGACATGAGTATGATGACGTTTGAAGATTCTCTCAATGAACTGGCCACTATTGGTACCAGAGATTATACAACAATTCTGCAGTCACCAACTCAACCTGGTCACAGAAGGCATAAATCTCATGACAGTAAACATAAGACTCATAACAGACACGGCTCGCACAGTCATAGTCGCACCAGCTCTTTTGGTTCAACATATGGCTCCAATCATTCGTCAGTGATTTCATCTAGAGCTTCATCCCGTCCTTCGTCTATTGCATCATCCCGTAGGAGCTCGTTCAATTCACTGAAAGATTCTTCCGCATCGCTTCATAGATCTTCTGCGGCGTCACTGTCGCTTGCCAGCTTCAATTCTAATGCACCAGCAACCACAAGGATTTTTTCACTAATGAAGCCTGCTACTCTTGCACCTCGTAGGCATAGAAGTAACACAATTAATATTGGAACATCCAGGAAAGACCCAGAGGCTCTTCCTATCGATGAGTCCGAAAGAGCTGTTCTTCGTCAGACTCATTCATCTCGTCAACTTGATTCCGGGCACAGAACATTTGATTTGAATAAGTTAGCCAGCTATTTTAACGGTGGCTCTTCTTCGGATGATGACGAAGATTCGTCATCGTCTGAATCTTCATCGTACTCTTCAGATGAAGAATCAATCGCATCAATAGCTGAAGCTAATAGGCGTTCTGTTGCATCTTTGCCAAGAATAACGTCACTATCGAGTTTGAATTCACTCAAGAATTCGAACAGTGCCGCCAATTCTATCCGTGAAATGATGGTTGATCCTTCTGCTTCCACGGAGCGTCGATCTTCTCTTGCTTCTGAGTTTCTGAAGACATTACTGGGTGATCCAGAAGCTCAAACCCAGACAACTACCGCAGTTACTCCTCAGAGTTCTGTCGGTGATTTTACTAGTAATCCTCCTTTGCCTTTGGACATAGAATCAGGCTCTACTAATGGTTCTTCTCCTTCAGTGGGCAATGACTATGGCGTACTTTCATTTGGTGGACCAGGAAGTTCCAAACTGTCAAGCCAGTCTGGATTAACGAACAACGGAAATGGGATTATCGAAGGAACTTTTAATAAAGTTCGATTCAACTCTAATGAGGATTCAGATATTAATGAACTTGATTCACCTATCGAGAGAGAAAAGAGCGAGATCACTCTTATATCCACACTGAATCCACAGCTTGGGTCTGACCAGGCCAATAATACTAAAGATGCCCTAAGAGAGATTTTATTTGCTGACAACTCAAGTGATGACGATGCATCTTGGTTTGGCTTTAATAGACAGTCAACTACCAACGTTTAAATTATGTATATTACCACGCTTTTCGCATATATCCGCATTAATATTAATGACCTTATATAATCGTTGCAATAATCAACTGGATTAGTATAATCCATACCATTGTGCTAGTGTTCGATTTTGTAGCAGAATTTACTGGCTCATTCGGATCACTTCCGACAACAAATTCATCTGAATTATAGGATTGATTGGAGAAATCACCATGATATACCTTTGGGTTTATTTGGGACGTCGCTACCTTTAATTCTCCAAGCCCTCCGAGTTCGTCCACAAAAGAAAAAAGTAATGATCGTGTACTGTTAGCAGCAAATGTATCACCACTAGAATCCCACCACAGGCCTCCAGCGAGTCCATGGGATTTCACGTATCTAGCTTTCATTCTTGCTGTAAGTTCGTTATCATAGACGATTACACCATCTTTACCATTCAATGCATAAGCAACTCCGGCTACATCATCGAAATATTCATTATATCCATCTGGCGGGAGCTTATTGTAACCAACAATGCATTCTTCCGGGTCTTGCTTGATTCCAGATAAATCAGCACATTTTGTTGCCTTGTCATGAAGATTTTTGGCTTTGAATGATAGGCCATAGGCCGGCATCCCAAGTATAATCATTTTGGGGTCAACACCTTCCACATTAATCAAATATTCTACAGTGTCATTGACAGATCTATCTGAATTATCACCTGCTCCCACGTCTCTATAAAGTTGGGATTGAAAGTCTGCTCTCTTTGACCAGATTCCACTCATGTCATAGCCCATTAAGTTGAAATATGTTACAAACTTCGATAGTTCATCAAATTCATAACCATCTAGCATATCGATATAGGAAGGAATTGGTACCGTTAGAACATATTTACCACCTTCACTCGATAACAGATCCATCCGCTCTCTAATAAGTTGGATAAGTTTCGTCAGCTTCTTTGTTGACGACTTATCCGGATATTCCCAATCCAAATCAATTCCATCAAACCCATACTGTTGCATATACGTAAGAAGACTATCTACAAACCTTTGCATAGATTTTGGTGATTTAGAAATCCTTTTAAATACATCAGTGGTATCAGAACCACCGACTGAAAGGGATATACGGATGTTGGGATTTAAATTCTTGATCTGTGACAGTTGACCAATTAATCCAACGGATTGAATATTATCATCACCGTTGCTCATTAATGAACTAACATTCTGCATATATTCACCTAGCCAGCGATCAGGTTTCAAGAGTGAACTAGGCTTTTGAGTGATGCAGGCAGTTAAATTCCCGGTTCTGAATGGTAGGGACGATTTGGTAGCCAATTCTTCATTTGAGAAATGAAGTGTCAATTCATCTTCGTCTATTTTGAGGAAAGCATAATAAATATTAGTGAGTGATGATAGCGGTATATCGGACGGCAAATGATGGAGGAAGTACGACCATTCAGCATAGTATAATCCAGTCACATATCCATCTCCTTGTATAATCGTAGTACGTACGACTTTAGATAGTATCATCACTAGCATGTATAACATTATGTTAACCATCCTTGCCATCTACAAATCAATATGGTTATAATTTATCGTTCATTCATATCAGGAAGTTCTGGGTATATATAAAAGCATCATCATATTCTGATTCTGTTCATCATCAGAAACGTCCCAAGGAAATTCCGGCAAATATAGTTATCAACAGCATAGAACAGAATAATTTTAATTCATATCATAAAATCTCCGAGTGACACGGAAGTTATCATCGCCAAGTGAAGACACAGTTGGACCTTTCTGAGCATTTTTAAGCATTTCATGCACAGACTCTTCACCCGGACCAGGCAGAATTGACTCTGTCGAGGTATCCAATTCGTCGGTACCATACTTAGTAGCCAGATTTCTCCGTATTAGAGGATCCAAACCATCCAAGACTAGTCTGATTCCGCCCATTTCAGATGCATTTGGCAGAATAACGTCGGCATTGTCCTTGGTACCTTTCACGTATTTAGCCATTTCAACTCGAGATTTGTTGAGGTACACATTCATCAATGCCTTGAGCTTTGTCTTTTCCTGAGATTTAAGTGCTGGATTGGCCTTTTCAGGTAGTATGATATCTCTAGTGATCCATCGTCCCATCCTAATATCAGCATCGGTATCTATAAAGATCTTCACAGTGGCCAAATCCATAAGTTTTTGGTCAAGAAGTGCATATAATCCATAGACTATAAGCATATCGTTCTTATCATCATTTAGAATCTTGTTGACATCGGCTTCAATGGCTGGGAAATCGAAACATGATGGTTCACGAGATCCATGTTCAGACTTCTCCTTGATGAGATAACTAGCCATATCCAACTTCCGAATGTTGATCTCTTCAAATCGTTGTTTGAGTCCCTTCTCGATAATTTCAGCTGCAAGTCTCTATATTGGAAAAGTTAGTTTAAATAGATAAAGAATGGACGTATGTTGATGGATACTTACCTTGCCTGCAACATGACCGCCGGCAATCAGAAGAAATATACACTTTGATGTTGTTGTCATCGTGGGGAATAATATGGTACTTTTGCTTATGAATTGAGCCTAAGATATAAGCTTAATACATCGGATTCTTTCGACGAATTGGTATCGACAGGTTCGAATGTGGATGTACATATACCCCACCTTTAAATCGATTGTAACATTCCCAAGGGGAATTTGAAAAAAAAAAAAAAAAAGGAAAGGAGGAAAAAAAAAGGATTTCAATTCCTTGATCTATATTACATCTATTAAGCATATATCCCCAGCTATTTAGTGATTCGAAGTTCTCCCTTTCTCTTCATCTCCAAAGCCTTCTTATATGGTGGTGCAGTTGGACTCTGCACTGGATCCAAACTCTCTTCTTCACCACACCTAGCCTTCTTAACTATTGGATATGTTGCATCCGAATCATAGCTTCCATTTAGATCTCCACATGCAATGAAGGGAGCGACTTTTCTTTCTTCCCGGTCCATCTTTAAATTTTCATGCGGTTGAGCTCTTCCAATTCCCATACCTTGGAAAAATTCTTCAGTAGAAATGTCTGGCCGAAGCTCCGGCTTCCATCCAGGTCTTGGCTTATATCCAATACAAACGATGAATGATTCCAAAGAACTACTTCTAGAAGCTCTTGGTTTTGCACATATCACTTTATCAAAAAGATATCCCAACTGACTATACAGAAGATCGATATCTCTACCTCTGAATATTTTGGCTGTGAATGTTCCACCTTCTTTCAAAACGCATGTGGCAAGTTGTAAAGCACTTAAGATTAGTTGTGCCTGAATATATTCATCCAAATCATGCAATCCTGTAACATCGGGTGCACCATCTGAGCACACAAAATCGGCTTTCTTACCACCAAATATTTCCAAAATCTTTTCTAATGTCTTTGGATGGGTGATATCTGCTTGAAGAGTGGTTACATGGTCGATCGGCGACATTGGTTGAAGATCTACGGCCACAATTCTTGCATCTTCTGAATGTGGCTTTTCAAATATCATCTTGCTTAACACTTGTGACCATGATCCAGGTGCTGCACAGAGATCCACAACTCTAGTAACTCCATTGAATAAGTCAAACTCTTCATTTAACTGCAAGAGCTTGAATGCTGATCTTGCACGGAATCCGAGCTCTTTAGCCTTTCTATAATATATGTCCCGCTTATCTTTGCTATTCTTACCCATTCTGGATCGATACCTTGATGACTTATAGTGATTGTGCAATGACTAACTCTCATGATAGAAAAAACTGAAAAATCATATCAAGAAAAAAAAAGTTGTAGAGAAAAAAAAGTCTGATCTACAACATCTCTTCAGTCCTTTAGCATGTTCTATTTCAAAGAACATATATATGTATATTGAAGTTGCAATTGCTTTAGAAATGCTTATATTATGTGACTATGTCTACTATAGCTACAATGATATTTAAAGAAAAAGAACAAATCTCAATTTAATCAAACCAAACTATTGGAGAGTTTAACAACACTCTATAAAGATTGACCACATCAAAGGTCGATATTAAAATGAAAGTCAGAGAATGATAAGTGTGTATGAATATATATTCTCTTATCTGAATTCACTTACTTGGTGAATTTATTCCCACATGATGGAAGAACTAGTTTCCTTTCTGCACCATGGCCTATTCTAATCTGGATTTACTTTAGTGAACTTTAGGTATTCATGTTTCTTCGCAAAGAAGTCACAATCTAGAATGAATTTACAACATCCCTTGGTTAAAATATGTGTTTTCAAACAGCTTCAATCTTTTCCAACAACCAATTACAAATCCAGTGTAACTGAAACCAACCGGGCACTTCCCTTCGTCAAAGGGTGCTCGCGCCAGAGCCATCGTTGGTTCTCCAGAACTCCCAACATCACAACCTCACAGACTTAGAGTTCAGATACTAATAATTATACTACCAGAATACTAATCCCTTTGGAAATCAGATCTCAAAATCTTCAGACTAAGGTTTGTCTACTTGGAAAGTCCTACCGAAAGCATTCTAAGGCCGTACTAGCAGCAAGCACCACCCTCATTGGGCCCATTTGTAAAGTGAAAAACCACATCTAATAATCTTGAGGAGAGTCCAGTTCCTATCTGCAAAAGAATATAGCGTTAGTGCACAACCTTACAGGTATACACTTTAACTATATATCTAATCTATATATTCTACAAAGTTACAGGGACTTATTGGGCTTACGGGACTCCTGCAACTTAGCTGTGCAGAAACACCATATCCTTAAAGCAAACCTGAACTTGGACCCTCGAAAAGAAAACCAATGTGAGCACTTTACAAACTTTCAACAACTTGGATGCGTTGACGTGCGTCCTGACTGATTTAGTTTGCAATCGATAGATCTCCCTCATAGAGAAAGACTTAACCCTTTGAAATTAAAATCATCATTCTTTAGAAACTAGTGTCACCGATAGCATAACGTTCATATCATTCCTCCAAACCCACGAGATTGCAACGAAGTTTATTCCTTTAATCAACAACTCCCTGACGTCGCTTTCCCCAGATTCCGAGAAGAGATACCTCGATATGGTACAGTACACCTTCAATGTAAGTAGCTGTTGAAAAAGATATCAACTATCTTCCAACATATATTTCTTCCTCAGGATATTCGAAAACCCATTTGTTGAAAGTAAGCTTCAAATTGAAGAAGCAATCAGGTTTAAAGAACACCAAGAAAAAAGACAGATTTCCTAGCCCATGGTTGTCTGGCTGTAAAGAAAAAGCACAGTCCCATAGCTGTCCAGCAGCAAGCCCAATAATAGAGTGTGCTAGCCTAAGGAAACTTGTTCTTACCTATCATACAGGTGAAGTTATCACTATGATAGTAAGTACAATGATAAATATAGATGGAATGAAGCAACGATCAAAAAGACATCATTAGCTTCACCTTCCATATCATTGAACCGAATTCTTGAAGACAGGAGATACATATTTGTTATTTTTTGTAATCTTGACAATCATAGAAACGGCACCCACAAAAAAAATCAAATACACTGTATCAAGACGCAGTGTTGATCAATGTGTGGAATCCAGGGAATCTGCCAGTGTGAGTAGATGAGGTTTCGGCAGATCCCTAAAACATCATAAGAAGATGTTACTCAATAGTTATTCAGGTACAATTCGCAGAAGGTTCGTGTGCATCCTTGGGCCAAGGCATGTAAAAAACCACCTATGCGGAAAGAGTCATCGCTATAGGTAGTCCCATGCCAAACAAACCCATTACAGATGAGTGGTGGTGGGAACCAACGGTAAGAGTTATCAGAGAAGACTGTGTAAATACTCCTCGTGAAGAATTGAATATAGGGGAATTTATTTCCAGTCATGTGTGACCAAGTTGCTCTCTCCACTAGATGTGGTTAACAATTCCCGGTGTTAACCAACTGAAAAAGCAACTGAAAATTTGTGTTCATCCTTGGGCCAAGACACAGAAGAACAAGCCTGGCATCAAATAGCTGGTGTTCCCTCTGTCAAATGAGTGCCATTATGAACATGCATTGACGGAATAGCCCTCTGTTCATTCCTGTGTGAACAGTTGACCTTTTATCATAAAAAAATGGTTTTGTCCTTGGACCAAGGTATGGAAGGACAGGCCTAAGTGAGCAAAGTCTTCACCAAGGCTGACCTCATACCAAACGAGTACCATTACAGACAAGAAAAGCTGAATGATGAGAAAAGAAGAACACTCACCAGACAACTATGAAAGGAAACCATTTATACATGCCCTTGGGCCAATACAGAAAAGAAACGACCTAGCATCAGTTGATGCAAATAAGTGGGTTGCCTCCCTGTCAAACGAGCGCCATTATGGATAATAATTAGTGGATCTGTCACACCAATCAAAATTCCTGCATGAAAGGAGTGACATTCCATCAAATTATATAGTTAAATCCTTGGACCAAGACGCAGAAGAACATACCCTTGCGGAAAGAAGTCGTCGCAGCAGGTATTCTTTATGTCAAACAAGCACCATTATGGATGATAGATACACAAATTGTTGATTGGATAAAGTCTCTATAAAAAATTAATAGTGAAAGAGTAAATTCCAGTATATCCCCAAATGCTCTAGATACTTAAGCCGAGTATCAGTTCCAGGGTTAATTTCACACACTAGGATCTGGGTTCATGTACCTGGGTAGTAATCACTTTTCCTATACATCAGATAGGCAGAGTATGCATTGCGATAGATACCTGTAAAAAAAAAAGGTGGTCCACCAATAACGTTGCAAGAAGCAAGTCTCTGTAGTTCTTCAGTAATTTCAAGTTCGTGCAACTCTCGATAAAAACCCATAAAGGGGGAAAAAGTACGAGCGAACTGTAATGATCACCTCAAAAATGTTGACCGCTCTGTGTCTGTTGAACCTAGCCATACTTTATTATTAGGGCTGAAGAGCTCTTGAAAAAGCACGGTTGGTTCGAGAAAATAGGAATTCCACATAGCAGAGGGTTGAGAGGTCCGTTGAATATTTCATTATTGTGCACGCACGGACAACGCATGCACTGAAGAAAGGAGAAGCAAAGGAGCATAGCGTAGATAGAATCGAAATAAAAATTAATACATATATATTTTAGCGCTTAAACGACAAAGGAAAAAAAAGTCCTTAATTACGAAAAGGGAAATTCAATTGTGGGGTTCTCGATATTTCTTAAAGAAGGGATATATATATTAGTTAATATGATAAATTGGTCCCTAGGGAAAGAACTATATGCTTTATGAATATATAACATATCTAAGGTTACTTTGCACCCTGACACTTGGCTTTTATGTCTATCTCAGTTAGAATATGTATATCAACCTTAATAGTGGGAGATTTCGAAGTGGAAAATTAATGAAAAAAGTTGAAAAAAAAATTATTGGTGAAAAATATTGAAGTAACATAGACTTCAATATATTGAAACGATACATCTCTCCTGTTGTATTATTACTACCAGCTGATTTCATTTATACACTCACTGATAAGATGCTACGGTCAACGATTCAGCTGATTGGCTTGGGATCTCGACGCGGGTTCGCAAGCAGTATGCGGGCTTTGAAGCCAGAAGTCAACATTGGAAGAGAGTTAGACAAATTAGCAGATTTAACTGCAGCTGCTCGGAGTAAAGAGGTTCCAAAGGTGGAAGATAGCGACAAGGCCAAATATGAATTGATCGAAGAATTTAAACAATATGATCCAAAAGTGAAAACAGAGCAAGTGGCGGTTCCAGGTGTCAATAGACCAATGCCTGTGAACGTTGAGTTAAACTATTATGCACCACTTAAAAGGGCAGTTAAATATGGAGATCTTAAAGCAGAAGTGACATTTAAATGTTTTGACACGAGGAACTTGGAGTTCTTCTGCGATTTTGCACTCAGAGCTGCATACTACTTAGGTATGCCAGCCACTGGACCAAAGCCTATAAATGTGAGAAGAGAAAGATGGACTGTGATCAGAGCCCCATTCATTCATGCTAAGTCGAAGGAAAATTTCGAGAGAAGAACATATGGACGTGTCATCAAGATCTGGGATTCTAATGAAGAAGTGGTCGACACTTGGCTCGCATACTTGAAAGAGAATTCTGTTTGGGGTGTGGGTGTTAAGGTGAATTTATACACTAGAGAGCCTGTTAGTATATCTGAGCGTATGAAGAAGATTCCAGAGTCTACGCAAGTTTTGTCAGATCTAAGTTCGACATTAAGCACTTTGTCAAAAGATACAGAGAATCCAGTTGCCGGTAAGGTATTAGAATTACTTCAAGATCCTGTGTTCACCAAACATATGACGACAGAGGAAATTGGAGAGGTGAAAACTCAAGCTAAAGTGTTGAAAAGTGCAAAGAAAGCTACTAAATGAGAACTGATATTTTCTCCATGGTATTGCTTCATGTATATAAGTAAGAAACATAATTTGGTATATAAACCTATCCGTACATCATCCAATCTTCGTCTTCTGGTTCTTCGTCCCCATCTTCTTTCTCTTTCTCCTTAGCCTCCTTCACCAACTTATCTAACTTCTTCTTTCTAACTTCGGTAACATCTTCTCGGCACAGAGGGCACGTTCTATTCAATTTGAGCCAGGGAGAAATACATTCCAGATCAAAGCAATGTCTTGAATCACAGGGGAGTCTCACTATTAATGGGTTGTTACTACTTCGGAAATCATTAGTGCATATAGGACATCTTGAACCTTCAGGAAGTTTTGCCACAGAGACCCGATCAAGCGTATCCATAAATTCATTATCTACTCCGCCCTTCTTGCCATGTTTCCCATCGCCATCACTTCCAAATACCATCATCGTATCTGGTGAACTGAGAAGGGAATGTAACATTTGATTAAAGAGTGATGTGTCTGGTACCGTATCGGAATCGCCACCGGGAACAATGTAATCCATCATTGAACCTACCATCCTTTCCATTTCTGACCTGTTTTGTGCATTTTGTAACTGATCTCTCCGATCGTTATTACGTACAAATTCATCTAACGCCTGCGTTAGTGTCGGATGTAGCAGACTGTTTCTGTGTGGCTCATGGGGAGATTCCGGATGTGAAGTCGATGATTCCTGAATGTTATGTTCCTGGGCGTATGATGACATAATTTTAGTTGTATATTTGCCGTATTCAATGAATCTAACTGATCAATTAATTCAGATCTTACTGAGATCTTGCCTGATCTACAATTTTCACCTTTAATTATTTGAATTATCACCTATCTTTTTCCATCTATTCCGTATCAAGTGTAACACATTATATTCCTATATATCTTCATCTTCATCATGAATGAATCAACATTCACGATCTTTGCATCAATCTTTCTCGTCTGCGGAACGTTAGTGGCGCTTAGACTCATCTCTATCTTACCTGCATGCTGTGTCAATCCATTATCACTACCCAAGACCAAGAAAAATCCCAAATCACTTAAACTGTTGGTGCTACTAGGTTCTGGTGGCCATACTGGTGAAATGATTCGAATGCTGACTCAATTCAAACATCTTCCTTTGTTTGAGTGTCGATACGTTGTCTCTTCAGGCGATTCCTCATCCCTGGAAAGTATTAAGAAGTTTGAATCAAAGCATGGCTCTAACAAGAAGATCAATTGTACTATGATCGCACGTGCAAGAAACATCGGTGAAGGTAAGGTTAAAGCTACAATCCATACAATTCGTTCATTTCTTTCCAGTATCGTTACATTTGTCAAGCTTCCTCGTGATGAATATCCGGATGTATTTCTTTGCAATGGCCCAGGAACGGCCATCCCTATCGCTTATACTCTCTTCTTTATGAAATTCTGGGGGTTCTGTCATACCAAGATTATCTATGTTGAATCCTTAGCCAGGGTTAGCCAGCTAAGTCTTACCGGAATGCTTATCCTACCAATTAGTGACCGTATTCTCGTCCAATGGAAGCAGCTTTCCTTGCGTTACAGAAGATGCGAATACTACGGTCTACTCGTATAGAAATACTCTATATAACTTTGCTACATTAATTTAATATTATATTGCTTAGAAAAGGTGTCTGTTTAAAGCTCAAAGTCCGTCCGCAAAGTGGTATATTGACGTGGCTTAGATTCGTCCATCTTGGTTGATGTTTTCCCACTTGACTTACTCTCGGTCTTATGTTTTCCATCCAACTTTGCCAGTTTCACCATTTGTAACCGGACAACGTTAGCAATGTTGTCAAGATCGATGTTATTGTAATTCGAAGTGCCGTTATCCACCTTCGATGCCCAGCATATCCTCATTGGAATATTATGAATTTGAACAGAATATGGTTTCTTGTACTTGGCATCTTCACAAACAATTCTCGCTATGGATTCTGCCACGTCCCTACTCACAAACTGAATAAATCCAAATCTGCCTCGGGAATTTAAAATCATAGCTTCGATTAGTTTCGGAGCCTTGATTGTACCATCTTGATGACTTAAATCGTTGAAATATTCTTCCACATCATAGTTAGCTATTCGATCGTTGTTTCCAAAGATGAAAAACTGTTTAATAGCATTATTCTTTGGTGGGCAGCTGAGGTTTCCGTTGAAGGGTAGACCTCGACACAACTTGACCAACTTGGCCCTGCTTAATTTTATAGACGGATTTATTGGAGTTGCCTTTGATTTATTTTCGATTCTTTTGGAGGCCTTTGATGACTTCTTACCCCTTGATCGAGTCAAGATGGTTATCTTCTCTAATAATTTTTTGGCTCGTTCACCGTTGTTCGCAGGAATCCCACTACGGGCATCTTCCTTAGCAAACTTTCTGTCCA
Source organism: Brettanomyces custersianus (assembly GCA_012295335.1). Classification (NCBI taxonomy): domain Eukaryota; kingdom Fungi; phylum Ascomycota; class Pichiomycetes; order Pichiales; family Pichiaceae; genus Brettanomyces; species Brettanomyces custersianus. The sequence goes on along the minus strand of JAAVTW010000001.1, from coordinate 2,846,184 downwards.
TCTGATTGGCATTGTATATTCGTGATACTTCATTTTTGGCCCCACGAACAACGTCATCCGGATGAATATCTTCCTCTGTAGCGCCTGCCATCTTTAAAAGCTGATCCCTGGTGTTAAGATCTATTCCCAAACTCAAATCAAGCATGCAACATTGACAGCAATTCCTAGCTCGAGCACAAGTCAAGCATATCACTGTTTTCTTAAATACTTTACCCCCATGTTGTGCCCAACTGAAAACAGTGAATGGCCTGGTGCATATCTTACACTGTGCACCATTCCTCTGTCTGGTCATTTCTATGTACGGGCTATCTCCCAAACATTTTTCACAAACTGCAGGGGTTGTATCTTCGTTATATGACATTTAGGTAAATAGTATGGATGTATTCCCAGTATTGTCTGACCTTACTGTGGAAAAGGTGGATATGTAAGATCTGGAAAGATGGTTAAAATAAACGGCTGTAATCTTTCATTGTTTAAAATTTTTTTTCCTATTTTTCTATTTTTCAAATTTCACAGATCATCATAGTCTTCCTACCACTTTGTTAGGAACATAGTATATTCATTGGCCGGAAGTCCCACTATCACAATGCCTAAGATAGAATCGGATATCCTCAAGAAAATAAAAAACAAGCAGCTCCGGAGTAAGATCTACTCTGAGGTGAAAAGGATTGAAACTAAGGAGAGGATCCAAAAGAGGAAAGATAGAGCTCAACAGGAAGCAGAGCATCCAGAGCTTAAAGCTAAGAGACTTGCTGAGAATGTTCCAGACACAATTGATTCCAAAAGGGTTTATGATGAGACAGTTAATGCTGAAGTCGAAGGTGAGGATGAGTTTGAGAAATACTTCAAAGAGACTGATAAAGACCCAAAGATTCTAATCACAACCAATGCACATGCACATAAAGAAGCCTATGAATTTGCAGCAATGATGATGGAAATAATACCGAATGTGAAATTCATCAAGAGACAAAGGAAATATACGATGAAGGATATGGCTCAATACTGTACCAATAGAGGATTCACCCATGTGATGGTGATCAATGAAGATAAGAAAGTGGTCACCGGTGTGACGATAATATATCTTCCGGAAGGACCTACCTTCTATTTTTCGATTTCATCATTGGCTAAGAGACAACAAATTACAGGACACGGAAGTCCGACCGGTCATATTCCAGAATTAATCCTTAATAACTTTACCACTAGATTAGGTAAAACGGTTGCACGAATGTTCCAATCTCTTTTCCCCCATAGACCACAATTTCAAGGTAGACAGGTCATTACATTGCATAATCAACGTGATTTCATTTTCTTCAGAATGCATCGATACGTTTTCAAAGGTAATAAGCGAGTTGGGCTGCAAGAGTTGGGCCCGGAATTTACTATGAGACTCAGACGTGTACAAAAAGGTATCAGAGATGATGTGGTATGGGAATACAGACCAGAGATGGATAAGGATAAGAAGAAATTTTATTTATAAAGACAGTAAATACCAATGTGATAGATATATTAGGATTATTAGAATTATTAATGTTGGGGTTTCGGAGAGCCATCTATCTATTTCTTCTGTTCGATCTTAACAAACAGGTCTCTCGCTATTTTGATATCCTGCATGACCAAATTTTCATCTTCAAGCTGATATTGAAGACCACTAAGCCCGCTACCCCTATTCTGGCCATTATCCATGATGATCATGATATAGATATTAGAAGTGAGAATCATAAGATAGATTGATGAATTCTTCCCATGCAATACCAGATTGCTGAAGTTCGTTCTAATCTTATTGACACTTTGTTTGTATGTTTTTATTATATTGGAAATCTTTTCAAATCTCTTCGGATCTAAATCATCCACTTCCAGAAGTTCCTTGGCCTCTTTCCTGTTATCGGCCAGAGAACTTGAGTACCTATTTGTGGATGCAATGACCAAGAAAGTAGTCTTCTCAAATAAGATTATTTCCCTGGCATTCAAGATTCGATTAAGTTTGGATAGATACTGTTCGTATAACGTAATATTTGGCATGAGTGAGCACACAATAGATGACCAGGCTTTGTATAAACTCTCGTCCCAAATGGATGTAGCAAAACCTCTAATGTGGAATCCATACTGTTTCCATGCTATGTTCTTCAATTTGCCAAACATAAGATCAAATAATTCCTTTCTCTTATTCACTTGAATTAAATCCATCTTATGAATCAATATAAACACTTTAACATCAGGAGAATATTGCTTCAAATTTGCTAGTACTCTTTTGAATGTATCAATATCCTTTTGCACCTCTTTACTTTCCACATCAAACACATGAATTAAAACTTCACACTTACTAAAGATATTGCTCGTATTGTTTCCACTTCCTCCACCACTTCCTGAATAATCACCATTCAAGAAATTATCCATAAAGATATCTTGACCACCACAATCCCATAAATTGAGTGTCATATTATTAAGGAATCTAAGATTGGAGTGTTCAACATCAATGGTGGCACCAAGTCTCCTTGTATCAAAGGCTGAGTAGTTGGAGAATATAATAGATCTCATGGATGATTTTCCTGAGCCTGAACGGCCCATAAGTAACAATTTCTTTCCTGACGACATGATGTGTCAAGGGAAGTTATTTGGTTATCAAGTAATCGTGGCTACTGAGTGTTGTGTAGATTGAATAGAGATTTTGATAAAAAAAAAGCGTCAATGTTTTTATTTCAAATTTGTGATATGTTTGTTTTCTAACTAGATCTAGATTTTCGTTTAATTAGATTACAGTATTGACATACATTCTGTGAGGCCGATTGAAGATATTATACAAAGGTAGTTTTTTAATCATTCAGATCGGGATAATTATTTATCCATAAGCCCTGAGATATCTTATATGTACCTAACCATTTCTGTATAGGCTTTGTTATGGGTTAATTAATAGTAGGCATATCATAGATTCATATATTTGATTTCAAATGATATTTTCGATTCGTACTTGTAAATCCTTTAGGTGAATTTTCTTTCCTTTCCATAATGTACGGATGAAAATTATCCACCTATAGCTTAGTATCAAACTTTGATAGCTCTAAAGCTAAATATGTGCGGAATACTTGCACATTATTGCAATGGTCGTGATTTCTCAACGAATTCGTTGAAAATCATCCAAAGAGACTCTCAACCTGATTACAATCAGGTAGATCCACCATGTAAAGTCGAAATCAAAGGTGATGTTGATGAGATCTTTCGCAATATTGCACCAAAAATCTTCGATAGGGGCACCGATTTTTGTTCTTATCATGGTTACGACCAGCTTGAATTGTTCTCATCGGTTCTTTCTCTTCGGAAGCCATTAACGAAGCAGCCCCTAATTGGGGACCGTTTTATAGTTCAATTCAACGGAGAATTGTATAATGATGAGATACCTATAGATGGTAACGATACTCAGTTTCTTTACAACAAACTTGTAGAGACTAATGGTGATATTCGTGCTACTGTTAGTTGCTTACATGGAGGTTTTGCATACTGTATCACAGATTTGAAACTTCATAAGATTTACTTTGGTAAAGATATTCTTGGTAAGAGAGCGCTTATGTATATGATCAAAAATAATGAGATATATATCACCAGTTGTCCTCCAGATGAACCAGAAAGTTACAAGGAGTATCATTTCATAGAATGTAAGAATTCGACCATCTACTCCTACGATATGACTAAAGGAACTGTTACTCAGTATCATGACCCTATATCTGATTTTTCAGTTAATTCAAATGAGACGGAAACTATTAAGGAAGAAGCATTAGTTGAATCACTCTATAAGCATCTTAAAAGTGCAACATCAAAAAGGGTATTGACGATTTTCCCTGTTCATAAAGCTTCAGCTAGACTAGCGCTTCTTTTCAGCGGAGGTATCGACTGTACTTTATTAGCGTCACTATGTGCCGAGGTATTACAGGATAAGAAAGATCCTTCATCTATAGATCTATTGAATGTTTCCTTCTCTAATCCACGTACCAAAACAGATCCTTCACAATCACCTGATAGAAAATTGGCATTAAATAACTGGCAGAACCTAGAAAAGAAGTATGATTGTGGTGAGTGTCCCATTCAATTCAACTTAGTTGAGATGGATATCCCATACAGTGTGTATCTAAAGCATAGATCGAAAGTTATCAACTTGATATATCCCAATGATACGGCCATGGATCTATCCATCGCTATTGCGTTCTATTTTGCATCCGGAGGATTTGGAATGAAGGTTGAGCCTAAAGGTTTTTCTAGGGTGCCGTACCATAGCAATTGTAAAGTCTTATTGAGTGGTTTAGGTGCAGATGAGCTCTTTGGTGGTTATACAAGGCACGAGCGCATATTTACTGGTATATCTAACCAAGTTAAACGCAGATTGAAGAAGAAGCCAGTTAAGGATCATACAATTTATCATATGGACGAGCTCATATCTGAATTGAGAGATGAACTCCAGCATGATCTTTCCAATCTATACATCAGAAATCTGTCTAGAGACGATAAGGTGATATCCAATTGGGCCAAGGAAGTTCGATATCCATATCTAGATGATTTCTTCATCAGATTTGTTACTGAAAAGATACCATTGTCTTATAAGATTCGATATGATTCATTCACTGGTGAAATTATAAGGAAATATGCGCTCCGAATTTTAGCTCAAAGGATGGGACTTGATTGGGTTGCCAAAGAGCCGAAGAGAGCCATTCAATTTGGTGCCAAGAGCGCCAAGATGGAAGTAGGAACGGGTAAAATGAAAGGTACCGATAAGTTAAAACATTAATATAATATACATCTATATATATTTATAGCAAAGTAGTTTAAAGCATTGTGTTATCTTCTACTAACACAAATTCAATGGGACTATCAAAATCCCCAAACTTGAGTCTATCCTGACTCTTCAATTGGATATATCGTTTCTTAGGTAATTCCACTTTACTCCCATTGAGAAATGTGCCATTGGTTGAATTTAGATCTAAGATAAAGGCGTTAATCAATGAAGGATCATCTTTAGAGCTTTTAAATTGAAGGACAGCATGTATCTTAGATACCAGTCCTCCGCCTTCTGAGTTTTTATCAATAGTAATATCCACCGATTTGGGATCTCTTCCTACAGTAAGGTATGAACTTCCCGTTATTAGAGGGATCTCTGATTCTTTATCGCCAATAAATTTAAATAAATGATATCTGAATTTGGTGTCAGGGACTGCTGCATCCTCTGGTTCAGTGTAAAAACTCTTTGCAGAGCCTTTTAGATGTTTCGTTGCCGAATAGTTGAGGATTCCAGAAGGTTTCATAACAACCTTTAGTCGTTTTTTACTAGATTGCTCATTTCTCTTAGCTTCATATCTATTTCTCCTTCTTCGACCGAAGTGGAAATTCCCACCGGATCTATTGGAATATTCCATGAAGCTATGTATATTATACTATAATAGATATTTGTGACCTCTATTCAGCATCTGCATTAGCATCCAAGAAATTATATAGTGAGAAAAAAAAAATGATGATAAAAAAAAGTTCGAATTCTCAAAAAAATGAAAATAAAATTGTCAATTTTACAAATAGATGTTTGTCCAACACTACGATACACGTACTAAACCAGAGTGTTGTTGTCTTACTTTGAACACATCATAATAACCATGGGATCATATCCAATTTATTATAAGGAGCCAGTTAGAGTAAGTTCATGTTCTATTTTGGTATCTATATCGAGTTATCGTTACTAACATTTCAATAATAGTGGCTAAGATGGTGCGCATACAATAAGCCTAACCTCTTCTTCCCAGCAGCCATTGCTTTGTTTGGACCGGTTTTCCTATTCGGTGTCACTCCTATAAGAAAGAGATTCCTGTATCAGAATGCAGCACCTCTTCCATTCGGCGGTTATCCAGTGCCTGACAGAGCCAGAGAACCTCTCACGGGATATGATGATGAACCAGAAGTGGCAGTCAACAAGCAGTAAAGGGATTATGGTTATATATATATATTTTATCAGGGTAGTATGTGAACATTATTTGCATACTATCGTAAATAGTTATTTATTTATTCGGCATTGCCGCTCACTCAAATATAGGTTTGTGCGAAGAGTTTCTATTAGTACTATATACATGTTGTTTAAACATCACCACTTGTAAAAGCCAGTACATGGACCAACCATCTTTCCTCCATTAAGTTCCACGATTGGTTGTTTGTTCAACTTTCTCTGCTTATCTTCATACGCTAGACGTTTTTGAGTTTGATCTGTTTTCAATAGAAGCCTCACACTAATCCATTTATGGGTAATAATACCCGTCCGGCCTCTTGCACGGCAGTCGAGTCTCTTTTTCCAACGTCCATCCGTGTGACACCAAGCTTGATCGATATAAATCTTATTCACATCATATTTCATTGTCTCTGCATCTTTCATTCCCCTCTCGAGCATCTCAGTAAGATCTCTGGCCACTTTCTTCTGCATGAATTGAAGCTGGGTGATAGCCTTCTTTAATGGAAGATCTTTCAAAGCACGAAGAACTATATTTGTCTTCTTAACAGATGATTTGATCCTCCATGATCTAAGATATATAGAAGGCTCCAAAGCCTCAATCTCTTCTCTACTAAGTTTCAATTTATAGCTAGTTCCATCAGGAAGTTCCACAACATCACCATTCTTAAAGAATCCATTCTGTTTGACATTATCCAAAAATAGACGTCTCTTCAATGGTGATAAAAGAGAGTTGACCGTTTTATATGGTTTACCTGCCAAGAATTCTTGAAGCTTATCATCTTTCTCTGGTTCAACATAGTGAATCTGATCTTCCATGGCTGATTCTGTAGCTTCCTTGTCCCCTTTTTTCTCTGGAACCATTGTATCATCAACAGACACATTCGGTGTCAATGATCCAAACAATGACGTAGATCTTTCAGATTCTTTGTCAGTTTCCTGTTTCTCCTTTGAGGTTGTGGCATAGGTTCTAAATGTACTGCTGAGTGCCGGCACTCCTCTTATCCATGGCTGGTGCAACCCGCTCTTAATTGCAACGGATGAAACGTTTGCCACTTGTCGATAAATGTTAAACATTATGAAAGCAAGACGATATGTTCCAGTGCGTGAAACCTAAGGACCTATATCACACATGTTCCACCTTTATAACCAACCATGAAAATCTCCATCAAAAAAAAAAATCTGAAAAAAATATGGAAAATCTCTTTATTTTTTTTTTTACTTTTCCAAGTCCCGCTGTGTGCACGGATGTGCACTTAATATTTTGTGGCCTACGCAATCCTGTCCGTAGAAATACAGCACAGCCTATAAACGTCATATCTGAATACTTACAAGACGCCACATACTATTATAAATGTCGTTTAATCAATCCTCGGATAAAGCAATTGTTTTGTTTTAAGCAGTGAAACAAAAAGATTAAAACCAGTTCTGCTATTAATAAATTTGTTAAATTCTATGGCATTATAAGCCAAATCTATTATGTCGTTAGCACACATCTATTGTCTGGGCCGTATCTGTATTCATTGTTAATGCAACTAATAACTAATTATTCCATATCCGTTAATTTCATAACCTCCTAATATTAATATTTCCTCTCTTTGCCGGTTAATGCCATACGAGCAAAAGAACTCGGAACACATTACTGTAATACATTTATTAATTCTAATCAATCCTATTACAATTCCAACACTTTCTTTGCCTTTTTCCGCAATCTCTCCAATAAGCTTTCTTATTCGCTGTTCCTCAGGCCGATATGATGGTCCCCTATATATTCAAGCAATTTCCTATTTCATATATATTCAATCCTCTATCTATCCCTCTTAAATGTAGCTGCAAGACAATTTATTAACGATGGGTTTCATATGCACCGATCATTTCTCAATCCCTGCAAAGAAGGCCCCCCAGATACAATGCTTAAATGAGCTGTTAGCTAAAGAAAATGCATATAGTGTTCATGAACCACTAGGGGCACCATTATTTCATGGTGAACTCCCACAGCTACAATTTAATCCCAAACCTACGGATGAAGCTCTATCTTCTACGGAATATGCTTTTAATCCCTATAATTTTGACAAATCCAATATTTGTTATCCTCATCAATCATCTATACCTCTATATACATCTACAAGTGGTATAGTCGAAGATGAACAGTTGATTCCATACGATAGTGTGCTTCGTTGTAAGCAATGTCATACGCATATCTGCCGTAAGAAGTTAATTATATCAAGCAATTTTTATGGATGTTACGGTCCCGCATTATTTGTGTCAAAGGTACTTAACACCGAACTAGGAGAGTCAAGGGATTATAGGAAAATGCGTACTGGTTGGTACTTGGTTAAATCGATTTATTGTCGACAGTGTCATAATAATCTCGGTTGGAAGTATTTGTATAGCGGAAACACTGAAGAGAAGTATAAGCAAGGGAAGTATGTTATTGAGCGTATGCAGCTTGAAGTATCAGACTGCTAAAATTATTATTTGGGATGTTTTTTTTTTTGGTTTATGGTTAAGTTTTAGGGATTTTATTACCAACTCAGGTAAAGAAGTTTTGTATTTGTATTGTATTTCTTATTTCTTCTTCGTATGTTATGTAGGAAAGGAAATACAGCTGGATCTTAGGCTGTCATTACAAGCATTAAAAATAAAATAAAAAAAATAAAAATGGTATCAATTCAAATCAATTGTCAAGTTTCCAGTTCACAGCAAATTCTTGCTGCTACTGCTGTTGCTTCCATTACTACCTCTGTGGTTGTGTCCACTTCGGCCACTGTAGTTATCATCTGTATCAACTTCATCTGTATCCTCAAAATCGTCTAACGAATCATCAAGGAAATCTAGATCTGATGACGTACTACTACTGTGACTAGAGTTTCCTGAGTGATCCTGACTGCTGCTACTACTGTGCATTATCATACCCCCACGTACTGATTTGCGGTGATGACGTGCCCTTTGGTTAGGTTTAACACTTCTAATTCGTCCACCGGTCAATGTCACCGAGGAAAGAGTGTCCACAACCATCGGAGCTTTGGTGCTAGCGCTAGCAGCATTCTTTCTAGGTTGAGGAGCAACAGGAACGGTTTTATTAGCTGCCTTTTTATGGAACAGTCGAAGCTTCGAAGAAATTGATGCATATCTAGCTGGTCTACCACCAATAGCATCATCACTATACGATAGTGAGTTTGATCTAGTACTATTTCCAGATCCTTTCTCTGCTTCCTTATCTTCATATAACACATTCATTGAATGTTGTGTAGACGAATTTGTTCTCACAGGAATCACCAAAGCTTTTCTCGGTGGAGGTGGATTCGGCGTAAATGGTGAGCCATTCTTAGCACGGTCGGATGAGAAATTTATACTACCATCCGATTGTTCAAGATCTGAGCTACTCGCCGAAGCGTGGCTACTGGTGGATGCCACAGGAACATAATTATGCGCCCTTTTAACATCAAAGGTGCCATATCCAGCCTCAGCAGCTTTCTCATCAGTACTGGATGAACGAGACCTGCTACGACGACGTAGAAATAGTGCCCAAAAGGCAAGTAATAGAGCTATCACAAAGCCGACGACAGATCCAACAGCGATTCCAGCGATCTGACCCTTACTAAGGCCTCCCTTGCTGCTGGCCAGCAGAGCATCGGGCAAGTACGCACCATGTAATGCACGGAAGTCTGCGAGATCCGTGGTAAGTACGTCTGGATGCGAAAAGGTAGTTGGAGAAGGACTTCCAGTGGGGAAATACGTTGTGACTGTAGTAGGAACACCTGTGCTAAACGTAGTTGACTTATCTGTCACATAAAAAGATTGTGTGTATGCCAACTTCGTTGAATAGAACTGTGAAGCTCGAGTAGCCTCTGCAGATATACTACTCCTGCAAGACTGGTATGCAGATCTTTCTGATTGCAAAGCCTCAGTCGCACTCTGCAGGGATATTGAATACAATTTTGAATTGGAAAAGTATTCATCCACAGTCAACGTTCTATTGGATGATGGTTCAAAGACCGTCACGGGTATAATTTGGGGCAGCACTTGAGTCAGGGTGGTGGTATCTGTTGTGGTAACAGACACGCTTGTACTGGTAGTCGTTGTGGTTGTATTTGTAAGAACTGAAGTCGTAGAGGAAGACGAAGTAAGCGAGTGGTTTCCTATTGATTGAGAAGCAGTGAGCATCGATAAAAGAGATGAAAATCCTGCTCCTTGAGTTAGATATGAAGGAACCGATGTATCTGATGAACTTTCAGTTGCTTGCGTACACCCCTCACAGGACGTACTGCTACTGGCTGTAAAGTATTGTAGTGCCTCAGAGCCTGTAAGAGAAGCATAGGTTGTTTCTGTGACAAAAGCAGTTGCCACATTTGCCGCAGGGGAAGTGCCGGCATCAGAATCATCTCGTTTATTTGGAGATATCAAACGATGGTGTGGAGCCATTTATAATGGAGGAAGAAGTGAAGAAAAGCGAAGGTGGAAAATGTAACGAGATATAGGCTGCACCAAAGAGTGAAGTGTAGTTCAATCGTTACTAGTAATCAACAACAGTTAAGTTGGATTAAGGACGAATGGAAATGTCGGGTATGAACGGTATTTAACAATCAGTAGTTGCTGTATACTGGTCAGTTATCATTGGACTATTGACTAAGCGAATGTGTGCAATAGTTCGAACGCCTATGGAGCCTTTCAAGGTGATTACTAAATAGTGCACCTAAGAAATTGCAAGAATTGGGGTTTAATCGATCCTGGAGATACTGTGGTAGTAAAATATCGACTTGTTGAGCTTTTGGCGAAAGCTTGTAAAAGTGGTTGCTAATCACTAATCTATTTTCCCTCGACGCTGATAATTTTTTTTTTTTTTTTAATTTCTCGATTATTTTGATTTTTATTATTCTTCAATTCCCATTATTTTATTTCCTCCTCAAATCTGTCTTTTTGACCTGATTCTGTCTGCTCATGTTTATTTTTGTCATCCCCCATTATTCTTCTTCGCCTGATCATTTTACTTTCTATTTACTAATCATACGTCGATATTGTTAATTCCTCGCTATTTTTGTCTCAATTTGCTTTTGCATTTCCCTTCGCTCCCCCCTCGTCTGTTTACCTTTGGACCATCAAAGACCTTCTCAACGTTTTACCTCCAAAACGGGTCAATCTCGCTTTGATCGGTCCCTAATGTACTTAATGTTACAATAAGTACTTACTTCTACAAATTGTATATTCCTTATTGAAAGCAGCTACCATTTGTAATTACACGTATTTGATTCCTTGTAACCTGATATTTCGCTCTATGGGTGCTAGCTACCCCTCATATCTCGTTCTATCCTCACTATTTCGTCCTCGTTTATGCTACCATTAAATTCCATCATCAACATCAAATTTTTTTTAGTTTTCATTTATAAATTATTTTATCAAGCTTGCCATTGTTTCAAGAATTATTACGTGCTTTTTTTTTCGCAGATTTTCTAGATTGATAATCTATAATCGAATCGGGATCCTTTTTATTTTTTTTGACACACTCGCTATATGACACTTTATGCTGCAGATCATACACGCTTTCCTCCATAGGTAATGTTTATATGACGCGGCGGTGGTTTCTGATCTGCCACAGGTTCTCATGCTTCAAATCTGCCTCAGTCTAAATGCCGCACAGAGAGAGGCATTCATTAATTGATCCTTCAATTTCATTGTTATCTATAGCTGCTGCAAGATCACCTCCTCGTTGTCGAATCATCTCGGTAAGATCATTATACGGAGGCGAGATTTTCCCGAGTCTGTCATAGAGTAGTTTTCGAGAACCCCGTGCCAACCTCAAGCAAAGTGAATTTTTTTCATCATTATCCTCTTCTGGATGATATTGTAACCATCTATCTAATGCTACCACCATATCATAAAGTCGCATCCCAGAATTGTCAACACATTGTATTTCGGTATTTTGAAATACAGTATATCGCACTAACTCAAAGCTTTTCTTGTCGTTTCTCTCATAGTACTGCTTAATCTGTTCAATAACTTTCTGTAAGGGCCAACTCCAGTTCGGGATTACTTCTGTGGACTCCTTAAATATCTTAACCCAGGATTTAAGCACCTTTTTGCTTTCAATTAAACGAAGATCCTGGTTTAAGCTGAGATCGTAGAGAATGGAAATCTGATCCGATGTTGCTGAATACTGAACAGCAGTATCTATTACTTCCCCTCCTAATAAAAGTCTCACCAGTTTGATATATCCATCAATTATTTGGGTAGTGTTTATCTTGGAATTGCACTTCGTACATGTTACTGATTCAATCGTCTTCAATTCATTGGTGCAGATGGCCTCTAATGCAACCCCTTTTCCTGTAGGTTCTTTACAGTTCATGCATATGAAAGGTAGCCATCGGTCACCATTATTTTTGTTGCTCTGACACCATTCGCATTGACATCTAAAGAAGAAGTTCTCACTAAGCATCTTTTGTCTTAAGACAACGGGTAAAGAGAGGGGGCAATAGTTTACAAATAGCTCCTGCCCGACCAGGATGTGCTTAGTAGAGCGTAGTTGAACTGATCTGTTGTCATTCCAGATCAATGTGCAGTTTCTCTTTGCGCAGTTGTGATTTATCAACGCAAAAATAGGATCAAGCATGATACCAATTGCTTCCTCATAACTATTCTGCATTGCAGCTGAGTTGATTAGAACCAATAGCATAGCTTTCATCACACCATGCATATTAATGTCAGGACCAAATATTTCCTGAATGATCGGACAGTAAAAGTATCTGATGGTATGAAACATTTCTTGATTACCACCTGGATGAAGAAACCACTTTAAGAATTTGTCATGATGGGCACTCATATTTCTATATATGATCAAATGTTTTTCGTTGATGGAAGCATCCAAGAGTAACTGAAGTGTGGTGAGCATAATAACGTCACATTTAGCGCCATATTTCAAAAGTATTTGACACTCAAGTAAATGAAAGTTATCTTCGTATGAGTTCATGCACTTTGTACTGCAGAAAGATCGTCCACAGCCATTTTTGCATTTTATGGCGGTATGTAATTCTTTTAAGCAGTTACAACAACTCGATTCGCATGTAACATTCACACAATGTATAGCAGGAATAAACGAATAAAGAGATGCATTCTTTCCTTTTGAATTTTTCAAGAAGAGACCTCTTTTCTCATCGTCAGCATTTGCCACCCCTCTTAACTCCAACTCATCACCATTTTCGAAAAGGTGGGTGGAAATAGCCCGTTCAAATTCTTGAAGGCTCGATTTTTGTAAGATCTTATATGACCCTTGTATTATGGCTTTCCTAATTCTTGTATCTGACATTGCACCTTACCAACACCATCTATATGTTGGGTACAAAAGATAATTTAGCAAGAGATTTTATTTTGTGTTACTTTTTAATCCTTAATCCAAAAATGTATTAATTTACTTTTTTTTCTTTTTTCCCCTATTTGTGGTATATTTCAAATTGCATTAATCTATTTAATATATGCAACAGGTATAAAACTGCCAAGATACTAACATAATAAAGCCTGATCGGAATTATTAAGATTGCTTGGCTTTATTAGCTTGAAGAAAAGATTCGTACTTCTTCATGTAACCACCTAATAAGGCAATAAAACTCAAAAATTCAACCTCCCAACATCCGAAAGACCACCAGTCGGAAAAATCTGAATGGGAGAAAGATATATGTGATACCTCCCTCGTAATAGTGGCCAATAGTGAGTTGGCGCGAATCAAAAAGGTTTGTGGATCAACACTACTGAACTTCTGTGGAAGAGTCATCAAGAAGTTGCTGACTATCTGAATTACTGAGTTTGTAAGCTTCTTCTGATCTGTACTGCCTGATATGGAATGGTTATCTAGTTGAAGAAGTCTGATGAAGAGTTGGGTATAGTCTCTGTGCAAAAGAATGAAATCCCTTTGTTTCAGAGTATTAGAAAGAGAAGGATCTTCATCTAAAACTTTCTTCATATCAATTTTCTTCCAATTATCCAATAGACGTGATCGCTTGAGCGGATTCGAAAACTTTGATGCCACTAACGCACCCGAATCGATCACTCTAGAGAGTTTAAATATAAGGTGGACGAAATTCCTCAGATGCTCTTTTTTCTTTTCCTTAATATAATCAGGTAGTGCCATATGGTTAACCCCGGTGAGGAGCCTTGAATCAAGCTTTGAAATTTGCCCTCTCACGGCAGATGGAGCATTCTGAAAGATCACTTTGGAGAGAAGCATAGAACTGTATAGATACAATTCACAATCACACCTAGAAATGAAGGCACAGACAGCTTTATGATTTCTCGGGTCTTCCAAAAATGCCCTTACCCTAGTACTAAGTGCATATTCACCTGAACCAAAGCTATTTAGCTGACCAAATAATGTTTTGATCTTCATGAAACGTAAGTTTTGAAAGATTGCTGATGAGAAAGAGGTATATTTACATGCAAACTCGTTGAATTCTTTGTAACCGGCATATGTATTATCAATACCTATTTCTGTCAAGTACTGAGCTGCAGAAGGTTGAAATTGTGGAACCTTGGAGGTGAAGAAACTTAATATGTCAACATCCAAGCATAGAGGTTTATTTTGAGGAAGAGTTGCAGTCGTTGTAGCGATACCTTCATCACCAAAGTGAGAAGATATTTCAGAAGAAGATGGACTTGACGATAGTACACTACGACTTGATATGGGGGTACCCAAAACCGAATTTGTTCTGGAAACAACCACTGAGTCCAATGCATCTTCATCTTCATCAAGTAATTTAAGTCCACAGTAATGATACCTGCTTGTTCCCCTAACCCCTAATCTTCGGGTCTTAACATTAGGAAAACACAGTCGCACAAGTTTACCGAAGGAAGCATTACACATCGGCAGAAGTCCATTATTTTGACAAATCATCGCATATTTGTTGTAGACTCTATTTCTAGGACAAACAGAAGTTTTCTTTGCACATACAAATCTCAAAAGAACTACCAATGCAAATATTTGCTGTAGTCGTTTCACCTGAGCCTGTATGTGTTTCACTGTATGTTTTCCCCCACGTTTTGGTTTTGCTCGATCGTTAAGAAGCTTGGCTGTCTCGTGCACCTTTTCTGCTAACTGTTCGAATGAGGATTTGTTAACCTCACCACGTGCAAGTTCTAATATAGAAGTCTGTGTGTCTCCAGGAATAGAAGGAGATGATGATAATTCTTTTCTGGAATCCGTTTGTTTCTTAGTGATAGATGAACCATTGTTGACTGTATTGGCAGATGTGATAGTAGTGGCCGCTGTAGAGGTATTCGTACCAATTTCTCCATTATTGCTGGCTGCTTCATTATTTTTGGAATTAGGGAACCCGCTGAAACTGTAAACTGATGATGAAGCGGAGGAGATCGATTGTGGAACATTTCTTGTGAGAAAGCTACTACGTTTCATTAACGAGAACCTTTTCGGAGCAGGGCCAGGAATAGCCGGACGGCTGTATCCGGTACTTGCTCTTCTAGATAGGCTGTTAGAACGAGAGTATGAAGACCCACTGCCATGACGTGAGAAACTGATGCTCATTGGTCTGGGGAGGTTGCTTCCATTTGCCGGTCGTACATATGGGGTATAAACAAGGTCCTGTCTACGACGTTTCCGTCGATAACCTTCTCCTTGAGCTGGGGACATCCCACCACTGGAAGCAGATGATGGAGCAGTAGATCCAATCGACAGAGATGGAGTAGTAGATGTCAAAGATGACCGATTAATGAAACTTGTTTCGGTTTCTTCAAATGGCGCATTTGTATTTCTCCAAGTTACATCTGAATCGATTGTTGAATCATTTTGAGTGTCAAACACTTCTGGAGCATGTGAGACAAGATCTACATCATCCGCTTCAGACCCCAACTTAACAGGAGACTCCAACCCCACGTTAGGCCCTCTGCCGTGCGAGGTAGAAGCAACTTGGTCGAGTTGAAGACTGCCAAAAGCTCTGCGCGAACGTTTATGTCCATTATATGGTGAATAGCACACGGAATATGATCGGTAGTGTTCGTTGGACGTTGGTTGTTCGGACTGCACCTTGTGCATGTACGGCAGAGATGTACATGACTGTGTTGACTTGTGATATATTGGCCTCGTAGTAGATGTTGGTGGGTAGCATGGTCTTTCAGGGCTAGACATGATCTGCTGAGCCTGCTGAGCCTGTTGAACACGCTGGGCTCGCTGAACTTGTTCAATTTGCTGGGCCTGTTGTGGTTGCTGGACTTGTTGAACTTGACCGGCATCCGGCGGTAGCTGTTGATTCTGTTGTGAGCCCTGAGTTTGTTGTTGCTGTTGTTGCTGTTGTTGCTGTTGTTGCTGCTGTTGCTGCTGTTGTAAATTTTGGTACTGATTATTCTGATGCCAGCTAATTGGGGCAGTATCTGAAGCTCTTGCCGCGTACTGTTGATCTGAAGCCTGGGTAATTTGTGATGGATAATTCTGTGGCAAGCCATTCTGCATGGGGTTTTGAGACTCAATTGCACCTGGCAACTGGTCTATTCGCTGTGAAGGATCTCTTGGTTGCATTTGATAGCTTCTTGAAGAAGCATATAGTGACGATCTGGTTTTATTACAAGAAGAAGAATTGCCAAAGATCGGGGCTGCATTGAAAGATACGGCAACTTGAACGTCCTCTCCTGTATGCATATCTCCTATGAATTGCAATATGATCTCTAGCCGTTGAACTTTTCTGTTCTCTTTTAATGGCTGTAAATGATTCTCCCTCTGTGTCTATTTTTCTCTCTCTATCTATATAATTCCTTCCAGAGCTGTCAAAAAAATTATTAAAAATAAGGGAGTTTGCACCTGATCTGTGGCTTTAAGATCGGCAGCAACTTTTATTAGGCAATTGGTAAGGTGGGTTTAATATTGGAAGTAAATCACCAACACAGTTGACTTAAAGTGATGATTAAGATGTTAAGCGAGAAGAAGTGATCTCCAAGATCGGATAACTTTGAGTTAGATTGAAAGTTGAACAGGAATTTTAAAGAATGATTGAAAAGTTGCCCTAACCCAGATTGGAAGTATTTTAACAATAGAACTAAAAAGAAATTAGATGGGAATTTACCGTTTTCGTATAATCGGAAATAGGATACACACACATTCAAAAACATAAATAATTAACATCCGAATGGGAGATGTGGAACGTTAGATGCAATGCATCATATTCAACCGCTAACTGCAATGAGACGCCCAACGGAAATTATGTATATAATAGGCAATAAAAGAACGTTAAGGTCAATTCCATCTAAATGGGGATGTGTGATAGAAAAATGTATCAATAATAGATTCGAGATGCATAGAACAACTTCCAGCGAGGTAATAACAATGGTCTCGATCAGACCTGGGAATGCTAGCTAAATCTTGTCTTGCTCTTCCCAATTCAAATCACCTCGATGACAGTTTAGCTCCTCTTGCATTTCTCTAACTAAATTCCAAGTTATAGTTCTATTATTACTTTTTTTTTTAAGCAGGTTAACTACATTTACTTTGATTTTGGTCCCCACTATCTGAAAGTTGACTTGGAAGTTAAGTTCATGCGGGTGCCCTATTATTCATGCATTACCCACAAATTCTCGTTGCTCGGACCACACTGTAGAGATAACGGCTGTACACATAGTCTGGCATCAAAATTATGTTAAGATGCACCTAATTAATCAAACCGAAAAAATGGAAATCTCGATTTTTTTTTTTCCTAACCCGTTTAGGTATTTTCATTATCTGCTCGTACTAAATGTTATTGTTCTAAAATCTTAATTTTAGCTCTTTTCAAATTCCTAACGTCGCTTCGCTAAGCGCTGTACGCTTTAAAGGAATGTAACGGTTTATATTCATTGATCTGATTACTTGCATAAGCCACATTCCCTCACTGCAATATCTATGAAAAATAACCTAATCTAATTGGAAGGCCGGTGAATTGCGTTCTGAATGTTACCCAATTTTAATACGAATACCGCCGTTTCTAGGCACAAGCCTGCCGCCCACTTCCCAACCTGCAATATGTCAATAATGTTTGAAATTTTTGAGCTATAGTAAGAATGAAGAGAAAAAAAGAAACAACTGACCTACATGGATATTCCATCCCTAAATTGAAAAATTTTCGGATATTACACTGATATAGCGGGGTAAAAGTGTATACTAATGGTGGCTTCCTCCTTCTAAATCCGTGAGAAAAGATTGGTGCTCCTAAGTTTACTATTTTTATTTGTCCTTTTTCAGGGTTATAAAATGCATTGATTAATTATAGTGCTGAATCTTGTTTTCCTTCCTTTGAGTTTAATTATGCACATGTCATTTACATTGCATACAGAACGTAATGCAAGACAAGAAAAGAAATTTATCAAATTCCGGTAGTCTAAACCCTCATAAAAAGCATAAGTACCTATGTACTGTGTAAAGGCATTCACTATTTCCGATATTAGAGGTTTCCTCGATTGCCGAGTCCAACTTGCATGAGTTCTGGTGTGCTATGCTTATTATTCGATTGATAATGATCATTGTTATCACGGTTAGGTAAATAACGGAGGTCTTATAACATTAAAATAATTATTTCTTAACATATGTTTATATATGTCTTTGAATAGTCTCCCATATTCTCTCTACATTCTGTACATTTGGTCATACTCAATTCAATTGTATACACTTTATATCCACAAAGCCTCAAAATGGATTGTCATTAAATATATCCGAAAAGAACTCTTCGAAATTCTTAAAATTAGAAACATCTGGAAGTTGAAAATGTGATTCGGTCCCTGCTCCCTTGGGAGTACTGCTAATACTTGAAAATGAAGCTAAAGTAGGTTGATCAATTGTAGGACTACTCTGTCTTTCATACTCCCTTGGATCTTCTTTTGATTCGGACTCAGTTTGATCACCTAAATTAGAATCACCTGTAGATGTTTCAGATAGTGTCTGACATGATGAAGGACTATGTGTATGTTTCCTAACAGACACGGGAAGATCTTCAGGAGAAACATGTGTTTGTTGTTGAGTGTTTCTATGGGTTGAATGACCCCTATTCATGTATTGTGCAGTGATAGATCCGGAACCGACAAAGCTGGGCCTTTTTTTGTATTTGATCTCCTGATGGTTAGATGCCATTTCAACTAACTTATAAATTAGTTTTGCTATAGTATCTGTTGCCAAATTGGTTGTTTCACCAGCTTTGTTTAAGTGCCAATAAACTTTTGAAATTATGCTTATAGTCATATTTCGTTCAATATCTTTCATAAACTTAAGATAGTCAAAAAGTGTCATGCATGCATACACCACCTCGCAGAGAAGAAATGAAGGGCATCCTTTAACTGAATCTTTAGGTAGTTGTAATAAATGATTAATAGTATCAAATGCACATCTTATGGTAGAATTGTATGCTACCTGGCGGTCTTCAGATTTCGTCTCCTTCCCATTAACTAGAAATTGCCTCGTTAATGATAATTTGGCAAACAAAAATGATAAATATAGCGCTCCAGTGACGTCCTTAGATATGATTCTCTTCCAGTTTCGGAACCAGTCTGAAAGGTCAAGGAACTCCACAATTTTTGTAGGATTCGAGTCCATAATAATGGTTCGAATTTCAATATTATCCGATGGGACCTCTCGAATATCTACCGCAACCCGCTGGAAAAGCTCTAGTTCTGCCACTTTGATTGCATCACCGATAGTAGCCATCGGATACTGAAGGATCAGACGATGTATATCAACATATGATCGTTTAATCACAGAAGGACGACTATAACCAACGCAATATTGGTAGTGGCAGCAGCAAGCAGCATTGAATATTCTGAGATGGAACAAATCGTCATCATTAAATATGTCTTCAGATACGCGTCGTTGAATATTCAAAAGATCCAATGATATTATGCAGTGGTTGAAGCATTCCGATGAAAGTAGCCACCCATCGAATTCATCGAACGTTCCAATGTGATTTTTGGTTCGAGATTCATTGGCACTTTTCCGCCTCTGTTGAGGTCTCCGTGATAAGCCATATATGGTTATGTATAGTAAGGCCTCAATTTCATGGTCGGAAAGCGGTAACGATAATGATGTGTTGGCGGCAAGTTTTCTTGTTATTGAATAAAGTAATGTTTCATCTTTTGCACTAACATGCTCGTCTTTAAAGCCCAGCTCCAAAGTTACATATACACATGTGTTCATAGGATGTCGCAAAACATACTCCCGATCAATTTCACTTATTCCACCTGGTACAATCCAATAATGAGCCGTCTCCAAAAATTTCCTGGAAAGTTGTAGACAAACAGATTCATTGAGTGAATAAAACTCAATGAACTGTTGTAGTACCTGTTGAAAAATATCTTTCCCCATAGAACTTCCATTAAATATGCATGAATGAATCTTGTTGATGGCATTCAATGGTGCCATCCCATTGTATCTCTCCATTATATTGCATGAGGAATCTTCAACATGATTTTTCCCCAAGGATTCCATATTTGAATGCTCTGCTTCCATACTTCGATTGTCCAGCAGTGTATCCATCATATCCATTAATGTATTCATCTTGGAATCCAATGAATCAACTTTACTCTGCACCTCACCGATACCAGACCCTATTTCAATTTCTGGTTTGGAAGTTTTACCATTGGGGATTACACTTCCAGAGGGTATCGCGTTACTTGTTTGAAGCTTTAGATTTGAATTCTTGGCAAAAGCTTCCTTCGGCATCACACATTTCTGACCTAATCGTGAACATCTATCACAACAAAGTGCACCTGGTTGAATTATACATTTTGTCTTCAATTTTCTGCATGTAGCACAGGAAAAATGTCTTCTTCTCCGCTTCTTTCTTCCTGCATTAGAATGTTTTGATACTGATGATTTAACTTTATTGATCACCTTCACCCTATGAGAATTCGGTGCATTTCTTGATTGAACCTCGAATTGTGTTGATATCTTCTTTCCAGATTTGTTATCACTGTTATTGGTGGGAGAAATCATTGGAGTAGGAGTAGCACTGCCAGTAAAAGATGAACCTAGTGTATTCATAGCCGAAATATGATCGCCCCCGATTGTATTGGACTCACCCTGAAGGAAAGTCTCTGGTTTGAAAATATCCCAAAGTAGGAAATCATTACCGGTTCTCTTGTTATTTATTACAGGTCTGGTAGATGGACTACTGTTTGATCTGACCTGTTGTTTGCTCTGAATAATTGGTGACAGATTGGAATTGGCTCCATCTGCTCTGAACATCCCATCCGACTTCGACATCTAAATGTGTTATTAGTTTCTGTATGTATATTTTCTAATCATCTGCTATAAAATACGATGATAACGAACTTTGTTATAGTTGATCCAGAAAGATAAGCACTGGATCTACCCTTTTTTTCCCTCAATTCTTATTTTTTTTTTTTTTTTTAATTAGTTCATTTTTTTCGCATGTCCATTTTCAGCATTCCCTTATCGGAGATCCAAATAGCTGCACGAAGGCACCCCATAGTAAAGAACAGAGCAGATTAATAGCATGGAGCCATTATAAACAATAATTTCGGTACATATCATTATGCTCCTCGTACATTTTTACAATGCTTTTCCTTGATGGATTATATATTAAAAATAATTCATTATCTAGTGTGCATGATAAAGGTTGTATAAATTCTTTAGTATGATAGTTCTAGCGCCACTAACAGTGTTAGGCCACCTGCAAAGACAGCTAAAAGCTTGTTAGTATGACCAATACTAGGGCTAGCGCTGTTTGACTCCTCGATCTTGTGGTCACCTCTGCCAGAAGACGAATTTTGATCATCGTTTCTGCCATGAGTCCTAGTCCTTTCACCATTTTCATCGATATTGACAACTTCGGTAACCTCGGATCCTCCGGAACCACATTCAATTTTCCCACCACGGACAACTTCACTGACCTGATTGTCTACCCAGTCGTTGCAATCAAAGGAGCTGGAAGATGATTTCATTATGGCACTGCCTTTGACGACTTTGAGTTTTTTGAATTCACTGACATCAATGTCACCTTCAAATTCAATGGCCCCACCAACGGACTTCAAAACAGGGAAGAAGTCGATATTCTTGATTTGATTATTGTTGATAATCATCAAGCCGCCCCCAACCTCCGTTAATGAGGAAAAGTCAATCATAGACAAGTCCTTGTTATCGATTATACTCAATGTGTTTCCAGCAGATTTAAGTTTAGGAAGACTTAATGATTGGAAGTGGTTATCGATAAATTCAGCTGTCTTTTGAACAACTTGCAATTCACCGAGGTCCAAATCTTTTGTGTCTTTCACCATTGCAGTCTTCACCCATTTCAATTCTGGAAGAGAGACCCGAAGATTCTTGGCATTGGCAGCAATGGTCAAATCGCCTGAAATTTCTTTAACTGATGAGTCAACCCGTTCCAAGAATCTGTTGTTATCTATCCTCAATTCGCTTAAAGTTTCAACATTAAAGCCTCCGAACCCTGTTAGAGAAGTATCTGACAAAACAATTGAATTGATTTGTCTAATTCCCTTATCAAGACTGACTGCACTCATAATAGGAAGAACTCTCCATTCAAGTTTGTCAACCTTCTCGAGTTTAGGAAAGGCCGCAGAAGTAAGAGATGTAAGAGTATTCAGTTCAAAAGATCCTCCAATTGTTTCTAAGTTGAGGCCTTCAATTCGAATGATTTCTGATGCATTAGCAACTGTCAAATCCCCCTTAACTTCAGAAATGGAACCGAGGTCAAGAAGTTCGGAATCGTATCCGACAATTTCGATGCTACCTGATATCATATGGCAATCACTGATTTGCTTTAAGTCATTGCTATTATTAATTTGATATGATTGCTTGAAGCATTTGGGCTGGATGTCGCTTGTTTGATCTTCACCTAGAGCTTGAAACTGCTCGATACTCAATCCGCCCACCAGGCAGCTGGAAAGTAAGGTCAGGATTCTCTTTTGAAGCACCATAAATGTAAATTGGTATTAATTACGTGCGAACTGATCTATTGAATAATGAGCTAGTTTGTAATAGAGTTAAGTATATATATTTTAATTCAGCGCTTAAATTTCAACGAATCCTTATTTAGGGGGTAGGAATTTTGTCTTCCAAATCGGGTAACTGGTATTCTCCTCTCATGAAAACAGCATTTTGTTAGATAAGCCATATAGATAGTAGAATCACCTTAATTCAAAGCTGAGGGAAACCCCTGTGTATGGAAATATTGAATCTTGGCTGATTTTGCGGAATGAATTATGGGCCAACATGAGATTCATCATAAGATAAGAATATTCGTGAAATTTTTAATTTGAAAGCAGCCACATCCGAATCAAATCTCGGTCCTCTTCGCATATCACGATGAACCAATCGCATTATCTACCAATTGCACAATGAGTTCACCAAAAGTCATTGGCCTCATTATCGGATCCTTCAGAACAGGATGTAATAGTACAGGAGTTGCATCCTGGGCTAAGTATTATCTTAAAATGGTATATCCAAATGCAGATATTAAAGTCTATACACCCATATCACCATTTAACTTAATGGCAGAACCAATTGACCCTGTTGTACCTATGAAAATTCAATCACCTGATGATTATGTTAACCCTGTTGTTCGGAAGTGGGCATGGTCTATGAAGAAATGTGATGCCTACGTTATTATTACCCCAGAATACAATCATTCATATTCGGGGCATCTTAAAGTCATGTTTGATCACGTTTACAATGAATTCAGGGGTAAGCCTGTCACACTATTAACGTTTTCTGGTCACGGCGCCAAGAAGGCTTATACTCAACTTACAGATTTGGTAGAAAAGTTTGGTATGACAGTCACTGGAGGTATTCACTTCACTATTCCAATGAGCTATGTTTCTGGATCACTTAGAATCTCCAATTACTTTCATCCAGATCAGGCTAAAGAAGATACATTTATGAAGGAATTGACCCCAACGCTCGTAGATAACTACAAAAAGATGTCACAGGTATTGTACAGTGAATTGTAGGAATATTTTGATGATTGTATACTGTTTAGACCAGAATCAAGTTTACCATATTCTCATCCTATTTGATTTACAGCATAAGTTTCTTCCAAATTTCAGAATATCGGTTCCATCGTTATCTTTGTCGCGCTCAATTGTTTCTTTCAGCTTAGCCAACTCATTTCATTTTTTCTTTTTTTTTTTTCAAAGAAAATTTGTCCTTCCTCGCTTTTTTTGTTGTTCACCGTTTTTTTTCCTCCCCCCTCTCGTCTCCATTCTTATTCATTTCATCAATATATACTTCAATAGGATACACCAATAACTCGTTGAAAATAGGTCTAATCTCGAGAAAGTCACTATAAAGGACATTATATAGCCTATACATATTGCCAGCAGTCAGTTCGATAGTGTTTTTCCAGCCATTCTAGGCCATCTGCGGCACTTCATCAATTTCTCAATTCCATATTTGTTCAATAGCCACCCAATTACACTTCAGTATTAGTTAGTACTGGACTTAGTTAGGCCCTCGCCCCTTTTGTTAATTAACGCATCCCTTTTTTCCTTCAATTTGACTCTCTCATAATGGTAGAGCGAGGACCAGATCAGTGGTTGGAGGATATCAAGAACTGCAAGTACCTTCCTGAAAGTGATATGAAGGTACTATGTGAGAAGGTGAAAGATTTACTCATGGAAGAATCAAATATCCAGCCGGTGAAGTCTCCTGTCACCGTGTGTGGTGATATTCATGGACAATTTCATGACCTATTAGAACTTTTCAAAATTGCCGGTGGTTTCCCTTCGGATTCTAATATGAGTACCAATTATATCTTCCTCGGTGACTATGTTGATCGAGGTTACTTTTCACTTGAAACATTCACTCTTATGATGATACTCAAAGTTAAATACCCTCAGCATATCACTTTAGTTCGTGGAAATCATGAATCTAGGCAGATTACTCAAGTTTATGGTTTCTATGAAGAGTGTTTGACTAAATACGGTTCGACAATGGTTTGGAAGTATTGCTGTCAAGTTTTTGATTTCCTTACTCTTAGTGCAATCATTGATGGACGTATACTTTGTATCCACGGTGGGTTATCACCAGAAATCAGGATGTTGGATCAAATTCGTGTGCTAAGCCGAGCACAGGAGGTTCCTCATGAGGGAGGCTTCTGCGACTTGGTGTGGTCTGACCCTGATAATGTCGATACCTGGGCAATTTCTCCGCGTGGAGCCGGCTGGCTCTTTGGTGCAAAAGTTGCCCGTGAATTTAACCATATAAATAATCTACAGCTCATAGCTAGAGCTCACCAGCTAGTTATGGAGGGCTTCCGCTATCATTTCCCTGATAAGGATGTTGTTACCGTGTGGTCCGCACCTAACTATTGTTACCGATGTGGTAATGTTGCCAGTGTCATGAAAGTAGACGACCACCTCAATATCAATTTCGAGATCTTCTCTGCGGTTCCTGACGACACTTTAATGATGAACCCTTCTAAGAATCAGAAGAGTAATAATGAGTATTTCCTATAAAGAGCAAAACCTTTGAAAAGGACAACACAAAGGGTCCGCCAGAAACAGACTTCGGTGATTCTTTATTACTTCACCGTTTCTGGGTGCAGGCATCCACATTTCTTGATGATCTGTCTCTTGCTCTATGCCACTTTGTTGCTCCCTAGTCCTTTTCGGCTTATGCTATAAGCGTCATGACTAAAGATTCCGTTTTTTCCGTTGTTTTTTCTTGGTTTTTTTATCTTTACCCTACATCCAGTACCGTCACTAAGTGCTATTTTGGTATTGGATCTCTCTCTCTATCTTTATTTGTTTCCCTCCCTGTTGGAACATCGTTGTACGATCACAACGAATCTCTTTCCAATTTCCGTCATGTACATTTTTTTATCCTGATATATATGTACTACATTTATCTTTCCTTGTTATCAGGATTGCTTCTTTCTGTACCTTAGATATGACTTTATTACATCTCTTTAATGATGAACGACGTTGTCCTATTTACCGTTATCCGATTTTCACATGCTCGCATAAAAAGATATTTTTTCCTAAAATCTATATATACTTAGATGTGTTTTATATATGTATATCGGTAAGACTCATCCGAACTGGAAATTTATGCTACTAGAAGTATGATAGGCAAAAGAGCTAACTTCTTTATCTTGACATTTCATAAAATTTGTTTCGTATAAGTTACTCTACATATCTGTAACAAATCTGAAGGTTGTCTGTCACCTCAACGGTGATTCTCAAAGATGCGTGGTCAAAAAGAATTGAATAAAGACCGGGGCATTACATCAAAGCACTATAACTCGGATGAACCGACAAATAAAATCAGCGTGAAGAACAAATCTATGGAAAATGATACAAAGGAAGGTTACTATCCGAAATATAGACCGCAAAACATGATCCATGTTCCGTTCAAAGTTCCTTGGAGACGGAGATTGGAAACGATTGTTGTGATGTGTCACTCTACATCCCTCATACTTTGTACCTTTCTGTTCTTCTTTCTATGGTGTTTCCCACTTTTATGGCCTTTTATGATCATATATACTTTGTTTTTTTACCTCTTTGATCACACACCTGGAAATGGGAAATCTCCGGGTAGGTATTCAACGTGGGTTAGGGGTCTAAGGATATTCAAATATCTCTCTTCCTATTTTCCTATCACGTTGCACAAAACTGTGACTTTGAAGCCGACATTTATTACTAAAAGTGTTCCCGTAGAAGTCTACGATACTTATGCTCGGTATATTCTGCCCCAATTTGTACTCAATTGGTTATACCATCTTCACCTTATTGATAAAACGCATACAGCTGTATCAAGAAAAGTGAGAAATGGACCTAGATACATCTTTGGATATCATCCTCATGGTATTCTTGCTATGGGGGTCACTGGTGGATTTACTATGGAAGGCGCAAACTTCAGTAAGATCTTCCCTGGTATTAGATGTTTCATTACGACATTAGTGAATCAATTTCAACTTCCCTTTTATAGGGATTACTTAATGAGCTTAGGGGTAACAACCGTTACCAAAAAGAATCTGAAATTGATCCTAAAGCAGGATTATAGTGTGGTCATTGTGGTTGGTGGTGCCGAGGAAAGCCTTTATTCAAGGCCTGGCTTAAACAGTATTGTTCTTAATAGAAGAAAAGGATTCATTAAACTTGCCTTGGAAATGTGTGGTCAATCAGATCATCCTTCAGCAAGTGAAAATGATGATATAGCATTGGTTCCTGTATACGGATTTGGAGAGAATAATGTTTATGATGTTTATTATACGAATGGCACAAAAATATCTAATAGAGAAGATGGTTATATTAGGCAGGTTTTAAAGAAGTGTCAACTATGGCTAAAACGGAAAGCTGGATTTACACTCCCTATTGTGGTTTCCAGGGGACTCTTCAACTACGATTTTGGCTTTCTACCTTTCAGGAGACCTATAGATGTTGTTTTTGGTGAACCAATTGTGGTCAAGCGCCTTTTTGGAAATAAACCAGGAGATCCAGTTACTAGTGAAGAAATTCAATACTATCATCAAATCTATGTAACTGCCCTAAAGAAGGTATTTGATGATAACAGAGACAAGTACCTTAACAGTTGGGATCAGGAATTGAAGATTGTGGAGTAAATCGTCCTATACATATATATTGCATAGGTATCTATGAAATGTCATGTTATTATAATTGAATAGATTAAGATGAATATGGTACCATGAAGTATAAGAGCCAGGTATCCTTACCATGCTTACTGTATGTAAGCATCTGCCACTTCCTCTAGAACCTAATTTCCATTCTAGAAAATAAAATACAATACTTTTGTTCCTCCATTAGTACAAGCATGCTTTCCATGTGATCTTGATCACATGTGTCATATCTTTAGGGATTACATCGTTTATAATCAAGGAATTGATAATGAATATGTCTTTTAGTGATAGTTCCGAGAAATTTACATCTAATGATTATACTATTTCAAATAATTATGGAACTATTCAAGAAAGAAAATGAAAAGAACTACCGGGATAGGCCTACAGTATCCAAAGCTTCATCGATTCAAATATTTGTTTGTAACACGAATCATCGTTCTATGTATCTAGAAATCAGAAGATATATAGATGAAGACTTGATATGGCCGGTAGATCCATGAATACGATTCTTCTCTCTATCACAAAGATCCATTGGGGTTTTCACATTCCATTGGCACTGGAGGGTCTTCTTTTTGGAATTCAAGTCCTGAATAACCTACTATTGAAGTCATAATAATTTTAGATACTTTCAGGAAGCGTTACCTAATAACGAGGAGATGCGTTAAACGCTACTAAAGATCAGCTGTTCTAGCGAATATATCAGAAAAAGGAAATCAAATAGTTACATTGGTATTTGAAAGTGCTATCAATAGTTGCTACCGTTAACTGGACCAGGATCATCTATAATGATATTCGAATGATTTCCATTAGATAAATTCAGATGTATAATGTAACGAAGATCATAGTTCAAGGGTATACTGTATGTATACAAGAATTAAGATGTTGGATCTGGCCAATTGTTAAACTGCACGTGCCACGCTTTAAAGGGCAATCACTAACTAGTCTTACAATTTAACCCGAGGACATCCCAACACTATATAATTTTTAAAGATGTAGAGATCTCAAAACAGTGGTGAATAGTAGAAAACTCAGGTGACATTTTATATATTACTTAATCACCAAGTCAGGAGAGTCTCTAGTTGTGGCAGCTACTCTGCTATTCGTTATTCTCACCAAATATGGAAGAATCTATGACTCTGGATCGCTAATACATTATTTATATCCTAACATATGCATTCTATCACTTCGCACATAATGTCGAAAGGGCAGCATCCCACATTGACTCATGTTTCATTAGTTCATACACCATTACACAGATGGCTAGAAGCCATTGCAGTTCTTGGTCACTGCAGTAGCATTATTATCATGCCATGGTTCTACTTCTTTCTATGGACTTTCCCTTTTCTTTGGCCCCTACTAATTGCATATACATTTTATCTGTTGATAGATAAATCATTGATTAATGGCAGCAACATCAACCGACGATCTAATAGATTGCGCAGTCTTGATTTCTATAAACATTTCTGCAATTACTTCCCCATCCGAATTCATAAAACTTGTGATCTTGAACCAACCTTTACAATTGTTAGGACCAAGAAACTTCAATATTCTGGCATCTGGAATTATGTTCCGAGAATACTCACTACCATATTAGAACGTATTGGAATTATACACAAAAGTTTGATAACTGTTAATAAAGAGGTCCGGAAGGGTCCTACATACATCTTCGGGTGTCATCCACATGGCGTTATTTCATTTGGTATTACAGGAGCTTTCGCTACACAAGGTATTTCAACTAGTACATTATTTCCTGGTATTCATATCTTTCTTCTAACTATCAGTTTACAATTTCTGATACCGTTCTTTAGAGAATACCTAATGGCTATGGGAATAGGTTTAGTTACAAAACTTGGAATTATGAGCTTACTTAAACAGGGTCAAAGTGTTGCTATTGTTGTTGGCGGAGCCTCAGAAAGTCTTCTGTCGAGACCTGGTAGTAACTCTTTGATATTAAACAAGAGAAAAGGGTTCATTAAAATGGCTATTAGGATGGTTGGTCAATGTCAACTTGGTAGTACTGATATATGTCTGGTTCCCGTGTACAGTTTTGGTGAAACGAATGTATATAAGGTGTTCTCAACGGCAAATCCACGAGAATCCAAAACAGGTATAATTCATGCTCTGAAATCAACTATTAGACATGTTCAGTACATGATTAAAGAGCATTTGGGTTTCACGGTTCCTATATTTTGGTGCCAAGGTTTGTTCAATTATGATTTTGGCTTCTTACCTCGTAGAAAGCCTGTGGATGTTGTGTTTGGTAAACCTATCCGGGTCAAACGATTGTACGGAAATCGCCCAGGTGACCCTGTGACTGATGATGAGATTGCATATTATCATAGGAAGTACATACAATGTTTACGGCAACTCTTTGATGAAAACAAGGCCATTTATCTTCATGATAATGATGCAGATCTCACAATTGTTCAATGAATCCAGCCGAATTTTCCATTAGTTAATGAATTGTCATAAGTTATCCTTCCTGAATCTTTCTCCCCCCTTCAGGATCCATACTTGTACAGATATGGTTGTATACCATGATTTCATGCCGTGTATTGTTTTACTGAGCATATTCTTAGGATGCTATGTGCATTTTATAATTGGGCTCAATGCGTCAACAAATATTATCTAAAGAATCTACTTCAAGAGAAATAGTAATATCTAGTTAAACTGCTGAGGTAATGCACATGGCTTTCGATTGATGTTCTTACAGCATCCCGACATCACAGAATTTCAATTTTATTAGAATCCATTAATTATGGTATGTTCATAGTTCATAATTACATAATGATCTTTGTTCCGTTCCACAGCTCTGTATCCCCAATAACAGATATTTAACGATCATCATATTTCTCCGAACTGAAAGTTAAAGTTCTGTTCTTACCTCATCAAAGAATTATGATATTTGCCTCTTGAAAAAGCTCTGGCGGAAAATTAGATCTTTCATGCAATAGAAATTGTATTTCCAGACTCCCTACCAATTAATATATGAGGTTGTATGCACTGGTATAATATATTGTTGAGGTACCAGATAATTCATAGCTAAAGGAAATAGAGCTCTGCCATGTATAGCAAGAATTTTCATCCGAGACTTTCAACTTCTGCAATCTTCAGCAGACATTCTTTTGTGTTGTTGCTTCCTCTAGTTTTCCTTTCGTTTATGCATACAAGAGTTAGTACTAAAGCTGCACCAAAAAGTTATATAGCCATTTTTCGTATACGACTTGATTGTATATTGGATAATGTTATCATAGATAAGATTACCTTCTCATAATTGATTCATAGAAATTTCTCCAAAGAGTCTGAATCGTCTCTTGTATATATGGTGGCATGAATCCCAAAACCATCGAGTCCTGTTCTCTATCAAAAAAAATATTTCCTCTGCGCGAGCCCGGAATCGAACTGGGGGCTCATCGATGGCAACGGTGAATTTTACCACTAAACCACTCGCGCTGAGTTGTTAACTTTTTGGTGCAACTATATAACTCTTTGTTTAATTATATATTATCGTCCATCTGGGGACTTAAGATGGAATGTTATTAACAAGCCACGATAGATGTAGATATAATTTGACATGTATGCGGTCATATGTAATAAGAAGTGAACTATAATATATAAATCAAAATCGATCAATGCTTGGATATGTCAGTACTATTAAATTGACACCAAAATAGAAAGTTCTATTTGAATAAACATAAATTTGTTGTAGCTGAGTAAAAATATTCTATGCATCACCTATGGCATTTTGATATGTTCATCTTTTATATATGATTAAATTTGACAAGAGATGGAATTAAGATGTTTACATGATTAACCTAATATATTCGCTTACTATTTGTAATTGATGTTTATATCTCAAGGCTGAGTCCACCGAGTATGCGATTGATACTCGATATTTCTATTGTACTTAGAATAACTTTGCTAGATATGCGCTTCTGGGAGAAGACATTTCTAAAATAGAAATGGGGAGGTATTCAACTGATTTCGTCTCATTGTTCTCCTAACAAGAACTCATATGACTCGTGTCGGGATAAACGAGATCTTAAGAGTTACTCGCAGCCTATAGCTATCGTTCCCTTTTCTAATAGGATGGTGCCTAGCAGGCGGAGAGGTTCAGACTTAATATAAGATCGGCGATGGGTTATATCAGATATACTATTAAAGTGTCCTATATGTTTGTTCCTAATGTCTGGAATACTTGTCAAGGTATTCCTATCCTATATAATATTACATTACTAAAGAAGCATAGCTTCCTTTAGGTACTTGGTCACCACCAAGGGAGGCTCAATAGATGCTAGCTGATATCTAATTAATAACGCTCAAATTAATATATAGGACATAAGTATAAAGTAACGCTTAGCAGGGAAGATTCTGATGATACAGTCATAGAGTGTAACATTGCCGGAATTTGCCGCGAAATTATTTTAGTAAATAATTTCCTATTACTAGTAATCCTCTTTCATATAATCAATAGGATTATATATCAGACATTAGATTAACATTAATCAGACATAGTAAATTAATACTACCGTATTATGCTACGTCCGACAACTCGACTATATAATAACATGGATAATTGCGTAAAAAGGCTTTCATTGCTCTTTTGCCTGTAAGGAAACGGTCAGGTTGTTTTCTCTAGCTTAAAAATAATATCAGCAAGGAAGCACAATTTCATTGTCAGAGTAAACCAGATCTGATGTGATACTCACAGCCTATAATTAACATTTTCTTTTCCAGTAGTGCGTGCCTAATAGGTGGAGAGATTCAGACTTGGTATATACTGGTTATAGTGCCTGGAATACTGGTTAAGACATTCCTACCCTATATTAAAATTACATGACTAAGGAAGCACAGCTTCGTTTAGGACTTGATCACCACCAAAGGGAGGGTTATAGATGCTAGCTGATATCTCATCAATAACGCTCAAATTAATAGGTAGAAGAACATTAGTAAAAAGTAACGCTTAATGGGGAGAATTCTGATGATAAATCTTAGGATGCAATGCAATATTGGTGGATGCCGTGAATTTATTTTAATATATAATTAATTTCCTATTACTAGTAATCCTCTTCCATATAATAGTGGGGTATACATACAATCGTATCGTATTCTACTATGTCCTATGTCTCCCATTCATGAGGTTACTTGTTACCACTAAGTAGAGTGATATTAGATGCTAGCCAATTAATTTGCTAGTAATAAAAATCTAATTAGTAAGCGAAGAAGGACAAATGTACAGATCATACCACAATTGTGTACACGCTTCCACATTTAAACAAGGTGGTCATAATAGATAAAGCCATGGAACAGTCAGATCTTCATCTGTTAGAATTACTATCTTTACAGGTATCCATATCAGCCATAAACGAGTCAATATGGTTTCTCAGGCACCAATGGTTATCAAGCCTGTTCCAAGTATATATTTTTAATATTATTAAGACGGAATATTTGAATATGATAAATTTGTCCACTAACAGTTACCAACTGTTTGATTGAAATATATTAAACTATAAAGGAATATACGAAGAAGTTCCTCAGTAGTTCTGAATGTTTAGCTTAATGTTAATTAAACCTTATTGCCTTAAGTTATTAGACTTAAATCGATTAGTTTCTGTAGCTTATTCAATACTGTACTGTTTTCGATCATCGGAACTTCCCCATATATAGACTACAATGCCTACATGTAGTCAGATAGAGAATTGCGCTCAGTTGTTTGTGACGTGTCCTTTCCGGGCCGAAATGACTCGTTTATTCGGCTGATAATCTCCCGAATACTCTGTGACTTTCCATTGATCTTCAATGAATGCCTCTATGCATGTTGACAATTCTTCCAGGAAAATCCCAATTTTGCACAGCCGCACGTCCCTGAATATTTCCTAATTAGTACACATATTCTTATCAGAATTATTACCTGATGAAGTTATCCTTCAACGTTCACCAATCATGTTCTTATCATAGATAAGACCATGCGAGCTGCCAATCACTCTGTCTGTCAGAACTACTACTACTATATCTACAGTATTATATCCGCTACATAATCATGAGTCTCAGTACCTTGTCAGGCAACCATGGCTTTCAGACCTGTTGAAGTATATCACTTTATTCGGTCGATACATAGTACTTGATCGGACACCAAAATCCAACAGAATACACAGGATATAGTTGGATGCTTTATGATTCAAGCCTAAACAAAAAAATAGAAAAAGGAAAATAGACATGCTTATATCTCCAAAGTGCCTAACAATAAGAAATCTGGAAAGAAGAATAAAGAGAAAATCGAAGGTTGTAAGAATCTAATAACCCTGCTCTATCACAATATCACTAAATGCGGTATTACTAAATGAAACTATGTTTCTTTATAAATAGCATATTTATGTGGGACAATAGTCTGAGCAACTGTTATCTGGGTTATTAAGCAAACGTGACACTTACAAGTAACGGGATCTATCGAAATATATGTCAATCCTATATACGTCTGACTCTACTCTTCCTGCTTTTTTTGGTGGTTCACTGTATAGATTATAGTTCTGGAAGAAAGAGCTAACCGGCTGTTGATATGTACCTATTCGAAAGAAGCACCTGACTGATGAACTGTGATCGAAAAATTTATTGTATAAGTTGCAGATGTAAATGGAGCAGAACCATACACGGAAATTCGACAGTTGATGGGAGAGTCAATTATTCAATATACCCTTATGGGTTTAATTTCCTATTTAGGATAGGAAGCATAAAACTCTGCCTGACGCCATGTAGGTATGTTTCATAACATATATAAAAGGAGTTTGATAATATGGAATGCCACAAATTATAACACCAAATAATACTAATTAAAAAATGTGTTATGCAATTTAGAGAGATATTGAGGAACTTTATTCATATACTTCTTTATATATATATAGTTTTGTAATAATAGAAAAAGCAAATACCGGACGAAGTTATGCAAGATTTGGATGAAATAAGAAAAGAACTTTATAGTGATCAATCAGTCGATTTTTGGTTGACATATCCTGGATACCGAATCGCATCTAATTTTATCGGCATTGGGAATTTACCATTCGCGTAATAACTTATTGCTTTAGAGAGAATTCTGTACCCTATCTAACCTTCTTGAATTAACTTAGAAAAGAGCCAACAACAACCCGTGTATGGAGGATAAGAAGAAATGATTCACATATATATATGCCTGCCTCTGCTGTAACACTTTATAGTTAGAAGTTCTATTACAAAGGGTTGAGTGGGGCTGACCGCTTATATGGGGATTACCGAAAGTAAATCCATGACCGATGTTTGCAGTTGACATACTTTATTGCACAAATGTAGAGCTGTGTGAAACAAGAAACATAACGGCTTTGGGCATCAAGAAGAGTCAATTATGGTTGGAATATAATCTATTATGCCAGAAGGCCAAACTGTTATTAAAGCTAAAAAAAGCTTTGTCTAATCACCTGTATATGTGGAGTCATTAACGTGAAATCCAAATTCTTTGAAGATGCCTATTCAAGGAGGCTGCAAACGACAATGATAATAGGTTTTGATTTATACTATTTGTGAATGAAATATGTTTACTTTATAAAGAAAAACCTTCAGTAAACTGGAGTTGATTTTGTTAATTGTTAGTTATTCAGAATAAACCAACTACTGCTGAACTTCTTCTTTCAAGGTTAGTTATAAATAATAAATAAGCTCCTATTTAAATAAAAGCCATCATAATTGATTGTTACAAGAGATATTTTTACATATACAAGTGCCATTTCGTTATTATGACATGTGCGGAGTGTACACACAGTGCGCTTTACTCTCCCTCCAATTAGTATGGAATTATTTAATATTATACAGTAAGGATGAAACATAATGGATTAAAATGTTGATTATAGGATTTAAATTCTGTCGTTATATTTCATTACTTGCCCTTAATATTAAATTAAAATAGAAAAGAACAGAAGTGTATGTTTCTTAAGCTAGCTAGTACGGATAAATTTTGTTAACGGATAAAAACGTATTATTACGATATGTGTATTATATATTTTATTGCAACCTTTTAGAATACTCCTTTGTACGCATTAACAAAAGTTGCATTACCTGACCAAGTATACCGACAACAATCAAAAGTTATAAATTGCATTGAGGTTCTGTCTAACCATTCTTTTTAGTTGTTGATAGCAACACACAATTAGTAGAATTAGAACTAAGATCGAAGTAGATTATTTATACACCCATAGGGATTATGTGATGACATTGACTCAAGGTACAATTCTATATCTTGAAGGTATCTCTCCTTCAGAATAGGGCCGGCTCTGCTTTTGAATAAATTTGGCCTCATTGACTGAGTGTTGCAAGAAAATTCATATCAAGTGAAAATGAGTTGTTTACTACGTTTGGTCAAACTTATATATTTCGCCTGATGAAGTTATATCCCCAACATATATTAATCAATATACAAATTATATGTACAACCGCAAGTTTCACTTTCTTATTTGTTGGCAGTGGCAATAGGATCTGTTCTAATTCGATGACTGTAATGAGAGTCTTACATATAATACTTGATCCAAAACCAAATCCTTCTCACTGTGCGATTAAGTTAAATCCCAACTCTTAACGGCCCTTGTACCTTCTTCATTAGCTTATTTTCAGGTTGGAATAGGTCCAGTCAGCTGATCGTGCGCTCGGGCAATTTAAATATCTATCGATTGTATGAATAACTGTTAAGAATATTTGAGAGCGCTACCAAGCTATCCAATTCTCTTCCGGGTTAAGTTATTATTATATATTGTCGTCATATTTGTTTATAATGAGCCACCAATAATACGAGTAGAGATAAAAGAAAAATGTATTAACGTGTATTACGCTTTGAAAGTAACAGCTCCATATTCCATAACTTTCCTTCAAAAAACCAGATCAGGAAAAAGCAGGACAGAAGAAGAGGGGAGATTGATGGATTTTGGTGTCCGATCAAGCACTATGTATCGACCGAATAAAGTGATTTACTTAAACAGGTCTGAAAGCCATGGCCTGATAAGGCACTGAGATTCATGATTATGTAGGAGATATAATGCTCTAGAAATTGTAGTAGTAGCAGCTATAACAGATAAAGTGAAGGCAGTCTACATGGATTTATAGACAAGACCATGGCTGATGGATACCGAAGGATAATTTTATCATAGAATAATATTGATTAAAGTATATACAGATTTGGAAATATCCGTAAATGTACGGCTGGACACAAAATACGGATTTCTTGAGAGAATTGTTGGGAACGATATAGGAAGACCGAAGAAGCCTCGAGTGTTTTAGAATTGACCAATTACAGTGAGTCATTTACGACCAGAAAGGGCATATCATAACTAAATGACTGCCACTCTATTTGAGTACATGCATGTGTAAATCGAATCCTATACATGGAGATGTTTCCCATGATTAAAAATCAATACAGTTATTGACTAGGCTACATAATAAACTAATCAATTATTTTCAATTATATTCAATTTCTTAAAGGCTAATAGGGGTTTAATCAAGTTAAGCCAACCCAAACATTCAGAACTACAGAGAAATTTTTTCATATATTCCATTTGTAATATTAGCAAGGTGGTATTTACTTGGATACCTAAGATATGTTTTCATGATTTATTGGTTTAATTAACTCTAACGAAAAAAAAATAATAAATAGAGAAGGGGGGATGGATATGCATGGAGCTGTTATTATACAATAAAAAAATTAGTACAAGGAATAAAGAGATAAGAAGAAGTTAGTTAGAGAGGAGTCTAATTCTAACGGCCGACTTATTACGCCTAAAGTAATTAATATATTTTGCCCAAATCCAGTTGGTGACTGTTAGAGGAAAAATTAATCATATATTATCTGCAAGGCAATTAAACATAAAATAAAGAAAAAGCACAATGGTGAAAAATAATACAAATTTCAAATGTCAATCAGTATTCGATATATAATATATATATATATATATTATTTATCTACCCATATTCTTGAAATTAATGAATGACCTTTAAAACATTGGATGAAAAGGAAATTAGATTTCCGATTAACTTCCCATCGTCCTTCATACTTATTAGAAACAGTACTATTATGATAAATATAATCGTTAACAGTTTACCAACTGTCAAATTAAATCATATTTAATGTAATTAAACTATAAAGGAATATATGAAGAAGTTCATTAATAGTTCTGAATTTACTCAACTTAACTTAATTAGCGTTACTTTAAGTTCTGTGTGTACTTGATATGTATAAAATCATTATTTTTCGCTTATTTTGTATAATAATTCTTGTACATACTGCATCTTTTTGGATCTTTTAATCACGGGAACCTCATGTATAGGTTACGGGCTACATCTTCATATGGCCGGACAGAGTGAGTAACCTTTTCTCTGGGAAAGCTATTATCTATACAGAGTAACTATCGGTAGTACATACATGAATCTGAGCAACATACTGAATTCCATTGCTTATCGGCTATATGCGCTAAGTGAAATCATATGTTCATTTTACATATAGCACTTCACTCAATCCTTTATTAGATTAATTCTAAGGAAATTTCATGAATCGGAGACTGAAATTCAATACTGATACGACAAACTGTTTTTCTGCTAGGTGGGGGGGGGGGGCCGCGGAAAGAGAATCACCTGTTTAATTAACCAGTACATATTTCCTTTCTGCATATATATATATATATATATCAGGGGTCGAAAATCTTGTACTTATTATACAAAACCCGACTACACTTTAGTTTCTATTTTGACTGTATTTAATACAAATTTGGGACTTTTTGTGTACGGATGCCCACTCATGCCGGTTAGTGCTAGACGACATATTATACAAATTATGACAACGTTTAGAGATACATTATATCTTAGGGATTAAAAACTAAAACTTGTATATTTAAAGGGTTAAAACATAAAACTTCGCTATAAAAAACAATAACTATAAGCTAAATCGAATCTGGTTCCAAGAAAGAATCTTCATCATTGCCAGAATCCATTCTCTGCATCGTAAATGCCTAAGATGATAATTTCAAGTTCGAAACTGTTGGTTTGGAATCCTCGATTACAGGGAAAATGCTAACTTCCCGATCGTTCTTACCCTCCCCGACTGGGATTTCCCCCTGTTGATCCACATGTTCTTCGTACTTTCACATTCCAAAATTCAGTTCAAAGGATTTGTAGACCAGATCAGAGTAATCAGCTGTGGTGCCAATAACTCTAGGGTATGAGAGCATCTATTTCTACCTCTGGCGTTCTCCAAGAACGATATAATGAACACTTGTGGCCATGCAAACGATACAATGAATATTTGTGGCTATAGGATGAGGCCTTTCGATTATCCATAAGCTTACAAGATGGTGAAACCCGAGATCTGGTCCATTTCTTTCTTCCTCGACTTCCTTGGATTCCTCAGGGTTAGAGTGGATCTCTACATCATATATAGGTAACAAGACTTGAAAATTAACTGCATGATGAATGGCACCATTTGATGGAGTAATGTGGGGGATAATCGATGATACTTGCTTGAGTGAAATGCTAATGAATAAACCATATCTAAATCTGTTGGATTTTGGTGTCCGATCAAGTACTATGTATCGACCGAATAAAGTGATATACTTCAACAGGTCTGAAAGCCATGGTTGCCTGACAAGGTACTGAGACTCATGATTATGTAGCGGATATAATACTGTAGATATAGTAGTAGTAGTTCTGACAGACAGAGTGATTGGCAGCTCACATGGTCTTATCTATGATAAGAACATGATTGGTGAACGTTGAAGGATAACTTCATCAGGTAATAATATTGATAAGAATATGTGTACTAATTAGGAAATATTCAGGGACGTGCGGCTGTGCAAAATTGGGTTTTTCATGGAAGAATTGTCAACATGCATAGAGGCATTCATGGAAGATCAATGGAAAGTCACAGGGTATTCGGGAGATTATCAGCCGAATAAACGAGTCGTTTCGGCCCGGAAAGGACACGTCACTGAGCGCAATTCTCTATCTGACCACATGTAGACATTGTAGTCTATATATGGGGAAGTTCCGATGATCGAAAACAGTACAGTATTGAATAAGCTACAGAAACTAATCGATTTAAGTCTAATAACTTAAGGCAATAAGGTTTAATTAACATTAAGCTAAACATTCAGAACTACTGAGGAACTTCTTCGTATATTCCTTTATAGTTTAATATATTTCAATCAAACAGTTGGTAACTGTTAGTGGACAAATTTATCAAAATCCATAAACTTTTTTTTTGATGAAGCGAGTAAGTATAGATAAAAAAAAAAGCTAGCCAACATACACTATAGGATTAGAATAGGGTATTGGGGGGTCAAATATTCTTATTTATACCTGATAATAGGGCAAATCATTAGACCAAGGGCATTGTTAATTTGCAAGCCGGCTTTTAGTTTGAGAATACCACTCTAATATACGGAAACAGCCAAGTGAAACATAATATTAATATGTACAATGTGTCGAAAATTTGGGTCTACCTCAGATCTCCCTCAGGAATACCTACAGGCCATTTTTTATTGCAGAAATCGATGTATTTCAGCGAGCTGAGTTCAACCCACGATAGAACACTCCGAAAAGAAGCACGCCCGAATTTTGCTGACCAAATAAGCGAAATAGCGATTTCCCATTTGCGCTGACTTTACAGTTTATACTTTTTACGAACTCTGATATATATATATATGTATATTTTATCTAATTCTGAAGCTAGAAAAATTAATTAATACTTCAAATTATTTAATTTAAATTTTAAGTCCTACGAAAAATGGTCAAATTTATAACAAAAAGTGGCAGGCTCGAGCGAGAAAAATGAAATAAATATTTCGAAGATTTATTGGAACATATATATATATATATATTCCTAGCAGTTGTTTCCATAAATTTCCTTGCCCTCTTATATTTTCTTTGGCTTAATATGATGCCAATAATAAACATTCCTTTGACGAGGAAGTAAGGTATAGATATAGGTATAAAGTATAAATCTTGCCACTAAATTTTATTATTTTTGATGAACCCCCATTCCTTATTTCTTTCATGGTAGAGACCATTAATAATTAAGATATGACCCCGAATTAATCGATCAAATACATATCCAAAGGAAAATCGGTAATGAAAAAAAAAATAAATAAATATATTATGCATTTCGAGACAAGACTGAATCGTTCCGGAGATATTAAAAACTAATGAGGAAATTCCTAGAATAATTTTAAAGACAGATATGATCATTCTTTGCCTAGGACTAAAACTGATAAATTTGATGTTCTGTTCAGTACTATGTAACATCAAATTAAAAGAATAACTTAGAACAGAGTGTTATGTTCAGCGGTACATATACTATATGGATAATGAATTCTAACAGGAGATAAGCAAATGACCTGTGAATGCTACTGTAAGATTCTATTATAGTAAACGTG
This sequence comes from Brettanomyces custersianus, assembly GCA_012295335.1. Taxonomy (NCBI): domain Eukaryota; kingdom Fungi; phylum Ascomycota; class Pichiomycetes; order Pichiales; family Pichiaceae; genus Brettanomyces; species Brettanomyces custersianus. The sequence continues at coordinate 2,805,217 of JAAVTW010000001.1, read as the reverse complement.
CGATATGTCGAGTAAACAATGAAGTATCATGTTGATAAATTTGTCCGTTAAGAGTTACCAACTGTTTGATTGAAATATATTAAACAACTATAAAGGAGTAAATGAAGAAGCTCCTCCAGTAGTTCTGAATGTTTAGCTTAATGTTAAATTAAACCTTATTGCGTTAAGTTATTAAACTTAAATTGATTAATTCTTAATTGATTGATTGATTTAACCTATGTAACTTAGCCAATACTGTACTGCTTTTAATCATCGGAGCCTTCCCGTATATAGGTTACGATTTACACATACGCGCGGCCAGATAGAGTGGCGCGCGCTCACTAACTTGTAACGTGCTTTCTGGCTAAAATAGCGCATCTAGAACTCTCTCAGGAAATCCCTATTTTTAGCTAAGCCGCTTATCTCCGAATATTTCCTAATTAGTACACATATTCCTATCAGAATTATTACCTGATGAAGTTATCCTTCAACGTTCATCAATCATGTTCTTATCATAGATAAGACCATGTGAGCTGCCAATCACTCTGTCTGTCAGAACTACTACAACTATATCTACAGTATTATATCTGCTACATAATCATGAGTCTCAGTGCCTTATCAGGCAACCATGGGCTTTCAGACCTGTTTAAGTAAATCATTTTATTCGGTCGATACATAGTACCTGATCGGACACCAAAATCCATCAGATACATTAAGAAAGATGAGGTCAATAGTTGGCAGAATAGGGGAATGAAATTATATATGGTATGTGAGTGAATTGTTCAATCCCCAACATCAACCCCTTCCGTAAAAGAGACATCCTCCTGCAAGTTTGAGAAATCAACTCAAAACACGATGAAGTATCACCGATTACAAATATAACCTAACCCAATAATGCAAGGTTGCTTAAGTTAAATAAGGCGGTTCAAAACAACTGAGAAGAGATTCTACGTATTATTTTTCTATATAGTTTAGTTAAAATAAATGGAGATTTTTATCAAACAGTGTAACTTCTAGCAAACAAATATATCAATTTCATTCCTGTCCGAATAGTAACTCCTCCCCTTATTCAGTCGATTGATCGATCCTCTGTACTTAATTGAATGTTCAATTACCATGAGTTATCATGTTGTTTAATTGGATTTATATTCTCAATAAATGCAATTTCCATTCCTAAGGAAGTATTCATTTACTTAATTCCAAAGTTCTCAATTGTACAGGGGGAGTGCATCTTAAGGGATCTGAGAATCTGCATCTATTATTATTATTATTATTATTATTTGTTGATTGTTCTAATGATATCATAAACTTTTCTAGATACGAATATGTTGGTGCAGTGCATACACACTTGATTAATTCAATATATGTAAGCCAAATATGCACCACCCAATTCCTTGCTTACACATCAACAAGGTAAACTTTTTTTTCTTTTTGTTAGTTACATTTAAAGAACGAAATCTAAAACAAATAAATGAAAAGGGCCGATTTATTTGTATAGATGTTAACCAAAAAAAAAAAATATTCAAACCAACATTTTCGAATAACTGGTTAAAGGATCTGCTGCGAATTTTAGGTAAATTGAAAAAAAAACCATATTTAATCATCAGAGTGTGTAGACAATCGGGTCGGGGGAGAGAATCTACTCAAATTCCCTTTCTATCTATTGAATGGATTTAATGTCTAGTTGAGTACTATGTATGATCAACATAAGTGATTTTCTTTAGAATAGATCTGAGAAAGCATGGGTACTTGACAAGGCCATTCATAGGCTCATCTGTAACCGAAGACATACCGTATAGATGGTATTTTGATAAGGAGCCGGTGATTAGCTGTGGCTACCAGCTCATTGGTGATAAGGGTGTGATCATTGAAGACCACTACGAACCTTTGTGAGATAAGCTAGGCAATCAAGGGTTATCCATCCACAAGGTTAATTGCTATTTATGACCGCCTACGCAGCTAAGTATCTATCTATCTATGTTAGGATTACATTGCATATAGTTCTTTTTTTTCTGACCACATGTAGGTGTAGCTCGTAAGCTATATATGAGGTTCCCGTGATTAAAAGATCCAAAAAGATGCAGTATGTACAAGAATGATTATACAAAATAAGCAAAAAATAATGATTTTATACATATCAAGTACACACAGAACTTAAAGTAACGCTAATTAAGTTAAGTTGAGTAAATTCAGAACTATTAATGAACTTCTTCATATGTATGTTTTAATGTAATTAGATAGCATTTATTTAACAGTTGGTAGGTAAGTGTTGCCGGACAAGCTTTTCAATGTGGGGTTCCTTTCTTCCAATATTTTATTAATAATATTTAATAAAACAAATCAAGCTATTCTTTATTCAACATTTTTTATTTCATATTTTATTAATGGGTTTTCTCATCATATGTCCAAATTAACAGAGTGTGACGTGCTTCATGGTCCAATGGTGTCTTTTCTATTCGGTTATTCCCTTGTTTTTCTCGAATAGATATATTTCTAAAAAACAAAAGGATTTTGTATATTGTACTAAAATCATTATATGGGCTTAACTTGTGGATACTCTGCAAGCCAGGATGGATAGACCCTCCATATTATTTTTTTCTCTATGGTAACCACTTAAACATAGCGAGTTTCAGCTTTGATGTAAAGGCCTCTCTCTCTATCAGTTTCCTAGATATTATTCCATATGTTCAGAATATGGGTGTATCCATTCCTTGTCTTATAATATAGTGCTCTGGTAAATAAGGAATCATAAATTATATTGATATCGGCAAGGAAAAAAGAGCTTAGCTAGCTTATTAGCTACTACCTGAATTCTGGTCGATTTTATGGTCCCCAATCAAAAGGTTACAAGTAAAGTGAATTAAGTAAGCTTTTAAGCATGGGTGGAAGGTCAGATAAAAATTAGGTCATGATCAGTACAGACATTCACGTATAGGAGGTACTAGTTCTAATTGAAAAGGATATAGCTAGTTGGTTGATACCGACTTATCAGAAATAAGGATCGGAATGAGGAATGTTCAGAAAAGGTTGGATCATTCAAATGTAGAAGTGGGGGGTGGAATTCTATCAATCATATTAATTATATATGACCTATTATGTCGGAACCCCGAAATGTGCCTGAAAGTTCGAAGAAATCACCTTTAACCATCCATAGGATGATGGAATGTAACCTAAGAAAGTTTGTATAATTGGAAGATACCACTTGAAAGGCTACGTGCGACACCGATAATAAGCAAATTTGTTAGATTGCTGTAAGCTAAAGTAGGTAGGTTAGTGAAGTCAAAAAATTTTGAGTTATTGGAGAAAAAGCACTCTTCATAATTTGATTGTATTTAATTTATTAAGTTAGACAGCCAATAATAAACCAGGATTATAAAAAGCTAGAAAATTTCGATCGACTTTTATTAATAACGTTAGTTCACTTTAATCTATATACGATGGATAAAATAAATAATACTTAGACGATTCCCGCTAATGCAATTTTAAGGCTGTAAATTGCCGGAACTATCGAGTAATTATTTCATTAAATAGCTCTTCCCTTAACTCACAAATTTAATTCCATATTCAACCATACGTAGAAATTTTTTGTCACTAGTCATGGGTCACTAATAATAAAGCAGTGCAGGAAGTGTAAAAGATTATGGTATGTTGTTATGTTATTTCAGACATAATGTAAAAAAAAAAACTATAAAAAGTGATGTAAATGAGACAAACCAACGGATAAATTTCATCACTTGGACTCAATAGTCTGATTTAGTTGCAGATTAGTTGAGATGTTCTAATTACTCTGTGAACGAGAATGATGAGGTCATGTTCTTTTTTTTTGCTTCTCACTATATATATACATAAATTTTTGTGAACTATTGATGATGTATTATAATTACTATAAGTACAATAGAATTAGTGAATATGAAGTTCCTACTCGCCGTGGATCCAGGATTGAACGAGAAACGATAAATAAATATAACACCAATAATCTCTAATTACCGATAATGCATTGAGATATTACCTTTTACTTTAATAACAATTGAGAGGGGAGCTGGTACTACATTGCGTTGCGATAACCATGAATTATTTCATCTAAAATAAAAATTATTCAAGTAATAGCATCATTCATTCCTCAACATAAAAATCTGTCTAACATAGCATAATATGATGGCACAATTGATTTACTATGTTATGTTTTGTTAATGTCTAAGACTTGTTAGATATTCCGATATATATATATATATATATATATATTTAGGTGAAATGAGATCAGTACTTAAAGGAAATTGAATTAATAGAATGATCTCGTGTTAGATTCTGGCAATGTTAATATCTACATTTGTATCCTCAGAATTCAAGCTCTATAAGCCCACCTTTATATTTATGTCACATATATTTTCTATCAGACTCCGATACGTTCATCATATGATTTACCATACGATCTATTGCTATATATTTTTCCCTCAATCAATAATAATTCTAGCAGGGGAAGGTGTTGTCAGATATAAGTACAATTGGCATAGATTTCATGAAAGCCGATTATTTACTTGTAAGCACACCCCATTTTCTTGATAGTAAAGATAGCAAGCAACCAGTTAGACTATTGCCCGTTGTCCACCATAGAGATATATTAGTACCAAAGAAATATAGTCTCGTTTAGCTATCGGCTGCCTAAAAATAGAGATCTACTTGGTTATTGCTAATTGATTAATAATAACACTCAATTAAGTTAAGATACAACAGTTATGGGACAAAGCAGAATACGATAGTGAGGCCTACTATATCGGATTAGTAATAATCTAAGATCTGATGGATAATCCTACATATTGTATGGAAGAGGATTACTAGTTTTGGCAATGTTACACTCTTTGACTGTATCATCAGAATTCACCCTACTAAATGGTATTTTATACTTAGTCATATATATTACGTTGAGCACTATTAATTAGAAATTAACTAGTATCTATTAAACCTCCTTTGCTGGTGGCCAAGTACCTAAGCGATGCTATGGTTCTTTAGTAATCCAGTCAAATATAGAGTAGAAATATTTTGGCCAGTATTCCAAACATTAGGAATGCAATAACTAAATGAAACTATGTTTCCTCATTGGTAGTATTTTTATGTGGGAAAATAATCTAACCGACTACTTTTGGTGTTTAAGGAAATGGGACACCTACAAGTAACGGCATCTTTCGAAATATATATCAATCCTATATACCTCTGACTCTCCTCTTCCCGCCAGGTTTATCATTGATTGAGGGAAAATATAGCAACAAGGTTGAATATAACTCATAGGGTTTCTTGAACCCCGATACTAACTGACCCAATGGCAATTATATTAAGCCGTTAATAAAATTATTTAACTTAGAAATAGTCAGAATAAACTCACTTATAGAACAAGGGAAAAAATTTCATAATAACTTCCGACGTAGTGTAATGGCTATCACAGGTCGCTCTCACCGTCCAGATCCGAGTTCGATTCTCGGCATCGGAATATGTTTTTTTTTTTCATCTTTGATATTTGCAATGTAAGGATGAAGTTAGATAAGAGGGGATAAAATTAAACTGAGTGAGGAAATGTTTATGCAAGCGTCAATCAGCTAAGTCGTCTTGAAAGCACCTCTAAAACTTGAAACTGCTGTTTCAATTTCGACTAGGAAATTAGAAGATATGGCATTTCTATTCAAGCGAAATCCAAAGACAGCTGCTGAGCTTGTTCGTGCAATGAATGAGCAAGTGGGTAAGCTGGATGGAAGTGGCGATTCAAGGAAGGCTCAGGAAGAAGTAACCAGATATCTTAAACACGTTAGAGAAATTATGGAAGGAAATACTAGCGGATCACATTCAGATAATGGAGGAATGACTGCACGCTTGGATCAACTGTCACAATTGGCTAGGGAAGTTTATTCAACCGACTGTCTTTATCTTCTTCTTAGTCACTTGGAACAAATAGAATTTGACTCCAGAAAGTTAGTTGTTCTTCTGTTCAATGGGTTATTAAGAAGAAGAGTTGGCCAGCGAAGCCCCACGGTGGATTACCTTGTTGAACGGCCACAGATCATTGGACTTCTTTTACGCGGACCGGAAAATCCGGAGATTAGTCTTAGTACTGGTGCAATGTTACGGGAGGCTCTCCAATATGAGCAGATATCACAGATTGTGCTCTATAGTAGTCAATTCTGGAGATACTTTGATTATTGTACTGCAGATTCCTTTGAAACATCTACGGATGCCTTTTCGACGGTTGCGGAACTTCTCACTTTCCATCGCAAGCTAGTGTCGAGCTTTTTTGATACGCATATGGAAAGGTTTATCGATAGTATAAACAGACTTCTTGTTTATCCGAATTATGTTACAAAGAGAGAGTCTGTTAAGCTTTTATCACGCTTAATTCTTACTAAGGCTAACTATAACTTGATGACTACTTATGTGAGCTCCCCACACAATCTTAAGCTGATTATGATTCTTTTGGGTGATAAGTCCAGAAATATTCAACTAGAAGCATTTAACGTGTTCAAAGTATTTGTGGCTAATCCACATAAAAATAAGGCAATAACAGATATCCTTATGAAGAACAGGGATAAGCTTCTCACTTTCCTATCAGATTTTAATACTGATCATAGCAAATATGACGATTTATTCGTTGCTGAAAAGGCTTTTGTGATCGATCAGATCAGCAAACTTCCAAAGATTCGTCAGAAGCTACCTCTAGATGACCAGAAACATTCCCATATTAGATATGAACAAGAGAAGTGTCACACGATAGAGAATATTCAAGAGGATAAGAAACAAGAGGTGGAAGATCACAAGCATATTATGAAAACTGAGAAACAATTACAGCAACCTAATTATGCCCTGCTTCAACAACAGCGGCTAAGAAAATTACAGCAGCAAAAGTTACCCCCTCTTCCTCCTCCTCAAACAGTTCAACAATCTTTGCAGTATAGAGAAATTCCACATTTCTCGATAAAAACACCACAGCTACGTCAATCTAGATCAGTGCTTGGAGGAGTCAACCAGCAATCTAGACAATTACACCAGCAAGCTATGATGAAATCATCATCATCGTCCTCATCTCATACGCAAAATTCACTTGAAAAAGGTCCTCGACTCGATAATCGAATGTCTGATTGTTCTTTTTCTGAAAGTATTAGTCTCCATGATCATGATTTGCCACTTCAGAAACTGGAGCCGAGCTTTTTAGAAGACGGCCTTCTATCATCTGACGAGGATTCTTCCAGCACAACATCTAGTCCTCATAGGCATAGGTCACAGAATCATGCTTATTTGAACCCACAGATATCAGCACAGAATGTTTACAAGAGTGCTAGAAAGGCACTTATTTCTGCGCAAGCAACAAGTAACTCAAATTCAATGGCATCTGGGTTTGGTGGCCGGCTAACCATACCTAAACACACACAACTATCATCAACTTCACCTACTAATCAAGGAAAATAATTCATCCTTGACTAATACTCTACTTCTCGCCCTCTTTGCTCTGTTATTTCGCTTTTTTATACTATCATTTCTTTGCATGCCTCTGCCATTTAACCGCTTTTTCAACCTCATTGCTCTCTGAAATTTCATTAAAGAATCATTACCTATTATATATATTTATATATATATGTATATATATATATTTCCTAAAACTTTAGTCCTGCTAATTCGTTAAGAGTGGTGGTGAATTCATTCCCGTCATCTTTATTTTCGAAAACCGATGATACTTCCATATTATCCCGCACAAACTGGTCAGTCATTAATCCTTTTTCGCCTTTATTATTCATAAAATCAACTCCTCCTTTTCTCTTTCCGGATTGAGCCAGAATTTCATTCTGATAGAAGAACTCCCCCTGCAAAGTACGATCCACCACTAAATAACCGTTGTTTAACATCTCATTAAGAAATGTTTCTATAATAAGGTAATTAACATGGAAATTACTCATCTGTTGGACCTGTGAAATGGAAAGTCCAGGATTAGCTTTGATCAAAGTTAAGAGTCTAGCTCTCATTGATGAAGAATCTGATTGATTCCTGGATATGATATATAAACTTTTCTTGCTTTCATCACCCTCCCGTTGAACGGTATTTTGATATGTTATCGGAATCCGTGCTAGAGTGAACTTCAGGTTTAGGGAATCAAAAAGAGATGCTGCCTCAAACAGTTCACGAGGGGAGATAAGATCAAAACCTCGTGCTTCGTTATAAGCACTATACACTTCAAACAAAGTAATAAGCCCATTCTTTTTCTCTAGCATATTTTTTTCTGCAAGAAATTCACTGATATGCCTAGCAAGCTCTTTAAGATAAAGATTATAGAGAACTTTTTGTGATTTACCCGACTTTTTCTGAGATGCTGCCATTTTTAAGGAAGATAAGGTTGAAATCCTATCGTAGTTGATTTTAGCACTAGCCATTTCAGCTTTTCGTTTTAACATCGAATCAAGAATCTTCATTGAGTTCCGGGAATTCTGAAGTAACTGTAAATTAGCCCCTATTGATTCAATTGATCTCTTCTTAGCACTCAATAGAACTTGTTGGTATTTTTGACTGATTGTAATGAGTTGCTTACCTTGATCAACCAACTTTTCAAGGTCTTGTAATGATCCATTAAGGACCATAGATGTTTCATAATTAGATTGGATATTTGTAGATTGAAGACCGTGTATTCCAGCGCTAGGTCCCAAGCTAGTAAATGAACTACTTTGGGGAAGTTTGATAGATCCACTATTATTGCCACCCTTTCGTTGAATATTCTCCCAATAAACTTTCTTTAGCGTAGTTTGAAGCTGACTATAAAAGTTATGCTCCCCTCCCTGTCGGAAGCTCAGCTTAATAACCTTCCGATCTATATTGGCAATTTCAGAGTCTTCCTCAATATTAAACTTACACCTTTTCTGTTTGATTTGTGATACCGGAACTTCACCAAGTGGTGCACCACACATCTCGCAATGAGTCATGGATGGATGATTCACAAATGTACATCGCGGACATTTAGATCGATCATACGAGACCAAATCTATATTGGATTCTTGAAGGCTGTGTGAATCATGGATATCCGATAATAAGTTTTGGAGTAACTGCCAGGGCGCAGCAACACCACATGTAACACACTTAACAGGGGGTCCTTGTTCAAAACGAATCCGATCGTTCATTTCGGCATTGAGTAGAATCACATTAGAAAAGGAACAAATGGGACATATCCAAGTATGTTTTGATTGCTTATCACTGACATGACATAATTGAGTATCCGTAGATGTCTTATTGTTACTCTCTGAACTAATAGAATTCATGTGCAATATGATTTTCGGACTTGATTTGAGAAAACCAGCATAAAATGAACAGTTATCAATATATTCAAGATCCAAAGCCAAAGGTAGATGCTTAGTATGTCCTTCAGGAACATATATGATTCTTGATGTTGTTAGATAGATACGACCATATTGGTAATCGCATAGTTTGATTGTATCTTGGTAAAGCCCAACTCCATCTTGAATGGCTATATCATGTTCATCAGTCTGGAATACTGGCCGACCACTAGTTGCTAGCAGTACATTAGACCAATACTCAGACAAATATGACTTCATTAACCAGGTAAGGGATAGCTAAAATGATATAGTAATATATATATATACACATACTTCGACAATCTCTGGTAGAAATTTATTGAATAATTTCTTATAATGAATTATCTATCTGCAACTCGAACAGGAAATTGAGATCAAAGGATTAGGATTCCAAACAGCATTATTCTTCTGTACTATAGTTCCGTAAAGTCTATAATTTAATCATACTATATATTCATATAAGAGAGTTTAAGAGAGTGAAGAGTCTAGCAAGCTCGGTGAGCCCAGAAGGTTGCTGCTTTGCTGTATTGCTATCAGAAGCTAGTATTTGCCGTTTGAGAACAGCATGAATCAAAGGAGCGAAATGTTCCTCAAGTTCTCGAGCTTGTTGAATACACATGGTATTTTGCGGACCAAGTGTCACAATAATTGATGTGATAAGTCGGAAAACTGGAACAAATAACTCATAATATGCATAAGTTGAAATTCCTGGCGCTGGATCGATATCTGGATCCAATGTAAGGAATTGACAACTGCAAATAGCTCCAAAGATATCACAGATCAAGAGTTGCTGAGCACCAGCACGGGTTTGACCGATTCTTGTCAAAAGAATAAAAGCTGCTTTGACTGCCGTAAGCTCTGGCAGTAACATATTTGGAGAAACATGCTGTGAAGCTGAAGTATCAGATCCCGATTTGGCATTCTGCAACCATTGACAGAATAGATCATCTGTCGCATGCAATTTCTGTATTAATAGTGATAAGAAATTTCCGGTGCAGAGCCATTCTGTAACAAACGTCTGCTGGGAGCTTGATGATGACTTAAGAAGGACCTGGGATGCACGAATGAGACTTTCCAGCAGAAGCAAACTTGAGATACGACAGCCTGAATCTCCTGCAAGGGCATCATTACAGACCACTCCAAAGAAACGGGTGTCGGCAGATTTAATACGCAATAACAAGTCCACAAGCGATGGATTTGATCCCTCATGGCTAGACTGTGTCATATAACTCGTGAGAATTACACAAAGCTGAGAACGGATAGCAGATGAAGCATGTGGAAGTAGAATTCCATCAATTGCCGCTGCAGCTAAAGGAGCCAATGAAGAGAAAAGTTGAGCAGATGTTTGTCCCTTTGTGTTCAATTTATTCTGATTTTTAGAGTCACATCCAGCGATGTGCATACCAATTTGTTGGATCGTAACTAAAAGGGAGGCAATATCCTCAGCAAATGCGGGGCTATGAAACAAGTAGTAACGCAAATTGGGCACGAGTGAATTTAATAACTGAAGGATCACTGACAAACAAGCAGTTGGACCTCTGTAATGGTAACATGAAGTTGCTGCAAGTGAGGTTAAAGTCGTCCAACAGTGGAGATAACCCAATTGTAGTCTGTAAACTTCATCAAGTACCACTGCGGATGACACAATACACCGAAGTCTAGTACGCGCAACCGTGAAGAGCTTAATAGTATCGTTTATTTCAGGACGATGAACCAGACCATGTGCCCAGGCAGACTTACAGAAGAGTTCGAGGGACGAATCTAGCTCTGTAAGCTTATGATTGGGATCAGATTGGATGGACTTAATGATGGTAGGAAAATCGAAATTGGCAAACATTGGATCGACATGCTGGATCATATTAGTTGGATGGAATTGTAACATATCTAACAGATCAAAGAGCCTTGAAGGATTAGTAGCCGTTCCAAGTAGAACATTGAGATAACGATCTGGAAGAGTATGGGACCCTTCAACACATGCTGAACGAAGTTCCAAAGTGGCAAGTTGCAAAAGGGAGGATCTGTAACACATGAAGCTAGTGAAGGCCTCAGCTGGTGCTCCCTTCAAAACAAAAGTATTAGTATCTGAACCAATCTGAGAATTAAATGCAACACCATCCCAAGTAGCATCATTATAGACTTTATTTGCACATTCCATGAGATGGTAAATAATCTGTGGTCTGAAATTATTCATTCCCTTACGTAAAAGCATCAAAACAGTAGATCCAACCAATGTACTATTCGCAAGAACGAGTAGGATGGATGCCGATTGAGAACAAATCTGTATTGGAATAACATCTGCTCCTCCAGAGGAGTTTGAGGTTAATTCACCAATGGAAGATTCCAAAATAAGCACCAGAGAACCAAGTAACGAACGACCGGATGCAATACTACCTGGATCATCTGAACGACCAAGGAATGACGTATTGGCAGCGGGATAGCCCTCTGAGCTAGAAGAACTTGCCACAGCCATCGCAGCAGTGTCAAAACCGAGAAGAAAGTGTGCAACAGTAGGTTCAGTAGAACTGGAGGTAATTGAACTGGATGCAAGTGAACTGGAGAGGAATTCCAACATTTGGAGTGAAAGTGGGGTGAAAGCAGAGACCGACTCATCATCTGTGACATAGTTGCTTGTTATACTCTCAAATTGCCTTACCCACCCGAGCCTTATACGTCGAGATTCATCAACAGTTTCACATAGTGCAAGAAGTCTATTACCCCTTAGCAAACTTACTTGTGGGGGATTTGCCCGGGCACCTGAAATCGAAGAAAGCATTCTGAAGATCGTGAGAGACGTGCATGCCACATGCAAATTAGTAGACGATACGTACAAGGCAATATCAGCCACAAGAGAAAGATCTAAAAGTAAAGCCTGGGAAATGGTTTCACAATTATTCGAGGTATTATCGGTATACTCCAGGGATGTTTCTGATTTAGTAGTACGAACCATATTATCCTTGGTACCATAGCGGTGCTGATCAGTCTTTTCACGTTTCAAAACTTGGACTAGAAGCTTCAACACACTGTGAACAAGTTGAACAGCACTGCTGAGGGGACTTAGAGCATCAATCGTATCAATTCCAAGTTTGGCTGCTTTGAAAAATACGGTATAAACTTCTGGCATATGAATACAAGCCAGGACCGCAGTGGCAGGTTGGCGCTTGGTATAAAGTGTCGCATTTGGTGGATCACAAATAGCATCAACATCGTTCACACCAATTGCTGTAGTATGAGCTATGAGTGAAGAATCTTGTTGGTCAATGCAGATGATCCAAAGATTGCAAATCGCCAAAAGCAACCTGCGCTTCTTTGGGGAATATATATGTGAATTATCTACCTGTTGAACTATTTCTGCGGTAGCAAGAACATAGCAGTCAATACCTGCTGGATGCAATCTTTTTGAAGGAGCCCGTAATGTAGTACGAGAAGTAGCAGTATGTGCAGTACCAGTAGTAGAGGATGAATTTCTATTGGCTTCTCCAGAATCAATAGAAGGGAAAGTAGATGACACATTCTCCTCGGAACCTAGATTTACAGGAAAAGGTTGACGAAGAGGTTCGAATAGAGATTCCTTGACATTATCCGATTTGGAGTTAGGAAGTGGAGCAAGTAAGGATCTCATAAGCCATACATATCCGGAGACAGCATCATATGATGACAGTTGATGGACAATTGCCTGGGCCGCTTGCTGGACAGACTGCAGTGGGGAAGATAAGTGTTCAAAGAAGCAGCTATCTATAAGCCTCCAAATATGATAGCGTTCATTCTGGGCACTTTCACGAGCAAGAGCTGCCAGCACACAAAGTGCAGCTCCAACTAAAGGTGTATCTGCAACGAGAAAGTGACCTAAAAGATGAAGAAGCTGATAATTATCACTCTGAACCAGTCCCAAACGCGCTTGAGCACTATTTGCAGCTACGGCTTCCAGCAACTGGAAGATTCCGGCAAGAAAAGAAACAGAATCCTCACCTAAACTTCTGGAAGCATTACTATTGCTGTTAGAACGGGTGGTGGTAGTTATATTGGATATTACCGCATCTTTCTTTCCAAGATCTTTAGAGTTATCAGAACTCTTTCCATATAATGCAGCATTATAATAGGAGATAGTTGTGTATACGGTGGCCCAGCTGACAACAGAAAGTTTTCCTACGGCAGCCATAGCGGAATCCATCTTCATGGTTCTCGCTGACGCAGGCTCAGAGGTAGAAGCATTTGTAATCTGTAGGAAGTTAAATGCACTAGCAGCATTCTGATCTCCACAAGAAAGACCTGCTAGCAGCACGCAAAAGAGCGATACAATCAGAGGGCTATTACAACGTGAACCCCAGCGTAAGAATCCATAAGCCGCAGATGAAACAGCATTGCTATCCTGAATATTTGATGGCACAAGAGACTTTTGATCTGGGTTATTATTGTTTCCTGATTCAGATGAATTACTATCCACATGCCAGAAAACAGAGGCCATATCTGGTCTACCGTTGTAAATGTAATATACTGCAAGGTAGAAACGTTCCAAATCCGCACTTTCAGCCATGGCATCCAAGTCCAGCTGATCCGATGAAAGAACGAGATCTTCTTCGGTATCACGTAAATCAGTGAGAATAAATGCAGAATCTCCAATGATGCTGAGCACAAATTCTCCTAACACAGGGGCGAAAAACCCTGTGAAATGCTCACTGAGACTAAACTGCTCCCATGAGCTGATACCTGTACAGGAAATGAGTGAATCTATATCTGCGTTCTGTGCATTGCTTGAAGCATTGGTGACGGAAACTGTGAGTGAAGAATTGGAAGGGACCTTAGAGGCATTTGAAGCTCTTGCCTTTGCTGAATCTGTATCGACCATCCTAACCATATTCAATAGTGGCAAGTGACGTTGCAATAATGAACGGAAATCATAGAATAGATGAGGATGGACATGCCGCACTCTTGTCTCGGCTGCTATAGACATTACATATTCCATAGCACTCCCTGTTGTGATTGCCTCACGCATTGGAACGGTAACTGATGATTCAAATGGAAATTTTACCGATCGTGAAGGCTTGGATTTGCACCAAGAAACAAAATGGCTCAAAAAATGAACAAATATAAAAGCTTTAAGTGGTGTACCGGCTATTATATTAAGATCAGAGGTATCATGCTTGATTGCAGTTTCAAAAGAGTATACATCAGTTTCACTCCACCTATCTATCAAAGATACACTACGCATAAGACCAGGTATAATGCAGATGGCCATGATATCTGCCGGATCAAAGCTAGCAGCGTGCGACAAGATGCTTGTGAATAGTTGATAATTGGATGCATTATTTGGCAAACCTGCAAATCCCCAATATATCTCACCCAAAAGCTGGTACTCTTGAAAGAGGGAGGACCGACAGAAGGTCACCCCACGAGCTAGTGGCTGGCCTGCTCCATAAGTACCCAGCAACTTGGCACGTTCTACTAACTGTGTTATCGATGCAAGTTCCTCTTCCACTTGCTTCATGGATGCAAGTATGTCGAACTTACGAGCCAAAGTTTCTGCAAACCAAATTGGAAGATCAGAAGGTGTAGATAAAAGTTTCCTAATCAAGTCGGATTCAGAAGTGGACATAAACTTGTTGGATTTAACATCAGCTTCCTGGTATTTGCGTGCATCCGAATCACAGAGTAAGTACGCTACACATTGCAAGATATATAGGCGTCTCGTATGATACGCCGCAACACCGAGATCAACAAATGCAACGTCTAATCGGGCGGTATTGGACTTGGTAGCATAGTAAAGTGTTTCAGCCGCAGCAACCTCATCTAGATCAAGCTTATCTGATAATTTGAGAGTGGCTGCCGCAAATTCATCATTGATTTCACATTCTTCACCATTGGAAAGGGTCAATTTCTTTGATTCAACTATCTTTCGAGAATTGGCTGATTTCTTCGGATGTACAAGCAATCCAACAAGATCATCTTTGAGTTCATTTATTGAAGATACCTGAGATTCGATCGAATTTCCCTGAATTGATGCATACAGTTCCTGGAAGGGAACAGTCGACCAGTGTAACATGTGAATGGAGGATCAAAGGTTGTAACGACAATATTTATAGGTTGGCAACAAATTCTATTGAAGAAGTGCTTTATCAAATCTGTAGAATTAAATAAATGATTCTATATGGTTGTTTAGAAACCCTTTGGTAGCTTTCACACCTCAAATTCTTCAGTGATTCTGCTCCTGTAACAATAAAGAGATACGATCCATTCAAGAGGGAAAGTAAATAAATAGAAAGGAAAGAAAAAAAAATTTCAGATATATCAAATGTGGCTAAGTATTTGTGGCTGAACAGTAAACAATCCTTGAAGGGATTGAGCTTTCGAACAAATGTTAAATCATTTTAAAATGAATATAACCAGTGAATCACGACATAGAAATACTATTAGAAGCATGCTGAATATGAAATGAATTACATACCTGATCGGTATACATTCACGTGACTACCATCACGTGCACGATTTCTCATCTTCCTTTGATCAATGCTAGGCGATGCATCATTTCTGTGTAACAGTTCCCGATATACAAGAAATCATTTCCCACCCCAATTGCACCACACATTTATACACATTTATTATGCTTTCTGAACTTCCACACATTGATCCCAAAGATACCAGTTTAGGCTGGCAAACGCCCTGTAAGAGAATCTACGGTCCAAAAGAGGTTGTATCTTTCAAGAAGTCTGTGGCCATTGACCGAATACAGGAGGCCCTATTTCTTATATGTGATCATGTGAGTTTAACTGATGTTCCTGCCGGGGTTCTCAGCGATGACATGGTGGATTTCGAACATGCAAAGCATCCCGGAGTATCAGAATCTGTTCAGGTTAGACTTAGAGAAAAAGCTGTTGTTGCCAGCGTGAGTGATGTCCATATGAAAAAACAGGCAACAGTTGATCTTAAGAAGCTATCTAAGCCGGTCACTGCGATATTGGATCTTCTTGGGAAGATTAATTCATTGATTGATGAGACACCACCATTTCCTGGTCCCCGTAGATATGGAAATATGGCATGCAGGGATTGGCATGATAAACTAACGAAAAGGGTTGATGGATGGTTGGAAGATCTTTTTGGAGAATGGTATCATCCAGATGATAAGAGCTCCAATTTTGAGACTGAATTACGATACTATTTCCTAGGGTCATTCGGATCGAGGGAAAGACTTGATTTTGGTACAGGTCACGAACTCTCATTTTTAGCATTCATATCATCCTTGCTCATGTGTGATATACTTCCACGGGCTATCACAACAGGTCAAGATTATCTTATCATCTTTGCAAAATACTATGATACGGTAAGAAAGCTTATCCAGACATATACTTTAGAACCAGCTGGATCGCATGGAGTTTGGGGGCTTGATGATCATTTTCATCTTATATATATTCTTGGTGCATGCCAACTAGTTGATTTCAAGAAGCTTGAGAGTGGTGAAAAAAGCATCAAAGCTGTAAATTATCGCCAAGGACTTACACCTGCATCTACACATGATCTTGCCACTTTAAAACTGAATAGAACGAGAAATCTTTTTTATAATGCTATTGCATTTATTAAGAGAGTTAAGTTTGGACCTTTCAGCGAGCACTCACCACTGCTATATGAAATCACAACATCCAAACCATGGGAGAAGATCGCCAAGGGAATGCTAAAAATGTACTACGGTGAAGTTCTTTCGAAATTCCCCGTTGTCCAGCATTTTTATTTTGGTCATGTACTCTATCCATGGTTGGAAAGAGGCTCTCTAAAAGCTCTTCCAGAAACCTTCCCTGAAAACGAGGAAATTACAGGTGAAGAGCAAGCAAAAGCTTATGACCTATCCTCATTGGGAAGCGTGGCTGCAATAGCTCAATCAAATTCAATAGAAAGAGAACAAACAAACAACAAGCCCAATACTTCCAGTGAAGGATTTAGAAGTGGAGCAGAAGTGGCTATGGAATCATTATATGGAAATAGGGAAAAAGAACTTGAGAAATTACATGAAGAACGAAATGTGACAAGTTTCCACGGAAAAAGAGTTGGCTCAGAACTCCCTACAAGTAATTCTATGTGGCCCAGTAATACTCCAACAAAAGAGCCAAGACGTTAGAAATGTAGAATTTATATATGCACTAAACGAATAAATACATCTTCTCAAAATCCTTATGAATAGTTATTTTTTCCCCGCGGTGTAAAGATGGAGTAAAAAAATAAAAATAAATAAAAAAGTTAAAAAAAGAAAACAAATGAAACAAAGGAGAAAAAAGATTTGATAGAGAGATAATGAAAAAAAAATATAAAAAAAAAAAAAAAAAAATATACAATTATTTACTTGCAAGATAAATTTATTTCTTTTTATCTTTTTTCCCTTCTCCTTTTACCTCCCCTTCAGATCGTTTTTACTTGTGCTTCATAAGCGTACAGACTAATAGCAAAGGATATATATTGTTGCCTGTATTCTCACTTATATGTGTGATGCAATATAATACCGATATTAACTTTACTCCAACAAGCCAAAGGCTTCCGCAGATTATATTACCCCCAAACGTTCCCCCTCCGTTAGCATCCCTCTCCTCTGCTCATCCTCTGAATCAGAGTGCAGCTTTTCTACTTCCACGTCCTTATACATCTTTAAGCTGTGGAAATAGTCAAATAACTTCAAAGCAATTTAACCTCAAGAAAGCATCTCAATCCTCTTCAATCCCATATTCAACGATGCAGAAATCAACTGCTGCAGCATCACAATCTACTGCTGAAACACTTGGTGGCTCGACTGCATCCAGCATCATAACCAGTGGTGACACATTAATTGGTAATAGCAGTAACGGCGTCGCCAGTACTATTGGCATTTCTAATCAACAAGGTACTGCTTCTTCACCAGCAACTGTTGCTACATCCTCTGCTAGTAAGTCGATGCAGCAGACTTCTACACAAAATCCTCCTGTGAAGAAGAGGAAACGTGGTAGGCCAAGAAAGCATCCACTCACAGAAGAAGAAATAGCCAAAAGAAAATTGATGAAAAGCACTCAGGTTAAACGTAAAAGAGGAAGACCTAGACTTCCGCCTCTTGAAATGAGACAGAAATCAAAATATGTGCGTAAGGTTAAGAAAAATAAAACCAGAGTTAGTCGGAACCCCAAATCAGCAGTTCCTCCTCCTAATAAGATATAGAATAGCTTGTTTGGCAGTTGAACAGTCAAAGTATTCTCTTTTTTCGCTTTCATAAGAAGCAAATGGAAGCAAGCAATACAAACGGTGATTTGTGTGTTAATAGTATGTCGCTAATTTGGTTCATAGATATCTGATTATTACTCAATGAGAAATAATTTATCAACTTTCTCAAACGTCCCTCCCTACTCGAGTATTCTGCTTCGTATGATCTTTTCTTTCACTTTGCTTTATCCTTTTCTTTTCTGTCTAGTTATAGCTCCACTTTAATTCAAAGCTGGATAATCTCTTATGTGCTTAATGCAAATATTAACTATGTAGGCTTTTATGTATACTAATCCATGGTGGACCTTTTATGGCTTGTTATCATTATTGATCTTGGTATATTTGTAGAATTGAATCAACGACTTCGATTTTGTCGAGTGTGCAATTTTACCGTACTTCGACCCTCCATTTCTTACACAGATTAATGGATCATCTATCACATTGAAGTTAGCGGGATCATAGTATGCACTTTCATCATTAGTGAAATGTCTCGAATAAAATTCTATTTCCTGCTGCGGAGTCATGAATCCAGCCCTAGGACTAAATTTGTTGTCAACAATGATATCGGATTGACATGATTCATTATTAGATTCGTGCTCATCATCACTGTTAACAACACTGCTGGATATGACCATGCTAGAAAGTCCAAGTGGTTTTTCATCTTCATCCTCACCTTCGGAGTCCGCAATAATACTTGGGGCTGGTGAGGCTGGAACCAATTTAATTGGTGAAGGTTTCCTCGGCTCTTTTTTTGTCTCGTGAGATGGCATTTGAGTACTTTGCTGTAAGAAATCAAATTCATCTTGATGAAGTTCATCATCGGTAAATTGGGATAGATCAATCACTACTGGGTTTTTTTCATGTGATAAATCTTTCTTACTAGAATTGTCCGATGGACTCAAATCCTTCTTCGGTTCCTTTTTAATTTTTTGCTCCTTCTTTTTTGATGGAGAACTTGAAAACAATTGGCTCGGTACAAGATCGTTATCATCATTTTCTGAAGAGTCACTGAGGAGGGTCACATCTGGTTTTGATAATTCTTCTTCTTTCATTTTCTTTGTCTTCGACACTACTTTCACCATGGATGATGCAGGTCGAAAACCCGTGTGCACATTATCAGGCATAAAGAATCTTTTGCTGAGTTTCATTTGACCTTTATCTAACTCATCTTTATCTGCCTTTTTACCACGCTTCTTTTTACCACGCTTTCTATTTTTCTTAACCGATGTTTCCGTCGCAACAGTCCGTAACAAAGCTTCATCATCGTCCCCATTTCCTTCTAAAATACGCTTATTCTGCTTTGGAATCTCAATTCTCTTGTAGACAATTCGGGGATTATACTGCTTAGGAACAATTCTATCAGATGGATGTAATGCTATTCCCGCCTTACCGGAACGAATATTATTCTGAATCCAACGATAATTATCCATGGCACGGGCAAACTTATCTCTTTCATTTGAGGAGAAAAGCATTAAAACTGTTCCAGCTCTTTTACGGCCAGTACGACCCATTCTCTGAATATTCTTAATAGGCGATGACGTAGAATCAAAGCAAACAATCATATCAACTTCTCCAATATCAAGGCCTTCTTCTCCAATGGAAGTAGCCACAAGGATATTATATATTCCAGACTTAAATTTAGAAAGTAATTCCTTTTGGTCCTTTTGGGTCATACCTTTCGATTGAGCCATTTCTGAGGAGCCCACTCTCGTAGTAGGGACATCTGACCTGCTGGAATTACGCTTGTTCTTTCCTTTTTTTGCAGGTGATGATTCTTTGGCCTTTTTACCTCTTCTTGACTTCTTCGACTTTTTTCTAAATGATACCTGATCGAATTTATCTTTCTCCTTTGCCTGCCCAATAAATATATGAGGTCGAATCAAATCCCTTCCATCGGATGGTGGTGCATCAACAAGTTTGTTGGCACTCTCGAGGCAACGAACTATATCAAGGGCATTTTCTCTCAATTCGGTAAAGATAATTATGGATGAGTTGGATCCCACAAAGTTTAAATCAGTATTATTAGTAGCCGTAGACTGCCTCCTTTTCTTTCTTACCTTTTCCTTTTCTTCTAAAAATGAAATGACTCGTTTGACCAACTCTTGAAACTTGGAATGGGAAAACAAACCTTCCACCACACCGGAGTTAGGTAACGCTGCTCTCTTGACATCATTTTCGATGAGATTTCCAACGAAAGTTTTCAGCTCTTTGATACTTTTATTGAAGTAAAACGATGCAGCAGTCCTGTTGGTCGACTTCTTCAATTCATATTTAGTAGTGAATTCGTCATACTTCTCACAGAAGTAACTATAAAAAGTCTTTAAACCATAGATTTTTAACCGACGCAGGAAGTCACCGACTTCGGATAAAAGTCGAAGTTGATAGAAATAAGTCCATTTGGCACCTTCGGGCAACGAGTGATTCATCACAACGGCGCGTGATTTTTCAAGAGCATGGAACCGATTAATACGTGCTGGATCCGTGATATCGTAAATTCCAGCGGCATTAGCACGTTTTAACACCGGAAGAACGGCTGCAGATATTAATTGAACGGCATGATCGATTTCCGGTGTTATAGCACAATCCACCTGATCGATTGACCTGCTATTAATATAAGGTTTGACGTCAGGATCTTGGTCTGTTCGTAGTTCAATGTGTGAGATCGATAAATTATCCACAATACGTTGCACCGATTCCACATCAGAACCAGGAGTAGCCGTTAATGCTAGAACCCTAAAACTGGTATTGAATTTCTCTAACGTTTTGACCACAACACAATAGGCATAACTACCACCTCTTGCTCTATGGGCTTCATCCACTACTATACAACAAACAGTTCTAGGGTCTACGATTCCATTACGAAGATCGTTGGCGACAAGTTGTGGGGTAGAGAAAAATACACGGCGTTCTCTCCATAACTGGGTACGTGCTTTACGTTGAACTCCAACAAGTAGTGCAGTATCTTCTAGAGGGAGACCTGCAATTCCATAACATGCACGCATCTGTTGTGCCACAAGTGGCCTAGTTGGGGCCATAAAAATTATTTTCCCCTGTGATTCCTCCGTGGACACTGGCAGGGAACCACCGGTAGATTCGCGACCAACCCAGCGGTAAAAATTGAGCATCACGGCAGCTGCGATGAAAGTTTTACCCAAACCTGTGGGGAGTGAACAGAGTACATTCTCCAATAGAGCTTTGGTTACCACCTGCTCTTGATATTTTCTTACTTGTAAGTTGGCGGGGTAGATAAACGTATCAAGGTTGGAAATATTTAGTGGATGGTGGGTAGATGTGTATTTAACATTGACTTCCTTAACTTCTTCGTAGATTGGTTTACCATCCAAGGTAGTCTGGCCCGATCGTATTACACTACTGTGCTTGTTGAGGGCATCCGTCCCATAATCCGGCATGTCCTTCGCGGGTGCACTTTTCGGCATGGTCGCGGGTTTTTTGGCCCTGGGTTTGACGGTGGTTTTGCTTTGTCCAGTATGTTGATCATCCTGAGAGCTTTCTGAGTCACTGAAAGAGAAGTCGGATGGGTCCTCCAGGTAACTTAGATCCTCGTCGCTCATTCCACAGTAAAGGAAAAAGATCCCTTGATAATGCAAGCCTAAGTATGTAACTAAATTAATGAGAACGCGTAAAGTTACTGATCGATGTATGGAGAGATATTTGGATTACTCGCGACCACAAAAAAAACATGCCGGATAGAGCGGTAAATGTTAGATCATAAGAAATAGTTTGATAAAACCATCATTACGTGGTTATAAACTATGCCAAAGAGATGGAGAATCCAAAGAACCCTTACTTTTTGGTATTACATCTGTAAGCAAAATCAGTATGACTAACATAAATACATTAAAAAAATCAGCCACAATCTAATTCGAGAGATTAGCGATGGCTTCGAGAAGTGACATCGTCATCCATTGGGAATCTGGCATTGTTTGGAGGTCAGCGACCAATCGAATTAGGAAAGCGTACTAAGCGGCTGCGTTTTGAAAAAGAAAAAAAAAACGAAATAAAAAAAAATTGTGGATATGTAGAAAGAAGTATGTACAAATAAATATAAATGAGACTCCGAGATAGATAGTCAGGGTGTGCCAGTTACTATAAGATTGAAGCTATTGAGATACGAACAACAAAAAGCAGATTGGACTAACATAATAGCCATAAAACAGGATCGATATAAGGATTTCATTACAGAGAGGATTAAATCATTCATAAAGGCAATAATCGATTAGTATCGAGTGCTAGGAAAGCGAATAGAGATAGAATACACCAACAACAGATCATCATGTCATCGCTAACGCCATTTTTCTCAACAGGCCGAGGAGGCGCAGGAAATATGATCAATGCTTCGCAGGCCCAGCAGGCGGAGAATGAGATAGCCTTGGGAGAGGAGGAGAGTCGTAAGCAAAAGCATCATGATACAAGTTACAAAGCCGATAAGGATGGAAATTATACTATCCTATCGGGACGTGGTGGTGCAGGAAATATACGCAAGACAAGGGAGAACCCGGCATTACAAACCCCGATGGAACCGGCGGACGAGAGTCCTTCGATGTCTGAATTGAGACCTGTTTATTCGATTGGCCGTGGAGGAGCCGGAAATATGGTGAGAACGAAGAAAAGTAAATCCAGCAAATGGAAGATTGGGAGGCATACTGGTGCAGAAACACCATCAATGGGAGAAACCAGCATTAAGGAAGAACTTAGTAATGGGATCTCACCCGTTCATTCAGGTGCATCCGGTAAAAGCTACATCGATACACTCAGAGAGAACTCCGACTCTAATAAGGGTCACAAATTCGTGAGGAAACTGAAGAAACTGTTCGGAGGTAACTAGTCCTCGCCATTTGATGACATGCATGATTTTTACGAAGCTACTGAGCTCTTCATAACGAATAAATATAAATAATAACTGTGCAAGTAAAGCAGAATAAATAAGGATGATCCGAGTAGCCAATGAATGCAACAACTATATATCTTTAATGATACAACTCTTTCATCTTTCCACATGATGTTTATTTAGCCAGCCTATCATCTTTTCACCATCACCTAATCATTACCATCTTCTTTCAATCCTCCCATGGATGTGATATTCCAAGCCATTGCTTCCAGTCGTGCTTAGTTCTGTAGAACAACCAGAACCACATGGTAGCTCCAAGGAACGTAGCTGTGTACTTGTATAGAGCGGGGACTCTTGGGACAGGAGCACCCGAAAACTTTGGAATTGTTGAAGGCATAATGCTGGTTACCCTAGTAGTGAATCTTCGTCCAATGCGTTAGGTAAAGTTCTGTCTAGTATTATAAATATACCAGATATGAATTGCTAGATAGACATGAGGAGAGAAAAAAAAGTAGTGACTTTTGAGGTTTTCGGTTTCATTTTTTTCATTTCTCATTTTTTTTTTTCAGGTATTACCTAATCACTTACATAAGAGAAGTCAAAAGGCTTATCTTAGCATTATTACCGAGTTGGCTTATCAGAGGCACTATTATCAAAACCTTGTCCTTCATTCTGACTCATATCTTCTTGACATTATCATGCCCTTAATATCGTCTTCTGTTCATCTACCCTCTGATACAAACACTGGTTCAGACGAACCGGTTCCAGACTTGGAATCCCAGCAGACTTCTCCTAGCTGGCTCCATTGGCCTCAATTCATGAACCAGGCAGATGATTCAGACTCTGATAATCCCTTCAATCTCTCATATTTTGAAAAGATGAGTCTTTTCGTGATCACATTAATTGGATCCTTTGCATGTTATGGAATATGCATTATGTTCTTCCCATTCCTATCTCTGAAGCCCAAGAAGTTTGCGCTTATATGGACCTTGGGATCAACTTTGTTTCTATTGGCTTTTGCATTTCTTAATGGCTTCACTACTTTTGCCAAACATCTCGTTTCCTCGGACAGAGTTTGGTTTACGGCGTCATTTTTAGGCTCTATAGTGCTAACTCTACTATCCAGTATGATATTCAGAAGTACTATACTGACTATGATATCATGTGCGTTCCAGATCGTTGCTTCTATCTACTATACGGTAAGCTACGCACCTTTCGGACGGCAGGGCCTTAATCTTACTACAAACATGGCTCGGAACCAGGTTGAAAGCTGGATAAGTAGCTAACAATAATATATCGGTATTTCTGTAGCATTTATTTACATCTCATCGTATTTGAGGTAGTGGAGCGAGCACAAATCAAGCGATTTCTCCAACTCACCAAGCCGTGTATCTAACTCCTTGGATGATTGTAATTGCTTAGTTTCAACAATATCCCGTCCAGTAGCTAAATCATTCCTGGCAAAGAACTTGGAAGCAACTTTCCCCATGAATTCATCACCAGTACTCTCAATGATATCTTTGTATGCCTTCTTTAGTCCGAATCCTAAGATCCTCCGGATTGGCACCGCAACAGACTCATCATCCTGGTCAATTTTAAGCTGGGTAAGCATGTATCCGATATCTGGATTGGTTGCATCCGTCTCAGCCAAACATCCCATAGACTTTAATGACATAACAAACTTCTTGTAGATTTGATTGACCCGGAAAACGATGTATTGGGCATCAATTGACTGGTGGTCATCCACTTTCTCTGCTAGTGCTTTGAAACGTGTATCCACAGTGCCACGGTCTCCCCAATCCCCGAAACTGTTCTGCGTGTAATCAGCATCATCAGCTGCCAATCTACGTTCGGTTTCCTTATCAGGAATACCGGCCAATTCTTTCAAGATCGATTCTCCAAACACATCGGTGTCTTTAGCATATCCCCTTGCATACTTGACAGATTCTTCCCTGGCATGTGATTCATCCTTCTTCTCCTTTTTCGTCCTCTGAAGACTTCTCGATGGATCTGCAAGCAATGCTTGGTACCAAGCGGGGTTGGCCTTCACGGCGGCATATATACGTGTAATTCCCCGTGCGGCACGGAGGAAAACAGGCTGATGATACAAATTATCCTCCCATTTAATCATTGTCAAGTAGGTCCGAGGTGTACCTTTACGCATACTATAGTGATGGAAATCGAATTGATCATCTTCAAATTCCTCATACACTTTCAAAACAGCTTTATACCGTTTCACAGCCAATCCCAACATATGAATAGTCTGCTTCTTTAAGTGTTCATGGGCAAGGATATCTTCATGCTTGACATTGCTGTCATCACTCAAATCCAATTTCTCACCAATAGAACTCTCCCTCCATTTCTTCTGGTTAATTTCGTACAAACGGTAGTAACACTCAGCACTCTCTATGAGGAACCAAACACATTGCATTAAATGCAAATCACGAACTCCATTAGGTGCACCTTCATTCCGTGTGAATAACGAAGCAGTGTCAACGGCTTTGTCGATCTTATCAGCACGCACATAGTACTTGATAGCCTTAGTATTAATGAACCTATCTTGTAAATCCATCTTTCTTGCCTGATCCATCCATTCACATGCCTGATCTAGCTGACCCATTCTTTTTAAAATCCGAGCTTTGACAATATAGAGTTCAACCAATGTTGGAGTAACGTCTATTGCGCTGTCAATGATGCTCATAGCTTGGTCCAACTCACCAATACGATAGTAATGCTGGGCAAGGAAATAGCCGGCCCACGTTAGTGACAAAGGATTGCTACCATGAGAAGCATCCGATCCAGCAAGTTTGGCCTTTTCAGCATCATAGAATTCACGAACAATGGTGTACAACACCTTGATGTTCGATTTCCGACGATAGAGTGGCTTAACATTAACAAATGTGGCAGGCACACCACGTTGCAATTGGGCTAGCACATACTTACGGGCCTGCTGAGCAAACAAATCACCAGTAAGGAAGGTTAGTGGGATAAACTGAGGAGGATCTGACCTTGGATAAAATTGAGCCAATTTCTCATACAGGGCTAAACGAACACGCTGATCCATCTTATCAGTACCTAGACACCTCTCCAAATCATAGTAATAAGTAGCATTATCTGGGTTACGCTTGAGAAGTCGACGGTATTCGACGGAAGCCTCCTTTGGTCTATTCAACTCTTCTAAATACTGGGCACGGTATTCGGCTACTTTTAAGCCGTCATACACTTTACCAGTATCTTCAATTTCTTTGAGATGGTCTAAGGCAGCCTGAGCACCCCTTTCGTGATAGATAATTCTGTTCTTGAAGAGGAAACATTCAGAGTTCTCAAACATATCATCCTCGGTAAGATGACCTACAACCAACTTTTCAATTCTGGACAAGACATCCTCGGCCCTATTGTAATGACCGTTTAGACAGTGTGCAACAGCGGCGGCGGTCCAATTGGCTCTATAACCGGGCTCACTCTCGAGGTAGTTAAGTCTGGACTGAACCAAAGCTGGGTAGTCCCTGGTTTGGGTGAGGCACGAACTCAAGTCTCTATAAATTCCTGTATTAGGGGAATCATTTTTCATGGCCAAATTGTACCATTTAGCAGCTCTTGGATAATCTTTAGCGGCTCTAAAGTACAGAGCGGTAATGTGGCACACGACTGAATTCTTGGAACCTTTATCGGCTCCTTCTTTGATGTATTTGTATGCATCCTTACTTTCTGGTAATTGTGAATGATACAAAGACAAACCTTTTAAAGAAACAGACTGATAGTGCGATGGATTGTGCTTCAAAATCGAATCCAAAACTCGAATAGCTTTCTTGTACTGCTTCGATTCATATAATCGAAGTGCATCATGGAAATGGTTATCATCCTTACTAGAAAACAGATTGAGCGACATTTTCATAATATTGAACGGATCCAGTCAAGTACATATAATGAATCATATATCTGGGGAAAAGAGGAACTTTGTGAAACTGAAAAATTTCAGATTCAACATCTGAAAATTAAGACGGAGAAAAAAAAAACAATATGGTGGAGGTTGAACCCTGGATATCGAGATAATAGGAAGAAGAATCAGGATCCTCATCACTAATTTACTATTACAAGACTAACTATTTGACATGAACATCTTAATGTCTATATACACGCCTCGACGTTTATAGGGTTTATTTTTCCTGTAGTCCAATCCTCTTGCATTCTTCTAGGAAAAACCGAACATTTTCCGGATCCATCGCTGGTTGGGTTCCATGACCTAAGTTAACTATATAGCGCTTCTTTCCAAATCCAGCCATCATTTTACTCACCTTCTTGGTGATGATCTCTTTGGTACCATAAAGAACACCCGGATCCAAATTTCCTTGTAATGTAACTCTTCCATTAGCAAGCTTCACGGCATCTGCTGGGTCTTGGAGCCAGTCAATAGAAACAACGTCAAATCCGCTATCGCATAACTGGTCAAGGGCATACCAGGAACCCCTTGAAAAGATTACCATCGGAACTTTTTCGAGTCCAAGCTGTGCCAATCTTTCAGGAACTTTATGTGCAATTTGAGTCAAGTATGGGAGTGCAAATTCTGTGAATTCATCTGGTCCAAGTTGACCACCCCAACTTTCAAACACTTGAAGGATTTGAGCTCCTGCTTTGACCTGCAATGCAAGATACTCAACTGCCACATCGGTAATTGCCTGAAGAAGCTTCTTCGATTCCTTTGGCCAACTGAATATCCATTGCTTGACGAATCTGAAAGTTTTAGAACCGCCACCTTCAATCATGTAACTCATTAGTGTCCAAGGACCTCCGCAGAAGCCAAAGAGTGGAACTCTGCCTTGCAATTTCTTTCTGGTCAAAGTAATTGCATCAAACGACCAGCTAAGCTTCTCTGCCACATTGCAGTGGAAATCTAACTTGTCAAGATCCTTTGGACTTCTTAAAGGATCGGCAAATTGCGGTCCAACCTTTTCAACCATGTTCACTTCCATGCCCATAGCTTGAGGAATCACCAAGATATCGTTGAAGATAATAGCTGCATCAATCAATCCTTCATAGTGATTGATAGGCTGTATTGTAAGTTCGGAGGCTATCTCAGCACTATGGCACATCTCAAAGAAATCATGGTCCCCCTTGACCTCATGGTATTCCGGAAGGTATCTACCCGCTTGGCGCATCATCCACATAGGAGGCCTTTCCACGGCTTCCCCGCGAGCTGCTCTCAAGATTAGATCATTCTTAAGTGGTGCAAACGACATGATTGTTCTACTAGGCTGTTTTAGCGTTTAAATCACGGAATCATGTTCTTGTAGGATTGGGAGAGATGAAAAAATCAACCTGAAAAATCTTGACGGATAACTCTTGGCTCGATGACGTAATCGTATGGAATTTTACATATTTAAGTAATGTATTGCAATTAATTGAAATGAAATACACTATTAGGTGTACTGTATATGGATAGTTCTTGTTGCATAGGACGGATATTGAATAGAAAATATCCTCTTAGAGTCTTTCCGTCTATATTCTCTCGGGGGACTGGCCGCATTTATTCCGGTTGTGGGGATTAGCAATCCTCAATAGCACACACAATGCATAATTTAAGTATTAATACAATGCCGACAATAATGAACCGAAAATCCACATGCATCCGAATTCAATGTAAACGTATTCCAGGTTACACGGATTAGGTTAATGCTAGGACTATTTGAGACTGGCTGTCACTAACCATGCATACCGATATTAGCTCTTTCATGTATTTAATTTCACTATTTTAGTATCGTCTTGTTTTTTTGAACTCCGAGCCATCTTTTTCCTACAATCTATTCATTCATTTATCATACATTACGAACCATATATTAAGACTGCATTCGCTAAATTAAAACATACATACCGTTAATTCATTTCCCATATCTCATAATATATTCGTTCATTAACATCCATATCCAATCAGCGTACTTTTTCATATGATGGGGTTCTTCTCTTCTATATTCCGGTTTAGAAAGACCTCTGTTTCTGCGCTCCTTCTTTTGACATACATTGGATGCATCATCATTGAAGCATGGTCCCGTGACCATGCATTATCAATTCCAAACAAGGAACCTCAATTGTTAAAACAGGCATGGCTTGACTTGGAAAGGATATGTGAATCTCCACATCCGTATACCAGTCATGCCAACGACGATGTAAGAGAATATCTCTACGGCAGAATACAACAATTGTGTGATGGTACTGATTATTGCACATATAAATCCAATGCTGCAAGTGCCAATGGACCTTCAACACCAGTCATGTTCTCTCAAAAGGATACTTTCAATACCTCAGATACGACTAAACGAATTATCTTCTTTGAGCCGGCAAATCTTCTAGTTAAAGTTAAAGGAACTGACCCTTCTTTACAAGATGATGGGTTATTAATTTCCGCACACTTTGACTCCGTTCCGGCTGGCTATGGTGTTACGGACAATGGTATGGCCACCGTCGCAATGTTGGCAATGTTGACCAAATACGTCACGAACCCAGAACTCAGACCTAAGAGGACCATTCTTTTCAACTTCAACGACAATGAAGAATTTGGACTTCTTGGCTCAGAGGCATTTGTCAGAGATCCCTGGTTCCATTATGTGAAATGGTTCGTTAATCTTGATGGAGCCGGATCTGGGGGACGTGCTTTACTTCTTAGGGCTACTGACTATCAGGTTGCCAAGTTTTACAAGGGAGCAAAGAACCCATTGGGTACTTCTTTACTTCAGCAAGGTTTCCAGGACAGACTTATTCACTCACAGACTGATTTCCATGTTTATGAAGAAAATGGATTGAGAGGAATTGATATCTGCTTCTATGAACCTAGGGCTTTATACCATACATCTCATGATAGCATTCAGTATGCTTCTAAAGGATCACTATACCAGATAATGACAAGTCTTATGGGATATACAGACGCATTTGAAGATGGAAGTGAGCAACAGATCACTGCACAGAAAGAATCCGGCATTTCCATTGATGCAGATGACCAAATAGTGAGTGCTCAACCGGTGTCACATCCTTATGCTGTCTATTTTGATGTTCTAGGTCTCTGGTTCTTTTCGACCTCTACCAAGACACTTGCTGAATTTAATATTGCATTACTGGTTGCTGTCCCAGTCATTCTAATATGTCTTTCATTGATTGTGATTCGTAGAAGGACATGGGAATTTACCATTCGGGGTTGGTTCAGATTACCTATCAGTTTCCTTGTATCCTTCCTCGTCACATTTTTCATCTCCCGGAAAGTTCTTCTATCACCAATAGAATTCAGATCTGCTCTCTCGAATGGTTATAAGATCCCTACATTAGCTGCTACATGTATTAACTTACTCTGCAACTACCTTCTACTATCATTCTTTTCCTGGATTCATCCAATCTGGGACCAGAAACTCATCTGTATTATCGAGCTTACAGCTTTCTTTTGGATTGTTCTTATTTGGGCTACAGAGATGGAGCAAGCTCATGATAAGACTGGATTGTATTTGACTACACTATTCTTTGCAGTATTTTCCGTTGCTTCAATCTTAGGATTAATAAGCCATGCATTCTGCAAGAAATCTGGCAAAGAGCCAAGTGATTATACAGAAACTCCTCCAGAATCATATTCATCCATCGAGGCAAGCTCCAATGAGCAAGAACCAAACACCAACTCTGATGTAGAGAATGCTTCAGAAGAAACTCCTCTTTTAAACAACACTCCACCAGAACCACTTACTTCAGGTGAAGCAGCCATAATATCCGAAGAACCAGCAGAGGAGGAAATAACTCCTGACGTTCATAAGGAATATGGTTGGATCTTACAGTTCTTGATCATTGTGCCGATCATTACACTTGCTGTATATGTCACTGGAGATTTGGGATTAGATGGCGTTCATCAGTCTGGTCAAGAATCAATCAAGGGCGATTTTGCAGCCGAGAAGTTTATGCTTTCTACAGCAGTTGGTCTTGGAATTCCTACCTTACCGTTTATCCATAAGTTGAATGCTCCTGTTGCAGCATTCTTTGGTATCACCGCTATAGTTTCTTCGATTATGACTGCCTTGCAAAAATCATCTTCACCAGCAAATCCAATGAAAATTAGATGCGTACAAACCGTGGAAGTGTCACATAATCCGTATGACAACGAATCTTCGTCTGCACTTTCACTCCCTGATTCCTATATTAATTTACATGGCAGGATCGGATTTGTGAAACCAATTCTTGCTGAGCTGCCAAGTATTCAGGATGGTGATAAGTACGTGAATTGTACCACGCATCTGGATGATTATACGGAAACTTGCAAGTATGAAGCCAAGAGACCATGGTTGGTTGATGGTACGGAGTTTGATAATAAGTATCAAAACTATGTGAGAGTGGAGGTTGTTTCGAATGACAAAGATGCAGGAAGGTATGAACCACTCAATTCTGTTCTAAGAATCCATGTGGTTGATAACAGGATGTGCCAGCTTGATTTTAATGCTAGTGGCTACGAATCTACAGACTTAGATTCAAGCAAGAGAGCATCACCAGTTAAGATTATTACCGTTTATAATGCGTCTGCTACAGGCAAAGATGGTGGTCCAGGATACAGAGAACCCATTCGGGTTAATATTCCATCGGGCCATTCATCTGATGATGATGGAAACCACTACTTTAAAGTCTTACATGGAATAGATATGGCCCAAGTTCATAAGCTTAACTGGACACAGACGGAATTCCTTGTCGGCATTCAATGGCTTCCATTTTCGTTGGATGATGACGATGGTGAAATTGAACAAAAGAGACATTTGGGTGTGACAGTTACATGCTACTACGGTGAATTTAACTCTGAGGTGGTGGTAGATGGCGTTAAGCATAGAAAGGTTTCCGCCTATGACGAGTTATTAGCCTATACACCAAGGGATACCATCCTCACAAACATGAAGCCCGGAATTGTGGAGGTGAAGCAGCATATCGAGTTATAATAATAAGAACAATGGTAATAACAATAATATTAAGAATATCTATATGTCCGGAACTTGGATAGATCGTAGATCATCTCATCCATCATCTCATCCATTGAATCTACTATGTTTTCTCTCGGCCTTAGCCGGCCGATAAGCCGCGGCTTGAACCGTATTCGGTAAGGCGGAACTTTTTTTTGGCATTTTTTTTTTTTTTTTAATATAACTGGATAAATCTGATCAATCAATCTAGTTAGACATTGATTACAGCATCACATATGGAAGGTAGGAATCATTGCTAAATTATTTAGGGCTGGAAATCACAAACCAAAATTTACAAACTTAACAGTCGTAGGCAGCGATAAGTGAAACTGGAGAATTGTTTCTAATATAAGCTTATAGATTAAGCTATATTTTGAAGAAGATAGAGTGTGGAGGACAATCAGTTCAAATACCTACATAAAGCAAGATGCCTAAGAGATCAGCGGTTGGAAAGCAGACAACTGCATTTTCATCAAAGTTCAGAAGACTTAGAGCATGTGCGAGATGTCATAGGCTCAAAATGAGATGTGTATTTGATGATCCCAACTATCAAAGTTGTAAGAGATGCTTTGAGCTTGGAATTCCATGCTCTATGACTAAAGATCCCACTGAAAAGGACGCAAGACCTCGTCCACAACGTCGAACTAGTGGACGGAACTCTAAGTTGACGTCTTTACAACGATCTGTCACTGATACACGAAGGTATCTACTTGGAATTCAACGGAAACTTACGGAGCATAAGAATGACGAGATCGAAACAGAGAAAGAAGGAAGTCCCGGTAAGGTTACATCATCCGCTGCTTTTATTTCATCAATTCCATCTAGGGAGACAATTTCCACCCTCCAATCACACTTATCTGGGCTTCAAACACTTTTAGCCCATATTAGCGAGTTGGAAGATTCGGAGCTTGGTGATGTTGGCGGAAATAGATCTACAAGAGCTTCTGCTGCTGCTTCGATGAAGGAGGGACCTGTTAGAAGCGTTCCATCGCTGCCATACATTGCCCCACAGTTAAATGTCATGAAAGAGCTCATAAAACTTGGAATCATCTCAGATATAGCTGCAAGGCAACGTTTCAAAATATTTAGACATAGCCTGCTTGCCTATTGGCCATGCGTGTCTCTTTCTGCGAAAGCCACGTACGAATATCTCAAAGAAAATGAACCTTTGGAACTATTAGGGTTTGTTACGGTCACATGTTTAAATGAACCGGATTTGCATGATACGCTGCTTTACTATTTGGAACGAAGCTTAGCGCGTAAGACTTCCATTACAGGCGATATTACCGTACAACTCATCGAGATATACTTGACACTGTCATTATGGTGCTCGCCTCCACGGAAATGGGGATCCTATAAACATCAGATGAGCCTTATGATGGCCTTAGATATTTCACTCTGTCTTGATCTGGGCAATGATCAATACACCCTAACTGCTGATGTTTTGCATGATGATTCAAGAGAAAGACGTATCCTAAGGGCTTACATGGGTGTATATGCCTGCTGTGGATCATTGGGACTCTCTTTACCCAGATTTAAAGTAGTCACTTGGACACCTCATCATGCTAAGTGCGCCAGATTACTTTTGATGGGGGATTCATCTAAAGACGATCATTTCCTATGCTGGTATTCAAGACTTGTTGCCATCGGTGAAGAAATCTTCGGATTTCTTTATCCTTTGAACGGAAGAAATTTTGATATTCAAACCAGCCACTACAAGCAAACGGATTCACCAAAGAAAGAGGATAGTGATAGTAGTAGCGAGGGTGATAGCGACGGTAGGAGTCAAAAGCATTTGGATAAAGATTCAATCTCATCACTTAAAACGATGATGATTGGATACGAAAGAAGAATGCAGCAGTTGGCCGTAGAATCAGGTCTATTTACAGAGCATTCAAAGCAACGTAACATGCTCAGTATCATCTACTATCAACTATTAATGACTATGTATGATTACGTTGTTTGTAAGGTTTTACTGCTTCGCAAACGTGCAGTGATGCCCGTTGTCTATATGGAAACACTGCGTAGACTGGTGAAAGCTAGCGAGAAAGTTATTGAAAGCTTTGTGAATCTCTGTCATCAGACAATAAACTTTCCTACATTCTTCTACTATCGGCCGATGCATGCATTGGTAGCATTAATTCGGGCAAGACTACTTGTCAAAACTCAACAACTAGAGCTGGATATTAATGTTGAGGAGAAGTTTGAAAGTGTGTCTAGAGCTCTCAAGAAGATCTCTCAGAATTCGAAAGTTGCAGCCAAGATGTCGATCATCATGACAAGGATATCTAAGTGGATGAAAGTTTCTAACAAGTTCAATGAAGATGGAGCTACAAATTCAATGGTAGATCTATTGAATGAATTAGGCCGAGAAAAGGCCGTTGAAAATATCAGAGTGACTACTGTGAAGCGTAAGGATGGAGATGATAATACACTTCGTGGGGATTCGAGAGTTAACTTTAGTCATTTCATAAACTATTCGCCTGATAGTTTGGCCCGTGCCGGAAGGATGCAACGTAAAAGACATGAGAGGATCAGAGAAAGGGCTGACTTACAGAAGAGCAACAGTGCTATTCCATTTTCTGGGTTCCGGAACTTTAATCCGGAAATGCAACGGAGGCCAATGAGTACTCCTAATGTTATTGGGTCAGGGGCACCGTACAGGTCTACAAATACGGTCAGTTCTGCCGTAATGGCTTCAAGAATCAACTCACAGTCATCAGTTTCATCTTCTGACTCACCAATGCCTTTTATTCCGTCACCAATTGGGTTTAATACGGGGGATTATCCAGAACCTCACAAGCAGAAAAAGGAACAACAGAAGGAAAGTGAGCATGATATCACAGACATATCTGCAGGTATAAATATGACTGATATATCAGCCATGAAAGGGACATCGCCATTGCCGGACAATGGAATGGGTGTGAATACTGGAATATCTACAAGTATATCCAACATAGATGGTATGACTGAAAATGGATTGACGGACTCACCAAAGCAGCAGAAGCAGCAACAACAAGTATTTCTTAATGATCTCTTTTCACAGATTGATACGGATATTCTGAGCTTTCAGATCAGTAACGAACCAATGATGTTTGAGATGCCACAGGGAGGAGTAAGCGCTGGAACAAATGGTGGAAGCAATGGGCAACTGGGAAAGAAGCGGTCGTTCAGTGCCGCCGATTATGGAATTCCATAGGTATAAATCATATATAGTAATCAATATATTCGAGTCGGTTACCACACAGAGAAGATACTAAAAAGTGAAAAAAAAATACAGAAATATCAATATAAAACGTTTTGGAAATCCCTGACAATTTCTTTCTGAAATTTTCGTTGAATATTTCGCAGACCGATTTTTTATCTTTCTGTTTCTTCTACTCTTACCTTCTACTATCGTCTTGTATAAACGCAAAATAGTACAATTGGAACAGAAAAAGCAGCATATAAAAGTATCAGATTTACAGGATTATATACACATAGACTTTCACAATTTTTTGCATACATCTTGGATTAGTGTTGCATTTCTATCAACGTCATTTCTACCATATATATATTTACTACCAGTCTTTCTAGATTCATAGCCAATATCTCCACATCATGTCGATACATCTTCGTGAAGGATTCAGTGATGAAACTCTTGAGCGAGTGCTCGAAGATCTCGCTGTAAGATTCGTTATCAATTGCCCTCCAGAAGATCTGTCTAGCGTGGAACGAGTTCTCTTCCAAATAGAGGAAGCCCATTGGTTCTATGAGGATTTCCTTCGGGCATTGAACCCTCTTCTTCCGGGTATGAAGATGAAACAATTTACCAAGCGCATCCTACAGAGATGTCCTCTTGTCTGGCGATGGAAAGTGTCTCCGAATGAAGCTGTGACACAGTTCGGTCACTATAAAAGTATCATTCCAGTGCGTGGGTGTGCGATCTTCAACGAGGCTCTCGATCGTATCTTGCTTGTTCAAGGTACAGAGTCTCCATCATGGAGTTTCCCACGTGGAAAGATCAGTAAAGGGGAATCAGATTCCGTCTGTGCTATTAGAGAAGTGAAGGAAGAAACAGGATTCGATTCTACACCATATTTTGACGAGGATGAATATACAGAGCGTACCATTCATTCAAAGAATTACAAGATCTATTTCGTCAAGGGTGTCCCAGATGATGCTGTGTTTCATCCAATAGCGCGCAATGAGATCAGGCATATCAGGTGGTTCAGCCTTGCATCATTACCCCGTAAAGTCCGCGGAAGCAATGGGTCCGATCGGTTTTATCTCGTGGACTCGATGATGAAACCAATATATGGTTATATACGTCGTGTCAAGAACGCAGAATCAGACGATCAGTTGAAGAAGAAGGCTACTCTTCAACTCAAACGGTTGTTGGGTGTCCCTGTCGCAGCAGATGCAAAAAAGGCAGCATCAAAGCGTTCAGCAGGAAAACATCTTGCTTCAAAGCCTCCAGCATCAGCTGTCGATCCAGGTCGTGCCTTGCTTACAATGCTTCAGCGTGCCGCTGCTTCAAACAATTCTGCTGCCGAGCACAACCCAGCATCATCCTCCGCAGTATCTGTTGCCTCAGTTCCATCCACTTCACCCGCTACAGCTGTTTCCGCTTCTCAGATTCCGGCCGCTGCTCGCCAGGTTCTACCGGGCATCCTTCCGGGGCTTTTGCCTCAACCTGCTCCAGGGGCACCTGCCGTTGGTCCCGGATTCTCCTTTGGCGTCCCACCATTCTTACTACCTTTCTTTAACCCATTCTTTTCTCAGGCTGCACCTCTACCACCACAATTCCCTGTTCCACCACCTGCTGCTCAGCAGGTCCCTGCGCTGCCACCACAACAGGTCTCATCGCAACCGGTTGGAAATGGACTTCAACAACTGCTACCTCCAGCTCCTATGGCTGTACCAGCAGCATCTACTTTTAGCAAGCCAACATTCAGTGCTCCAGCTTCTGCTGCACGGCCTATGTTCCAACAAAGCCCTGTACAACCTTCCAACGGTAGCCAACAGTTGCTTAGCTTGTTAAAGCATGCACCACAGCAGACACAGCCCAAGGTGACACTATTAAAACGTCCAGGAAATGATAAAAAGGCCGGAGCTGCTGAGTTATTGGGAATTCTCAGACAGAAAAAGCCTCAGTCTAAAACTTCTTCACCTGTTGGAGCCCCTGTTGATCATCAGAAGATCGCTCAACTGGCTGAAGTAAGCCATACAAAACCTGCTACTAGCAGCAGCAGAGAGCAAGATGAATCTTCTACTTCTACTGCTAAGCAGCTTTTGGGAATAATCAAAAATGGTCCGAAATCTAGTTCACATTCATCTCTTCCAAATCAGAAACCGGATATAACGAAGAATGAAGATCCATCGTCCTATCTTCTTGGCCTGTTGAAGAAGGATCAGCCTAACGTGGATCAGATAAGCCAATCACCATCGGCTACATCTGCACCGATTGAGACGATCCATGTTCATTCAACAGATTCAGCATCTGCACCACCAGTTCAAACTGAATCGGCACCTGTCAGACCTACTCACAAGTCAAGTAGTAGGAGAAACTCATTTGCAGGAGCAGCGGCAGACCAGTTGCTCAGTATTCTTCGCCATCCGTTCCAAGGTCATAGCCAGTCTGGAACCAATGATCATGAAGAGGATGGCACGAGTATTACAAGAACTAAATCGCACGGTGCTAAGTCACTATTAGATATTCTTAAGAAGCCACATAAAGCTGAAAGGCAGCATGCAGAACAGCCTAAGCAACCAAAGGTAGATGCAGCAGGAAGTAGTTCATTGTTGAGCTTATTAAAGCATCCGAAGAAGGATACTGCTGTGAAGGAACCTGCTGTTGAAAATAATGAGGAGCCCCTGAAATCCGAAGAACCTGTGGAAAAACAAGTGGAGTCTGCTCAAAATACAGCCTCACCAGCATTATCCGCTTTTACAGATTTTTCTGACTTCTCCGATATTGACGAAGTTGAAGATGAAAACACCCATCATTTGGATGCCTACGTTCAGGATTAAGTATGATTACATTAAGTATATAGTTAATAGATTACACCTGCCTTCTTACAGAGGCGATTCTGGAATTCAAACGTGAATCCATCGCGGTTCTATCGGGCACATGGAGGTCTACAAGCCCACTGAGTTCTTTTTGTAAGATCTCCAGCTGCTTGACACCTCTAGCAACGTTGTCAAGATCGTTCACCTTCGTAATATTTACAAAGCATTTAACCACATATCTCCCTGATGGATCCAATAGCTTAAGATTTACCAATCCGTTGCTATCTACATCCTTACCTTGCTCTTTCACATCTATCACTACTTTTCGCGATTCATCAATGGTGTAGAAGCGGAAAATCTCCACAACAACAGTCTGGTTGTAGTAGAACCTAACTCCTGATGCCCATAACTGAGTCTCTGGCATATAACCTAGTTCATCGAGATATCCATATATATCATCTGTTTTGTATATTGTAGCCTCGTAGATGTTTTGAATTGATGTCGAATGCTTGCCACCAGCAGGAATATCTCTGAGCTGAATTGTCCATATAGATTCATTCCTCGTTGAGTCTTTGGAAGTATCCGTTATAGATTCCCCTTGAAATGGGCCTTCTTTATCTTTCTCCAGACCTTTGTTCCAAACCCGGCATAACCTAATTCGATAAGATTCCACTTGGTCTGTTTTCCCACGCACCTTTTCTGGTGTATATGGGAACTTTGGTTTCATAATCACAGTATGACGAGCCAATGGTTCTGGATTCAATCCAGTCAGCGCACGAAGAGCTAACTTGACGGCAGAGAGCTGATCTGCGTCAACATTTGCAGTAAGTAGGAGCTGTTGAACCATGTAGTATATAGGGATGAATTAGCAAAAACACTTGAAATCTAAGGGGCTGACTAAAGGATGGAAAGATATAATTGTTTTAAATTATTGAACATACAGAGAGATACATATAATACTTCTACAATTATTTTAGACTCGATAACCTTCTTCATATTTCAAATATATATTTGTCATGATATTTTAAAAAGTCATTTATAACTCAGGCTTACTGATCTTGACTCTCACAAGCTTAACCTGTGTATAGTTGTC
Organism: Brettanomyces custersianus; assembly: GCA_012295335.1. Lineage (NCBI taxonomy): Eukaryota > Fungi > Ascomycota > Pichiomycetes > Pichiales > Pichiaceae > Brettanomyces > Brettanomyces custersianus. The sequence continues at coordinate 2,765,803 of JAAVTW010000001.1, read as the reverse complement.
AAGAGCTTCAGCACCCATCTCACGACCAATACCAGATTGCTTGAAACCACCGAATGGAGAGTTCTGTTGAAGATCGTTGTAAGTGTTGATCCAAACACTACCAGCCTCAAGTCTATCAGAAACGTAGACAGCCTTGTCAAGGTCGGTGGTGTGAATACCAGATCCGAGACCGTACTCAGAATCGTTGGCCTTCTCGATAAGCTCGTCCATAGTCTTGAATGGCAAGACAACGGCAACAGGACCGAAGATCTCTTCCCTGGTCAACTGAGAATCCTGAGGAACATCGTAGAACACAGTTGGCTCAACAAAGAATCCCTTCTTACCAATTCTGTTACCACCAGTCAACAATTTAAGATGAGTGTCCTTACCGATTTTCAGGTAGTCCAAAACAGTTTGGAATTGATCTGGAGTAGATTGAGCACCTTGGTAAACACCCTTCTCGAATGGGTTACCAACCTTTAACTTCTCAGTAGCGGCCTTGAACTTCTCTAGGAAGCTCTTGTACCACTTAGGATCAGTTGCTTGAATGTAAATTCTTGAACCAGCACAGCAGACTTCACCACCGTTGAAGAAGATACCAGTGATCAAATTCTGAATGGTCTTCTCGACATCACAGTCTTGGAAGACAATATTTGGAGATTTACCACCCAATTCTAAAGTAACCTTCTTAATGGTATCGGCAGCACCTTTCATGATACCTTTACCAACAGAAGTGGAACCAGTGAAGGCAACCTTTCTAATCTTCTTGTTGCTCAAAATGGCACCACCGCATTCACGACCGCTACCTGGAATAACACTCAACACACCAGCTGGCAAACCAGCTTCTTTGAAGAGTTGAGCAGCATACAAGTTACTCAATGGTGTAGCACTAGCAGGCTTGATCAGCATACAGTTACCGGTGGCAAGGGATGGAGCAACCTTCCATGAGAACATAAGCAATGGGAAGTTCCATGGGGTGATAGCACCACAGACACCCAAAGGTTGTCTCTTAGTGTAGGTGAGGTATTCAGGACCGGTCTCAATGGTACGACCATCGACCTTGTCACAGTAACCAGCACATGAACGAATGTACTCGACGACTAAATTAACGTCGAACTTAGCACAGTCAAGAGCTTTACCGTTATCAAGGGATTCAATCTTAGCCAAGAGGTCTCTGTTCTTGTCGAACAAATCAGCAGTCTTGTACAAGATTCTTGCTCTGACTTCAGGTTTGGTGTCTCTCCACTTTGGGAAAGCTTTAGAAGCACACTCGACGGCGTAGTCAACATCGGCTTTACCTGCCTTTTGAAGGGTACAAAGCTTCTCTTCGGTGATTGGGGTAATCACATCAAAGGTGTTTCCGGATCTAGCCTTAACGTATTCATTGTTAATGAACAAACCGGTTGGCTGTTCGTATGAACCACCAACAATTGGGAAGGTCAAAGTTTTTGATAATGTAGACATCATGCAACGATAGTTTCCAATAGTATTGCTACTAACTGCTTTCAAGATACTACTATTGATAAATGAAGGCATGGATCAGAAAATAAAAAGTAAAAAAAAACCTTGCGGATCTCCTATATTTATATATCCACAACTATGTTTAAGTCTCCGCTTTCCTAATTCGCCCGCCAAATTCAGGGGCTATTCAACTTCTCACCCAACCATCTTATTATATAAGACTATATCGTAAATTACTAATTCACTTTCGCACAATGGGTGACTAATATCTCCCACTAGTCCAGAATGAGAATTTTTCCTCTCTCAATGCTTGTCCGATTTTCGCTTAACTTGCTGGCCGCTGCCGTCACTTCTTTTTATTTCTCCAGCTTATTAATTCAATCCCGCATATACATATATATTGCTTCCCCACACTACGTGCCTTACAATTGCTTGCTAATGATTAGTTATATATTGATCCTTTTACCCCAGATGATTGATTCCAAATATTCTAGTTAAATCTTCGATATAAACCCTCCTGCCCGTGTCTTCAATCATCTACCCCAACATTTTTCATAGTTTTTCGTTCCTCAAACCTTTTCGAAATTGAGTGACTTTCTGATTGGCGGAACAATGATCAACCCCCACCCCCCATTGTCCGCTCTCTTCTCAATCCCGTCTCTCCATCGGACTCCTTTACTTTTCTACCTCATTTCCTCTATTCCTGTAATGCTTCATTCCTCATTTCCCGGTATCACCGTATTGTGATCCATTTTTTCTTCCCAATTAACATCATTTTGCTGTCTTAAACCTGCCAATTTCTCTCCACAAATCGGACTTTCCATTATTTTTTCGTTTTTTTAACACCCCCTCTTTGACCCCCCAATTTTTACAATTCGATTCTCCGCTAACGGACATTGTTGGCATCTTCTATCATGGAAATCGAAATTCAGCTTTTCTCATACAGGTACCCCTTTTTTTTCAATTGCTAACTTACAGGTATTATTACCCACGCTACATAACCATATATTTTCCTTGATCCTTTGATCCCTTTAGAACACTACACTACTTCCTCCTCCTCCAATAGAATTCCATTACTATCAAATACTTTACAATTGCTTGCACGTGAAATCCCAAAGTCGGGGTTTGAGAACTTGCCACAGATGTTGTATATATCACCAAGATTTTGATACAGGTTTACCTAATTAGGAATAATTTGTCTTGGAATAACTTGATTGCCCCTCGAATCCATAAACATCCACTTAGTAAATCACATGTAAGCATTTTCTGTGCTCAATAAGCACTATAAAATATTAGATAATAGTGGTTACTGTACACCCGTACACCATCATGATATGATTTCATGATTTCCACAAAAGATAACCAAATCTTTAAGGATTCGTAATTCTGCTTGTGATCCAGATTCTGTTCAATCATTTATAGATATGGCGATCCACATACTTCTCTATACCAAATCAATTGTATGTTTCTGATCTATCGAATGCATAATAATCATACTCATACTAACCCTCTAGCTAATTGAAGCTGACGACGTTGCAAAAAAGATTCTTATTAAACTCTATGCTCCTCCTTCCAATCCTAGTTCCAAAGAATGGTCATTCACTTGGAATACATTCAGACTCAGAACTCTAACGGAAGCAATCTTAGGAACTGTGCTATCCTCACCTGAGTCAACAAAAAATGGTGAGTTCCCAAGCCATCCATTTACATGGCCTAGTATTGAGGTGCTTGACTCTGATGCACCATGTGCGGAATTGCCTGTAACGAAGATAGTCGTTTCATGCTTCTTAGGATATATTGCTTTCAATCATGGGTATCTCATATTCGGCACCTCCGTAAATCAAGTAGATGATGATAATAATGGTTTGAATGATGTGTATGAGATTAAAGATATTTTAGCAGTCCCACTAGAGTTTCTTTCTGCACAGAAAGTCATGCAGCAGTTCAATGAATCATTCAAACACTTAAGAAAGAAGGGAAGGCAATTGAGATCTATTAAGAAGAGAAAAAAGCAACATTGGAAAGAGTTTATTGGGGGGCTGGGACAGGATAAAAATGGACAGGATGATCGATATATATCTGATTCTAGCAGTAGCTCAGATACAGAAAGCTTAAGTGCTATCCCTTATATCTTTACCAAGAATTCTATTCAAGCAATAGCCACAAAGTCTGAGCCTCAAATTGGCCTTCAAGATTTTGACTCTTCCTTTACATCAAAGTTCAGTAAAGGTAATCCAGAGAGTTTACAAATGATTCTTGGAACAGAGCCTATACTAAGTATGAAAAGAAAATATAAAAAGAATAAAAAGCACTCTAAAGACTTACAAAGAACGTCAAAAAAGGTGTTTCATGAGATTAAAATGCTCTTTCAAAAAGGTGGCTTTTATATGAGCAATACATTGAATCTTTCTGATGCTATCCTCGTTGAAAATTTGATGTCTTCATCCCACTTCAACTCTTTCATACTAGGCAATTCCTTTAATTCAGAATTCATGTGGAATGCACATATGCTATTGCCCTTTCAAAAGCTTGTTTGTGATGAGCCTGAAGTAGGAAAGCTAATGGTTCCTGTTATTAGAGGATTCATTGGTGCTTCCAAATTTAATGTCCACACGGAACAAGATCAAATGTCAACTCTACCGGCAAAATTAATTATCATCTCAAGAAGAAACATCAGGAGACCAGGTATGCGATATTTGAGGCGAGGTGTTGACGATGATGGAAATGTAGCTAATTTTGTGGAGACAATTCAGATATTGAAAGTTGATGGTAAATGGTGTAGCTATAAGATCTTAAGAGGATCTATTCCAGTTTTTTTCCATCAGGATCCTTCTAAGTTGCAACCTGCTCCCCAGATAGGTCGGAATTTCATGCAGAATAAAGATAAATGTGCCAAGCATTTCCAACAGTTGAGTATTCTCTATGGTGATAATATATGTTGTATCTCTTTGGTTGACAAGCAATCTAAAGAAAGAAGAATTGGTCTACTCTATCAAAGACTCGCCAACAGTCTTAAAATACCATTTGTTTGGTTTGATTTTCACGCGGTATGCTCTAAGATGAGATACGATAAGATTTCACTACTAATGGAAGATCCAATAGTATCATCAAATTTCCACTCTCAAAGTTATAGAAGCAGTAATGGAAGTATTCAGGAAGGTATATTTCGAATTAATTGCATTGATTGTTTGGATAGAACAAACATTGCATGTAAATTTATCTGTTTGCAAAAGATGAATGAAGAACTAAAAGATCTACGGCTACTGAAATCCACTAAAGCTAAAAAAAAGATCTCTGCATTATGGGCTAACCATGGTGATTACCTAAGTTCACAATATGCTTCAACAAATGCATTGAAAGGAGACTATACCAGATATGGTAAGCGCAGCTATAAAGGAATGATAAATGATGGAATTCTAACACTGGTCCGATTTTACCATGGTTTCATTACAGATTATTTCAGTCAAATAGTGATAGATTTTTTGCTAGGCAATGAAGATCAAGATGTATTTGAACGATACCAATCGATCCTTGATAATTTTGACCCTAATACAATGAAGGAAAGAGAGCTTATTCATAATTTAGTGGCTGAAAAAACAATAAACAAAGTCACCAAAAGCTTACAGTTGGATATTATTGGGGCATGGTGGCTAGAAGTTAACATAGATGAGACGAACCCCTATAAAGTTTCGGACGCATTTTTAATCATTACAAATGAATTTATGATCATTGATTCAGTGGATCATCAAGTTATGTATCATATCCCCACGAAATCAGTGACTAAAATCGAATATGGATTTTATTATATCAATGTTATGAATCAAAAGCCCAGTAAGAACATCGGATGGAAAATTATATGGATGGCTTCGGGTGAACTCAAGAAACAATGCATCAGATTTCCCCTTTCCTGGAAAATTTCCCGTATTAGAAATATGCTACACTTACTTGCTAGTATATACTGCAATACTTCTTTCGTCAGAAAAGATATTGTAACTCTTGCCCAGGTAAAAGAAATAGGACTATGGCAAAACATTGGTTACAAAATTAAGAGATGGGTTTATTGGGGGTGACCCTCAATTAATTATCACAAGAGGAAATATATAAATACGAATTTATTGCAAGGATGTTTTCCTTTTCCTTGATTGGTCTAAATAGAAAGCATTGTCATATTTACTATTATGTAATCTTTTCTTTTTCCCTACCTTATTCTTTCCTTACTTCTATCAGCTCGTCCTTCGTTTTGAACTATACGTCGTTTAAGTAATACGATCTATAACTAGCAGCGAAATGGGTACCATTTCGGAAACTTTTCAGCAGCGTATTGGTTTATATTAAGGTCACTACATATAGACACATTTAATTAGCCGGATTTACAAGGAGATGGATGCAGCGAAGAAAATTTTTCTGCAGTACGTTTCCCCTTTGGTACAGTTTCATTCCAGAATTTCTATCAAAGATTGGCATCGCATTGTGTCCCCTTCCTGATGGAACATTTTTATTAATAGGAAACACACAATTTCAGGGCTCTCAACCGTAACTGTTTCTATTTAAAGCACTTGCATAATGTTGGAAAGGGTAAAACAAAGGATAAAACTGCAGATGGTTGAAAAATCAGCTAATTCCATTGTTCTTACAATCTATATTTAGGTTGCTATTCACCACTTTCTATTGAACAGGATGTATTTAACAAACATTTTAAGATTCATTTCACATCGGAACATGCACTCGTACATAGTGTATTCTTCCCTTTACTCTAACGGGTAAATCCAACAAAACTGCTGAAACTTCTCTTCTCTCCGAAAGTCATCCATATAAGAAGAGCACGATTGCTTCTTCTATTTGCTCAGTTTCCTTTCCAAACAGACCTTCGTAGCAATATTCATACTGTTAAACCCTTCAGAGAATTATTTAATATTAAAATAGGATGTCTGATACACCAGATTTAGAGCAGCAACAACTACCAGCTGTTACCAAGCAAAGCAAGCGTTTTGGTCTCTCCGATACTTGGAGAAACCATCTTATTGCTGTGAGTGGTGAGTTCATCGGTACTTTCATTTTCCTTTGGACTGCTTATATGATTGCACAGAACGCAAACTCTGATGAAACATACAAGAAGGTCGGTTCCAACCCAGCCAAGCTTATTATGATTTCTTTCGGTTTCGGTTTCGGTGTCATGGTCGGTATTGTTTTGACCGCAAGAGTTTCTGGTGGACATCTTAATCCTGCAGTTACTCTTTCTATGCTTCTTGCTAGACAAGTTACCCCAGTTAGAGCAGTCCTTATGTGGGTTGCACAAATTATGGGTGGTTTGGCTGCAGGTGGTGCCGCCTCCGCAATGACTCCGGGCCCAGTTTTATTTGCAAATGCTCTTGGTGATGGTGTTTCGAGATCTAGAGGTTGTTTCATTGAAGCATTTGGTACCTGTATTTTGTGTATCACTGTTTTAATGACCTGTGCAGAGCAATCGTTCCTTAGTGCATGGGCACCTGCTGCTATTGGTATTTCCTTATTTATGGGTCACTTAATTTGTGTTTATCCAACTGGTGCTGGTTTGAACCCAGCAAGAAGTTTGGGAGCAGCTGTTGCAGCTACTCCTGATACTCCATTCCCAAATTATTTCTGGATTTACTGGATTGGACCAATCTTAGGTGCCATTCTTGCATATGGTATCTGGTTATTCTGGACTTTGCTTGATTACAAGACCTGTGTTGCTACACCGGCTCCAGAATCTACAGAGAAGAAGGAGTAATAAACTAAGATAATTGAAGGTGTGGAGAAAAGATCTCTTGAATCTAAATACCTACTATATATTCATGCATTGATTTTCATACAGGTTTCATCATACGGTACGCTACGTATAAAGTGATGATACTAATCAAAAAGATACTGTTACATTTAATTAATTGATTGTAAATAATTTGATTGAGTTTGAGAGATCTAGAACAGGTCACGGAACTAGGGGTAATTTAAAGTTTTTTCACGTGATGCATTAACCAAAATAAAAAAAATGTAACTTGTTTCGACACATAATTAAAACTATTAGTTGCTTTCAGCAAAATTATCCGCGTATAGTATGAAGCACGTTAACCGAACATCGCCATTTTGGTCGATGCCATTGAAATATTAATCTTAATGAATGCATGATCATGGATTGCTTATAACACATACTAGAACGTTTAGTTGTTTGTAAACGGAAAATAGCAACCATTTGATGCAACATTCAGGGCGTTTGTCCCAAACGAGGAAAAGTTAGTGAGACATAATTAGACAATAAAATACAAATTTGTATGCGCAAGGCAATGAATGTAATTGTATTGTTTTCAAAAAAGCGGGCCATGCAAGGTACTAACTAATTCAAACTAATTTGCATTATAATATACGAGTTCATAAGGGGATATATTCTACGAATGCGGGATAATTATCGAAGCAACGAATACGTAGGCTCTTATAGGCAAAGAAACGAGTTTAAAAAAAAAATAAAGGTGGTTCGTTTCAAGCCAGCCTACACGTGTATCCCGTATGGCAATTATGGGAGATACGCAGACAATGAAAACAATAATTTAGAAAATCGAATCGGCAATTTATGTTATTTATTTATTTTTCATCATATAAAAGTCATTTGGATAATTTCGCCTAATAGCTCAGATAGATGACCATTACGTGACAAATAATCATTTCAAATAATGCAATTACGTTCATCAACAATCACAGCATCCAAAAGATCAGCTGCAGGGGAATCCACTAGACCTGCTAAGAAATCTAGAAAGAGTATATCCAAAAAAGTGGAGAAGAAAGCAGCTACCTCAAAGGTTACCAAGAAAGCTGCCATTGTAGAGAAGACAAAGACCAGCAAAGGGTCAAAGAAGCTACCCAAATTTGATATTGGTACGAGTATTCCTAAAGATCTAGTCTTGCTGAATCAGGACTCAAAAGAAGTTAACCTAAGTACATTGGCTAAAAAGTCACATATCTTGGTCGTATTTGTTTATCCAAGGGCTTCGACACCAGGGTGCACTAGACAAGCCAAAGGATTTAGAGACGAATACAATGATTTTAAGAAAGCCAATGTTTGTGTTGTTGGATTAAGCGCCGATTCCCCAAAAGCGCAAACTAGATTTAAAGAAAGGCAGGGCTTACAATATGATCTATTATGCGACCCAGATAGGAAACTTATTAGCGCTTTAGGATGTAAAAAGAACCCTAAAGGAACCATCCGTTCGCATTATATCTTCGTTGATGGAGTTTTGAAAATCAGGCACATCAAAATTAGCCCGGAACAGAGTTTTACGAAAGCTTTGGAGGAGGTGAGAGAAATGTAAGGATGATGATACGATTTGGTGAAATTTTTTATTGTTTAAATTAAATATCATTCAAGATATGGTTTGTATTAATTTCTTTTTGTTTTATTTTTATCCCGAGTTAAAAGCAATCAGCGAACGAACTAAAGGGGTGAATTTGGACGGTGATAGCATCAATATGGGTAAGGAATGAAACATATTACATATGATGTCAGCAACACTCAGTCGAGAACTTTAAAGAAAAGGCAATGAAAAAAGAAAGTAGGCATAAATAAAATACAGATAGAAATTACCAGATCCAACGGTTAGAATCTCAATCAATGCACCCTAGTTGACTGGAAGTCATAATCTGATGTGCATGAATTCTTTAAGCATACCTACCCCTCAGTCAAGGGGCGCAGTACAGGTGGGCACTGGTTACAGAAGAAATACAGTATGTCTGACGAACAATTCGGAAACCGGCTTGTATTGAACATTATGCATTGTTTAACAGCATACGAAGATCGTCTATACGTGCTAAAATCCAGTACGAGCTAATCAACTGGGGAGGGGAATAGAATATTTCCATATATCTATGCACTTCTTCTATTGAAGAAATTTTACTCTTTCGGGCCGAGAGAATCTTAGAATGGACGATATAGTAAATGATTATGTGCTTAACCTTTTTTGTTTTTTTTAGTGTAGTCTAAAATGAAAAAAATGATACTAAAGTATTGTTGATAAAATAATATTGCTATTATTCTGCGCTAGAAGTCGCGCTTTTTTTTTTTTTTTTTTTTTGGGATGTGTGGGGGGTAAGGGGCGTGTAATGCCCACTCCCCAGTAAGGATATCATAATGATAAGAATGTAAAAGAAGTTAATTGGGATATGCCAAGAAAACTAAAATGCGCATTATCAACGTATAGTGACATTGAATGCCTGAACACATCATTTTACTTCTCCTTCCAATTTTACTTTGGCTTGAAATTATCTTCGAATGAATTAGGTCTGTTTCCGAGGGTATATCCAGTGGTACATTAAGGTATCCAATACCGAAATACTAGAAGAAAAAGATCTATGGTACAGCCTCATTTCGTGTAAGTGCATATGCATTAGCACTTCTGGTTAACTCCTATTGAGTACATTTCTTTGTTGACTGGAATTTGTAGAAAAGCCAAAAATTAAAAATTGACAATAACCTCGTCTGATTGCGTCTCTTTTAAATTTATTTATGGCTGCTGTTTGCATAACTTAGCTTGGTGATTGTACATTGTTCTTCGCTAGATTCCTGCCCCATTGTTTGCTAAATTTTTATTCATCTTGGAATTATCCATACCGTAGGGATATTCCTAGATGTTTGAAAGAATATATGGAGAATATCTAACTAATTATATATAGAGGTAGTAGATTTCCTTAAAGGCATTTTAACACTAATTATAGTGAAGTGGTAATACTTTATATTCTATATATTCCAATAGAAAAAGCAAGTCCTACTTTAATGCTTAAAGCCGCTAACGTCAATACTTCAATTCCAACCACTCAAATGCTACCCAGTGGACTTCCTCAAACGGGTCCAAGCTTCACGGCGCCTCAGGCCTGTGGAATTTCACATCCTACACAAACACAGGTTCAAGTTCCATACCCAACGCCCTATGCTCAATATCCAGTACCTATTTCATACAGTCCACCAAATTATGGAGTTCAAGTCCTTCCACCACCTGGTTATTACAGTCCTATTCAAAATCAGCCAGCTACTTTACAACAACTTCCTGCTGCAGTTCCCCCACCACAGCCTCGATATTGCTGCACAACACAATCCCCAACTCAATTGTCACCTCGGGCATTCCCATCATATTCGGCTACTACTATGCAATCGCGATTGCAACCTCGATATGCATTGTGTATTCCACAACAATTTATGGGTCCTTCATCATTCGCACCATATCCACAAATTCCACCGCATAACGCGAAACAAATGTTTCATCACGGCATCAGCACATCTGGGCGTCGTAGTTCCAGTGCATGGGCGTCAGAAGATGATGCTTTACTACGGGAATTAAAAGAAAAGAAAAAGTTGGGCTGGAGGGAGATATCCTCGTATTTCCCAAATCGAACATTGAATGCATGTCAATTCAGATGGAGGCGTTTGGTAATTGGGATTGCAGGGAAGAATGAAAAGCACAAAAATATCAAAAAATTAAAAACGGTTAAAGAACATGATGATAAAGACGATAAAGAAATTACTACTACTGCTACTACTACCACTACTACTACAGCAACGGCCACTTCCGCTACTACCAAACCTACCACGGTAACCAGTCCTAAGGACCATCACTCGTTAAAGCGCGCCTTAGATGATAAAGATGATGATGATGACGATGATATTCAACACACAGAAAAGAAGAAGTCGAAGCACACGGTAACAAAAGTTACTGAACTTTTGAATTAAAGCCGAGACTGAGGCCACTATTACTAATCGCGTATTTAATAATATCATTTTAAACATTTGCATATTTAGTCGCAATGGACCGCTATAAAGTGACGTCAATGCCAATAATGTCGATTCAAATGGATGCAATAGGAAGTGTAGCATGTGAAATAATCTAAATTTCAGGTACGGGGGAAAGAAATTTCCATGGTGTTTGTAGGCTGCTTTGTTAATGCATAGGCCCAATTGTTATCTGTTCCAAACAATTTAGAAACATCTCCGTCCATACTAATTTCGCTTAATTCGGTAATATTGATCAAAATGTTTTATTCTAGGTTTAAATTTCTTTTAGGTGCCGAGGACGAAAACTTGTGTATTTTCTGGGCATACAATGCAATATGTTATGAATTCATGTTTCGATGATGATGGTAAAAAGAAACGTTATTACGAGGCAACAACTATGTAACAATGTAATAAATCTCGAGAGAACGTTTATTAAAGAATGATAAATTTGAAATTTCAATTGTATGAATGATTAGTTTATGGAGATACATGGTCAAAATCGGCCAAATTATAACGGATGCGTTCCTCGGAATGATTCCATCGTATCGAAGAAAGTTCGTTCCTGGTCCTGTTGAGGGGACAGGAAACTTGTGCATGCATTAATATATATTCAATTTAAAACATAGATAGTTCTGGTTTAATTAGTCTTGGAATATTAGAAACAGAAACCTACATACCAGTAGTGTAGCACCAAATGAAATTAGTTGGCAATTAAATAGCCTAATTTAATACCACTGCAAAAGCTAACAATTTCAGGTAAGTAGTAAATAACGTACGGTGACGTAAAATTCAGAAATTTAACATTCTCGTATTGTTTTAAAGATGCTAATGCGATGAGAATTTGGGTAGAAAAAAAAATGTGGGATTGATATTTTTTCGGTGAAAGCCATGAAACCTGTACCGAAGGAAAGGGTACAAAATTTTCATCAATGACTATCAACGATCCGGAAATATCTGCCCCTCCCATAAATTTCAATGTACCTAGAGTTAAATGTACTTTGTTTGCATGTTGATCGGAATGAAATTAAATGACGTGAGAAGGATGGGATTAATGATGAACAATTTATGTATGTAGGCTAATTTTATATTCAACTTGCACAGTTACCCCCTATTCATTGACTGGAATGTAAAGCGGATATTAAAGTTGGGTTTAAAAAATAGATCTACAGGGGTAGAACAAAACAAATGAAACTTTTCAAATGAAATTTATCTCCGTTGGAGATGGCAAACCCTTTACGCAAAGTACCTACCTATGCATCTACGTAGAACCAAGGAATAGTAGCCTTCCAAATACTAGATCTACATGATAACTCTATCTTAATGATTATATTAACAACCTCGGTAGTATATAACAACACGTCATTACATGCAACCAACTGCAACCTTCTTTAACGGTTGGACTTGGCAACTCTCTCCAACTCATCCTTCTTCTTAATAGCGAAAGAGGTAGAAGAACCTTTGGCAGCATTGATCAATTCCTCAGCCAAGCATTCGGCAATGGTCTTGATGTTTCTGAAGGCAGCTTCTCTGGCACCGACAGTTAACAAGGAGATGGCCTGGTCAACTCTTCTCAATGGAGAAACATCGACGGCTTGTCTTCTCACAGCACCGGCAGAACCAACACGAGTGGTATCTTCACGGGCACCTGTGTTAACGATAGCATCAACAACAACTTGCAATGGATTTTGACCAGTAATAACGTTGATGATCTCGAGAGTGTGCTTGACGATTCTAACAGCCTTAAGCTTCTTACCGTTGTTTCTGCCGTTCATCATAAGAGAGTTAGTTAATCTCTCAATGATTGGGCATTGTGCCTTTCTGAAACGCTTGTTGGCGTATCTACCAGCAGTGTGAGGAACGAAGATTGGTTGTCTAATCTGGATGTAATCAGCCAATGAGATGTCCTTGACAGTGACACCTTCGAATGACCACTTGTTAAACAACTTAACTTCCTTGGCACCAAGTTGGATGTCCTTTGGAATAGGTGTGGCCAATTCAACGAACTTGAATTCTGGCTCAGCAACAACCTCTTCCTCAGCAACTTCAGCCTCTTCAACAGGTTCTTCAACCTCTTCGGCGGCCTCAGGCTCGACTTGTTCGACGGGTTTCTCTTCGGTAGACATGTTGATAATGTACGATAGGAAATACGCTTGATTAGCTAGAAACACTGTAAACCAGAGTTGTGAAGTATGTCTAAAATTTAAAAGCTTATCTCGATCCAATGAATTTTTCACCTTCGCAAAATGTGGTGAAAAATTTTTTTTTAATTTCGACCCCATTCTGGTCACGTGAAATACACGTGAGAATGGCTGCTAAAGATCCAGATATCTAATGTTGTATTCTCCATAATGATACACAGCAACTCTATAGGGCTAATATAATCTATCTTAATGATATGAACTGGTCTACATCTTCTTTCATTGAGAATATGCGCTCTCCCGGTGTCTAACCCTTCCGACTCTGATGCCGTGACAACAAACCCTTCGAACCAATCGCGCCCCTTGATAAATTTAGATTGGAGTTTCTACCTGGCAAATAAATGTCCTAAAACGACCCAATATTTCAAGATATATAAGAAAATGTCAGTAGATTGATTGTAATAGCTACATCTAATGATATACATGCAGTTACAGCAAGTTATACTCTTTTAATGACAGATACTTTAATATTATTCACTTTCTCCCACCTGTCACAACACAATGAAAATCCCTCAAAATTTCCTTTTTTATAGAAATATTTTGTCACTTTAAACTCGACCAGCTATCTCAAAAATTTACTTATCCTCCCGATTAGGAAGTCTAATTTCAACTCATATCACCTCCGCACCTGACAGCCTATGGTGTCAGACTTCTCGGTTGCTGCGGCACTAATTAGGTTGCTTTGAATGTTTGACATTTTATTTACATTATCTGCCCCGGATTATTGCTTTACTAGCCGGTAAATATTGGATTCATGATTCAATGACCTGACTCATGACCTATGCGGGGACACATGCAGGTAGATGCACATATATATAAGTAGTTATTAATTAACGAATCCTTTCAACGACTTAGATACTTTTCTAATTAACTATCATCACCATGACTTTGGAAAAGCTTCCATTACCAGATATAAAATCCACAATTGGCCAAGCCCTCGATGCTATTAAGCCAATTACTACCGTGGATGACTTTAAGCATATCAAAGAAGAGGCCTCTGAATTTCTCCATTCACAAGACGCAGTTAGTATTCAAAAACACCTAGAACGCTGTCATGATGAAAATGATAGTTATTTAGATAGTAAGGCTATTTCTCCCTCTACTGGTACCGTGTATGGATCGTTAAGAGGTCGGACGCTTCCTCGAAATCCCTTTTTCATTCTTGAGAATGACCCTTTAAAGAGTTTCACCCCCTCCCAGGCTTTCAGGGCCTCTCTACTTACTGTCTCCGCGTTAAGATTCATCATCTCCATGAGGCAGGGTAATCTTTCTGCTGATTTCACCCCCTCTGGAAGACCCTTGACGATGAGTTCCTACACAAATCTTTTTGGAACGACCATGGCACCCTCCGGTTCAGGAGATGACATCGGGATTGGAATCAACAGGTCCCCTGATTCTCGTCACATTGTCATTCTCTGTAGAGGTCAATTTTATGCTCTTGAAGTTTTATCCAAGGAATCGAACCAGATATGGTTCTCCAAATACGAACTAACAAAGAGATTTAAAGAAATCATTGCGGATGCATCTAAGATCGACCCAGCCAAAGCAGCCGAGTCTTCCATTGCCACGTTTTCCACAGAAAAGAAGCCTCAATGGAAATCTATCAGGGTAAAACTTGAGCAGACCAATGCTGAACAGATGAAACTCATTGATTCTGCGCTATTTGTAGTCTGTTTAGATCATGAATCTCCAACTTCAGAAATGGAAAAAGTGCAGTTTGCATCACATGGTACGACTAGAACAAATAAAGATGGTATTCAAGTGGGAACCTGTGTCAATCGACTCTATGATAAGCTCTGCTTTATCGTGACTCCGAATTCGGTTGCTGCATGTCTCTATCCAGCTGCGATAATGGATGGAACTTCTATTCTTCGGTTCCTAAGTGATATCTATACGGATTCAATCTTGAGACTTGCTCGTCATATCAATGGTGCCCACTACACTCTCTGGGGTAATACAAATACCGTCCCAATCAATGAAAAGATCAGTAAGCCTAAAGCATGTCGGATACATTTCGAACTTACAAAGGATTTACAAGCTGATCTTCACTTGGCGGAAACGAGACTTACTGATATCATTAATCAACACGAATATGTATTTGGTAGCGTGGATGGATATGGTAAAAAGTTAATTACCAAGAAGATGAAGCTTCCAGCTGATTCTCTCATTCAAGTGGCCATTCAGTTGGCTTATTTCGCTATGTACGGTCGTCTTACATCCACCTTGGAGCCTATCTCTACAAGAAGATTCAGAAATGCCAGGACAGATCCAATTGCTACACAATCAATGATCATGACTCAACTCTGTCAGGCATTTCTCTCTGAAAAATCTGATGAGGAGAAGTGGAATTTATTGTTGCAAGCTGTTGATGAACATAGATTGAAAGTTCGTAATGCTTTGAAAGGTGAAGGTTTTGACCGCCATTTGAGTGCACTACGCGCTGCCTATACAAATAGAGGTGCACTTAATAAGATGCACCCCGACCTTCCGGCTATTCCAAATGATTCTCCTTCATTCATATTCAACCCTACAGTGGATAGGCTTTATGGACCGGAACTCCTTGCAGCTAACTGTGGTAATTCAGCTTTGCACATGTTTGGTATTACACCGTCAATTACAAATGGATTCGGAATTGGATACATCATTAAAGATGATGCTGTTTCTATTGTATCATCCTCACAGTGGCGTCAAACAGGACGGCTCTGTGATACCTTTGTTGGTGTGTTGATGCAAATTAGAAATATCTGGGAACGCATAGTAAAGAGCCCACGAGTCGACAACGGTGATTCCAGAATGGATCAACTACGAGTTTATCTTCAGTCTATTCCAATGAAAATGGTAAAATCGAACCATTCAACATTACAGACTGCTAGTGTAGAAAAACCAGAGCATGCCAATCTCGATACACAGATATTGGGAGGTTATGATTATTTTGATGTGGGAGCAATGAATGAACGTTCCGAGATGCAATCTGAGTTGCAATCTGAGGCACAGAGCCGAACCATAACAAGGACCAATTCAGAGGTTAATATCCATCGGAATATTGGTAGAAGATTGGCAGCTGTAAGTAACGATTGATGAAGCTTATAATAATTTTATAAATAAATGACATGATTATTAGTACAAGATGATATTATTATTCTATCTCATCATTGGTATCCTGTTTCTGGGCAACCAACTTATCGATTCCTTTAAACATCACTCCCAGGATTACGTTGGCTAAAATCAACAAGCCACCGGATATGATAAAGCAGACCCAAAGGAAGCCGTGTTCGGCCAACATTCCGGTGAAGAACGGAGAAAATGACCTTGCAATCTGTTTACCGATATTGACAGTACCCATAACTTTAGGTAAATCTGTTGAATCAATAAGAGAAGTGAGGATAATCTGGCGAGGAACAACATCGAATTCCGTTGTAGCCTGATTTAAAAGATAAAGTATGATGGAAACAGTCAGACTATTTTTGGCAATTGGGATCGCCATGTAAAATAATCCACAAGGTATCTGAGTAAGTAACGTAGATCTAAGCGGTCCGAAATACTTCGAGAACCAGGCAGATGGAATAGCAGAGACGGAAGCTATTAAGTTGGTGCATCCGAACACTAGTCCTAGAACCAGAGCTGCGGGCATAAATGTGACTCTGAAATAATAGACAACCCAAGCTGCAGGCATAAATCCAAATCCTAGAGAATCGATCATGAATGGAACTAAGAGCTTGAAAAGAACAGACTGGGATTTTGGTGATAATCCAGTAATGGTTGGATGTTCAACAGTAGATTGAATAAGCAACGAAGAGGTTTCTGTGGCACCAAGAGATGCCATGCTAGAATGAGACACAACGGTGGAAAGTGCAGCGCCATCCTCCATCTCTGGAGTATAACGAACCAACGAGCCATCAATATCTGAATCTGAATCTGAATCTGAGGATGAATTACAAGTTGCTTGTGGTTGCTGTTGCTGCTGTACTCCTTCCTCCGTTGCAGAATATGTACTGTTTCTCTTATTAGCCTGATGGATTAACTTCCTTTCAAACTTAGGAATATAGCTGGGTTCACATTTGTAAGACATGAATAGCATGGTGATATATTTTATGATAGAAATGAGGCAGAAGGGAAAGAATGAGTACCTATAAGCATCTCTATATGAGCAATGATAACTAGAAATCAGTAATTGAACAAAAAATCCACCAAATAAGTTACCGAAAGATGCGCCAACGGCAGCTAACGTACCATGAACAGCATATACTTCAGGTCTGTGGTTTAGAGGAGTTAGCTTCGCAAGAACAGCCTCCTCTATGGTTTTAAATGGGCCTGTATCATCACCAGATGGAGATATAACTCCCAAAATAGCGGCAGTGAGAAGTATGTGGAAATTCGCAATACCAGAAGCAAAGACAAAGCCACACGCAAACATCAAGAAGGATCCTATACGCATAACACGTCTTATTCCAAATGAATTTGCATTCCAGGTAAGGAAATACGATAAAATAGAGTCACCGATCATCGTCAAAGACATAAATATACCAATCTTAGATTCCGATATGTCCAGAGACTTTAAGTAAAGCGTAAGGACTTGGTTAGTTATGCCGAATGCAATCATTCGTACAAATACGCTGAACCATAGCAACCTTATATCTGTAGAGGTTTGTTCGATTGTTTGTAGCAAATGGATACCCATAATTTAATTGCTAACAGAGTTGTACGACTTGACAGATAAGATCTGAGTGAAATTTCAGTTAGATTTGAGATAATATGGGACTTGGATAACGAAGCAGGTACGATGTAATGGAAATAGTGCCCCCTGTATGGCAAGGAATGTATGATGATAGTTGTAGAGTAATTATATCTATATATATTTCAATATAGTAGATAGCTTTGGTGTATATTGTCCTATATCAGTAGATGTTACAATACGATACTGTACCAGGTTATCTATGCTCAGATAAGCAAGATCTCAAATACAGAGAAAAATAGATACAAGAAAAAATTTGTTCCATCAGTAAACACATAGTATGACAGCATATAGTAAGATCGTGAATAATTTAGACTTAAAAGAATAGGAAATCAAGCAGAAACAACCTAACTGCAATCACCGATCATTGTATAATCATATTTTGTTACTTGCAGCACCAGAACTGTTACAAGGATCGATCCAGCGATGACCCAGCAAGTGGAAGATTCTACGGTGGGGAAGAAAGGGTCCGAAGACGGTACTAAGACCGAGCCCGGTGATATTTCTACCAAGGAAGATAAAGCAAACCACATTAGGATAAAAAATGAACGTACCGGAATTAAAGGCAATACTAGTGGGGAGATGTCAGGGAAAAATTCACGGGTGAATACAGAAACCCCGGTTCCCGTTACCGGTGATTCCCGTTCGTCACCCTCGCAGTCGCCAGCCCCTGCATCCACACAGAAGACAGGTGTGCCGCGCAAACGACGGGCCAAAAAAATTGCATGCACGGAATGTCGACAGCAGAAGGCGCGATGCGATGCATTCGAGCGCGCGCCGGAGCCATGTACGCGATGCGCGAAGCGTGGAATCCCTTGTGTAATGGATTCTGACTATAAGAGAACTTTCAAGCGAGTTCAGATAGCACGCATGGAACGAGACTATGAGATGATGAAGCGTCGGTTCCAGTACACGATGCCTATTCTTGGCGGGGTGCCCGGTAGAGTTCCCGGTATGGTGGGCCCGGTGCCTGTTCCTCCATTCAGCGGAGTACGGGGTCCCCAAATACTACCTGGTCCCACCCAGCAAGCACAGTATCTTCCCCCACTGCCACACATGATGAGTCAGTCGCCACAATCACCACAGCCTATAATATACCCGCGTGTGGCCCAGACGGCTACCACCCCGTCCAGCAGCACGTCCACACCTGGAACAATCAAGGGTAGTGCCCCAACTTATACGCCGCGTGCGGTTGCAGGTGCGGTCCCGTTGGTCGCACGTACTGGTAGTTCATCGTTTACATCCGTGGCACGCAGTCCACAGGTTGTCACTGTGCTCCCACCAGTGGGGACGCCTGGTAAGACACCGGTAAGAGCCCCTAGCATAGAACCAGTTGGTTCACCTGTGGGAATGCCTGCTGTAGCTTCATCCGCTGTGGTGTCACCAGCAGTGGTATCCCCAGCCCCTGTTCCTTCTCCTGCTCTCTGCCCTCGTACACTTGGTGATGTGACATTAACTGCTCCACAAATCACAGAGCTATTTCGTCACTTCGTTCACTACTACCAGCCACTCCTCCCAGTAGTAGATGTGGCCCATAGTATTGACAGTATCTACCGTCTCTGTCCGATCCTTTTTTGGACGGTCATGTTTACGGCGCTTAGAGGGTTCGATTCTCCCGGGCTCACCAGGGAAACTGGACGTCAGTTATACTTTGCGTTGGCTCCCACACTTAAATCTGCACTAGCAGAACTTTCTATTGCTCCCATTACTCGATATGCTCCCACGGAGCTTGATGAACCTGTGTTAAACGTCTGTAGTGTATATACCGTTCAGGCATTCCTTCTCTATACTTTCTGGCCACCGTTAACTTCATCGGTTAGCGCTGATTCTTCTTGGTATACTATCGGTATTGCACTGTTCCAGGCTATCCGAATCGGACTTCACTTGCCAGGTCATTCAGCTGATGGACTGCGTACAAACAATCCATCCCTTTTGGCCGAACAAGTACGTACATGGATCTGCTGTAATATTGTATCTCAGACCATTGCTACCGCATTCGGATTTCCAGGTTTGAATCGCCTTGATCTGCCCGCAGGGAGAATTGGTAGCTCGATCCCAAAGAAGGATAAACCGGCATCTAACCCTATCCACCAGATGTTTGAAATCCAACGCTTTGAGGCCCAGGCTGCACAGACTCTCAACAGTAATGCCTTTGATCCACTGATGCTTGTCGATACATCCGAGCGCTATCCATTATTGAAGCTGCTTGAGAGTGAGTTGGATCAGTTGCAACTTCGATTATCCAATAAAGGTATGGACGATTTCAGATTGCTATCATTATATGCAGCACGGCTCCATCTCACTACATATTATTTCTTGGACACGGCGAAAGTGGCGGGTGACGATTTGAGCCGGGGCCTAGTGAAAGCTTACAGCGCAGCTGTATGCTATATCACTCATTGTCGGGATGCACAGAGACGTAATCGGGCATTTGCATGCCACCTTCCATCAGCTTATACTCTGACAATCTGGCAGGCTGCGTGTATTGTTGCTCGACTGCTTCATTCTCCCTACAGTGCATTATTTGATGCACGCAAAGGACGTCAAGTATATTCTTATGCTGTGAGTCTAGCCCATCAGGCATCGATTATCCGACATGATATGGCATACAGGGCCTCTGGTATCATGCGCTCAATGTGGGCACTATTCAAGACTTTGAATGAGCAGCATGCTCTATCGCCACGTGTGGTTGTACGGTCAAGAATGAGTGCCAGTGTATTCTTTGACTCTCTCTGGATTGTGCGGCAGAAATGTGGCATGATCCGTCTTCGGCCAGAGCAGCGTGAAAAGGCAGAAAGAGAAGCACAGGAGGCTGGAGATAGTGAGAGTGACAGTAGTGATAATGAAGTAACAGGTAATACTACGGGTAATGGTGTGGGTATCACACATACTACGGAAGCCATTAGAGGTAATACTACGGCTACTCCTACAACGCCTCATTTCACAATCAAACCTACCCGCAAGAAGCATCGTTCACTCTCCGAAACGCTGCATCCAGAGTCAGATGTCCGTAAGATTATCAGTACAATTCCATTGGATCCACAGCCAATCTCGCTCAGTGAAAAAGGGGAGAGTGGCAGTAGCTCACATAGCTCTCCGTTTGTTTACCGGTCGCCAGTCGAGAAAAGACGGAAGCTGGCCGACGGAAAATCTGCGGGATCAACACCTGGTCAGCACACCCCACATACTACTACACCTCAGTCAAACACACAATCTGATAATCCATTGTTATCATTAGAATCATGGGATTTAACTAAGGAAATCGACTCGGATCTCCTATTCAAGGATATTGATACGGTAATGAATGATTTTGGATTCCATGCGGAGTGAATTGTGATAAATACAAGGTCTTAATATATTAATGAAGTGAAAATGTAAGATATATGATATTGTAGTTGTTCGGTTTAATCTATTGGTTATTTAACAGGGCTGATTAAATAAATGATACGGATCAGCTAGGGATAGAGATTATGGATCGTTGTTCAGGAATAACTGGTAGTTAATAACTCCAATTAATTTAATATATACTCTCATCAAATTTAATTCCTTAATGTGTGAGTCTTACAATGTTTCATTAATATTAACTTACTATTACTTTAACACCAACTTTCAGCTGTATCATTCACGATTTCTGGTCTTCGAATTGTATTAAACCCCTGAATATTTTTTAATCCTGTTGGCTATAAAGTGCTGGAAAAGATGAACTACCATCTCGCATATTTAAAACCATCTATAAATTATCCCAAGATAATACCTCCCTCATACTTCCTCCTCTCGTATTCACTCCCTAATCCTCACTTATTTGCTACCCTTTTCCTCGTTCTCTGATTGTGGTGCACGGATGGGAAATTTTTTCAAGTGAAAAATTTTGACATCTGCTACACCCATCACTCAAGCATGGATACTTAGACCAGCGTCTTTTAAGATAACACGGTCGGTGATTAAAACCAACTTATACAGGCAGACTATAGACCAGACTGACTAGTAATCTAACAAAGCTTCAGACTAGCAGTATGCCTAAAGAAATTAAGGATGTGGTGCCTGATATGGTGATTGGAGGGAAGAAAGAAGGAAAAGAAGACGATAAGTCAACGAATTCATCGAATTCTCCTGAAACTCCATCAAATTCGTCAAAGCCATCAGAAATTCAACCAAAATCATCAACTTCTACTGAAAGTTCGTCGAAACACTCAAAATCATCGAATTCTTCACCGGCAAAGAAAGTCACCTTTGCAGAAGGAACGCTGGGCGGCGATGGAGAAACTGAAGAGCAGCGTGAACGCAGAGAATACGCAGAAGGTGGTGGACTTCCAGAACAGCCAGAAAACCCTGACTTCAGCAAGTTGACACCACTCTCACCGGAGATTATCAATCGTCAGGCAACGATCAACATTGGTACGATTGGTCATGTGGCGCACGGTAAATCTACCGTGGTCAAGGCAATTTCCGGAGTGCAAACTGTGCGGTTTAAGAATGAATTGGAAAGGAATATTACCATTAAGCTTGGGTATGCAAACGCCAAGATCTATCGATGCGATAATCCAGAATGTCCGGAACCTGAATGCTATCATTCGTTCAAAAGTGATAAGGAGATCCGCCCAAGGTGTCTCCGGCCTGGCTGTAATGGTCGGTACCGGTTAGTTCGTCATGTTTCGTTCGTCGACTGTCCAGGTCACGATATTTTGATGAGTACTATGCTTTCTGGTGCAGCTGTCATGGATGCTGCGCTGTTGTTGATCGCAGGTAACGAGCCATGTCCACAGCCACAAACATCAGAACATTTGGCAGCTATCGAGATTATGAAGTTGCAACATGTGGTGATTCTTCAAAACAAGGTCGATTTGATGAAACGTGAAGCTGCTCTTGAACATGAGAAATCGATTCTTAAGTTTATCAAGGGTACCGTGGCAGATGGTGCACCTGTGATTCCGATCTCTGCCCAGTTGAAGATCAATATCGATGCTGTTGATATGTGTATGGTGAAAAATATTCCTGTCCCAGTGCGTGACTTCTCTGCTCGTCCACGTCTTATGGTGATTCGTTCTTTTGATGTTAACCGTCCTGGTTCTCGTATTGATGAACTTAAAGGTGGTGTTGCCGGTGGTTCGATTCTTACAGGAGTTTTCAGACTTGGAGATGAGATTGAAATTCGTCCTGGTATCGTCACTAAAGATGATGGTGGTAGAATTCAATGTAGACCAATTTTCTCACATATTGTGACGCTTTTCGCTGAAAACAATGACCTTAAATTTGCCGTGCCTGGTGGTTTGATTGGTGTCGGTACCAAGATTGATCCAACGCTTTGCCGTGCCGATCGTCTTGTGGGACAAGTGGTGGGAGCTCGTGGATCACTTCCTTCGATTTTCGTCGATATTGAAATCAACTACTTCCTTTTGCGTCGTCTTCTCGGTGTGAAAACTGACGGTCAAAGACAAGTCAAAGTCCGGAAGTTGGAACCTGATGATGTTCTTATGGTTAACATTGGTTCTACAGCTACTGGTGCACGTGTTGTGGCAGTTAAGGCCGATATGGCCCGTCTCACACTTACCTCACCTGCATGTACGGAAATTGGTGAGAAGATTGCACTCTCTAGGCGTATTGAGAAGCATTTCCGTTTAATTGGATGGGCTACAATCAAGAAGGGTACGACGATTGAGCCAGTGCAGTAAAAATAAGAACGGAGAATGTGTGATGGTATACTAATGTGATTTGGTTGGGTATGCTTGTTTACTGGTAGTACCGGTATTATCGGCATCGCCTTGCCATTTCACTCGTGCAAGTATGCTGGGATCTACATACTGCATATCAGCCGCTAGATATTAGCTATTAGATACTAAATACTAGTTACTAAATACTAAATACTAATTATTAGTTATTAAAGATTATTGGTAAAAACTGCTACTGGATATGGTTTCGGTATTCTTTTATTGTGAACTGACTACTAATTAAGATATTAAATGACTGATTCTTATTGACTTATTACTTACTTATAGTTAATACCCATAAATGTTGGTGTTTCTGTGTCCAATTATTGTTTAATTTCATGCAAATGTCTCTGAGAATCCCTGTATGCTTCCGATTCTACAAACTTTGGCATCGAATCCTTATTCATCATTTCAAACACTTCCTCGCATGCCTGATTCAATAGATTTGACATCTTCAACAATATTTTATAACCTGGTAGTGCCTTAAATGTATCGGGAGACATTTCAGAAACGATATTTTCTGCCTTCTTTGCCAGTGCAATTTTTGGTGGTCGTTGATGTAGTACCTCGTCCTTACTTTCCTGCTCTGTACCATTGCAATTAATCAATTCAAACTTCTCGTTACTTTCAAACACTTTTAGCCAATGGCAAGCCTCGTTTTCCTCATCACTTGATGTACTTGTACTATTTTCTGTTTCGAACCCACTTGGTAACTTCGGTGTCTCTGGAGCATCCATTACCAACCTAAACTTCTCCTTCAATTCAGAGGAAATATTGAGTTCGTTGCTTGCCCCGGAAACTATATATAAACCATATATCGTATAAACTTTTGAAAGGCAATCTCGAGAAACCTTGTCGATGGCTCCCTTGATGGCCTTTCTCTTTCCACCAATCTGTTCATTGGAAGATTTGGATGAGTACATCTGCCTTGATTTCTCTCTAGCATCCAATTTAACGATTTTATCCAATAGCTTCATACTATTATCGAAATCAATCATTGCTGCATAAGCATCTAAATTCTCCTCACAGAATGTTTGGGTCAGATACTGACGAAATAAATACTTCAATGCAGGATCATGTAGCACATCATCTAAAGTAATAGGTTTTATCTTTTCATCCTCTAGTTCTTCATATGTGTTGATAGATTTGAAAGATGAAAAGTCCGTATCGATACTGCTGCGAGATCCCCTATTCACTTTCTTCCAACCAACTAAGCGGCTGCCCTCTGATCCTACTACATAATATTCCGTTTTCTTTCCGTGAAAATCGTTGTTATCACCGATAGCACTTTTTAAGAACTTCAGATCTAAAAATATTTGGCCAATCATATTGGCCTCATGTAAGTACATGACATCTGTACAATCAAGTAGATATTGAACTAGTGCCTTACCAGTAACACAATAGGGTAAATTTATATCTTTATCCTCTTCATTCTGAACGACCTTGTTTCTAAATAGTCTCACACCTTTATTGGAAACATAATATTGAATGTGTGAATCAGAATCAGGATTCGTAAAGAACCGATGGAAAAATGGCGAACTGATTTGTTTTGTCTGCGGTATCTGGTTACTTCCTTCAAAAGTAAACTTATCTGGAGACTGTTCTGTTTGTAATAACCATCTTGTATTTAGAACCTCCTGGGGGACTTCATCAGGTGGATTGTTGGGTGACCAGAAATTCATCCGAGTTCCCATCACCTGTGAGAATAGTAATTGATCCCAGCATCTATTATATAGGATATGATCTGTTGAATTATTTCTATCAAAACAAACAAGTTCCATGGTATTTATATCCGACTTCAATAATTCAGATATGGATGATGCATTACCATTCTGTTTTCTAAAACGTTGTAATACTGCAACACCTTTAGGAGTTGGTTGCAAAACATTTCTCTTAGAACGTACATGTGTCCTAGTTTTCTCTGTAGGAGAATGAAGAAGATGGGCTTCAAAAAAGGTGTTCAATAATTCTTCAGCACTTTGTTGACTGATGGTATAAGTAACATTGGTATACACCTTAGAGTGTGCTCTGTCATATGATAGGTCTTGCAATGCTTTAATACCTTTTTCGGCAGTAAAGCAAAAGGAATACCTTTTTTTCAGGTGTGATATCAATCCAAACTTACCTGATTTATTACTAGAATGTAAGTTTAAACTGGACAGCATACACGAGTAGATATTCTTGAGATCTTCCACAGGGATTTTACCTGAAGGAGTCCTACTGAGAGTTCTGTGAACAGTTTTGTTTTTATTTTTCCCATTTGATTTTAAAACAACGGATTCAGATGATTCTGCAAATATGCTATGTTTCGATAGACAACTAGACTTTTCAAGTCCTGTCTTTAAACTTTTCTGGGACATTCCGAAAACGGAAAGAGAAAAAGGATCCTACCGTTGAAAGCTGAAAAAGAAAAAAATTGTGTGAAAAAAAAATAGATGCTACACAATGCGACCTTTATATTTGTAGAGGCCCTGGAAAGGATATAATGTTTCAGATGGTGAAGATCTGAAACATAGTTTTGGAAACGACCCCTGCAATAATTGCTGGTTTGGTATTTTAGTATCGAAACTTACAATGGTATATAGTGTTAGTTTATTTTTTATAATACGAGTATTATATTCATTTGACAATGCCAATCGTTTTCTTAAATACATGTAGGAGCAACGACTAATCTCTTTTCCTATTCATCTTCTCCATATTTAGCATGTGTCTAGCCATGACATCTGCCCTGAGTTGAGCAAAGTTTTCATGGTTCTGCATTGGCATATCAGCAATGAGAGAATCCGATCTAATAACCGAACCAATCGACATAAACATACCGAATGCTGCTGCTGATCCAAGAATGTATTGACCCATTGTGTTGATCACACCCCTAGGTGCACCTCCTTTGAGAATGGCGTAACCTCCAAAGAGGAATCCTGTAACGACACCGACGGCCGCCTAAGAATGATGTTAGTAAGAAAGAGCAATTATAAAGTATCATATTTACATACACCCATAGCGAATCCCATCTTCAACTTCTGCCAATTCGAAGGCTGTTGGTACTGAACTTGTGACATGATAACAGGTATGTGTAGTAGTGTTTAATGTGTGATGAACATGAAACAGAGTTGACAGATAGAGAATTTCAAATCAGCTGACAGATATAATATTGTGGTGTTGGGATGTATTATTGTGATTCTATATTTAATGATAATGCATGTTCCTGAGATTAAAACGCTGATTGTTAGGCATGTGATACTGTTGTCACTAAATATAGCTCTGACATCATGTGAAACATGATCACTTCACTAATTGTCAATTATATTGTGTAGTAACAACCGCTCAATCAGAAAAAATAGGGAAGTTCAGAATTTCTGTCTGCATTTGTTTCATCATATGGATTCAGATGCCTCACGACATAAATTATAGTCGCATATTAAATAGTTAATTGAAAGAATGTACTGTATATACACCTAAGTATGATCATTTAGAGACATTGAATAAACTATTTATATAAAGCAGTGGATTTTTTTAAGACCTATATAGGTTTATACGTTAAAAATTATACTTTAACTTATCAAGGATTTTAATACCTCATGAATTTTCATTTTTTTTCGTAGGGCAATAAAGAAGCTTCCATGGAATGGATAATTATAGATGTCAAAAGTCAGTTATTCAGATAGCTCGTGTTCTAAGTTACTACGGTATTTCTGAACAAACAATCAATGAAACCATCGAAAGTTGTAGGAGTTTGAAGTGTGGTAGATATAGTGTAGGCTGATATTCACTGTCCCAAGTTAATCGGTTTAAGCTTATCGCTTTGGTAACAAAAAGAGAAGAAGGTAAGTAATACCATCATCATGTATATTACTAGCAACTGATTGATTAATGACTACACCATTAAGTTCAGGATTTATTGTCGTGAGGATTACTATATAGAATATATTACAATGAGAGTTCTTGAGAGTGTGCGAGGTTCACAACTACTGCTGAAAGACGAGCAGCAGGAGCGTATACATATAAGATTTAGTAGAGCTCAATTTACTGCTATCAGCTAGATCTCGAGCCTTTCCAAATTACGATATATGGTAAACGGTTTCCTAATTCGGTAGATTCCAAATCTCGTCTGATAATCCACTAACTTACATAATGTATCAATCTATTTATTATCTACTGCTATCTAATGCCATCCATACTGCGACTGCTGTTGTTGCTGCTGCTGCTGTAGCTGCTGCTGATTAAATGGCCACTGAGATCCCTGCAACGGAGCCAGCCGTTGTTGCATCTGCCCAGAAGCCTGAGTTGGCTGGCTGGGTATCTGTCCCTGCTGACCAAACTGTCCTTGCTGACCAAATTGTGTCTGCTGAGCAAACTGTCCCTGTTGGGCGAATTGATTGTTCTGCGGCAATGCCTGCTGACCCTGGATAAAGCCCTGATTGAATATCGGGGTATTTGTATTATATGGAGTCTGTTGTTGTGAAACAGTGCTGGCATATTTCTGACGTTGATCCGCCGTGAGCTGTGGTTTTGGAGGTAGGAAGGGGGTAGATTTTGTGGAAGATCCTGCGTTGACTGCCGTCGAGGAACCAGTGGTAAGTAGTTGGGGTTGGAAAGTACCCGAATCCCGCGGAGGAACAGGGGGTGCCGAGAGCGATTGAATGTGCGAATTGTTGGATACAATTGATGGTGCAGGCGATTGCATGCCCGTATTTGTGTTGCTGCTGCTTGATGGATCAAAAGTTCCACCTGTAAGAGCCGATTCAAGAAACATATTCGCACGATCAGTGCCATGGGAGATAAAGTCATTAGCAGAGGATGGTGGTGACGAAGGCGCCGATTGAATTTGTGGCTGTTGAGCTTGTGGTTGCTGAACTTGAGGTGGTTCGGCTTGCATAGATTGTCTCCTGGACTCCATTGGCGCACTGCCTGTCATATTTGGTGCAAGGGGCCGGGAAAGAACTCCGGCAAAGTTCGTCCGAAGCTTTTCTGAAGCTGGCCGGTCGACCCTCGCATGTAAGAAACGGTTCTGAGGAAGTGGAGCATCCTGATCTGACTCTCCCGTTGGGTTGGCCGCTGCTCGTTGTTGCATGATCACACCCATTGGCATCTGAGATACAGAACCCGAGACAGCTACTATAGGTTGGCTCCGCTCATACTCGGGAGCCGAACTGTAAGAGATCTGGCCCGAAAATTTCACTCGCCCGGCAGTTTTTTTACCCACACGGTGTCCCCGCCGTAGGTATGTAGGCTTCTTCTTATGCTTCACGGGTCTTTCCCCCGTCAGAATGAACTGGGTAAACGAATCCAAATCCAACTTCTTCTTTCCTGAGGATTCCGAGGAATCGGACGTATCGCTATCACTACCGGACGTAGAATCGTTGTCCGATGTGGTTTCTGAATCTGAAGCTTCTTTACCGTTTTGTACCAAAATTGGGACGGGACGCGGGATCGAACTTTCACGCAAAATTAACCCGCGTTGAATGGGTTCACCACTGGCTGCATGCGCGAGCAGCCTCAGCAATGCAAAAAATTGCCCGATACTTAGTCCATGTGCCCACCGGGCAAACAAAGCCTGGGCTTGCTGGCGAGCCGAGCCAGGTATACCGAAATGTGCTAGAAAACGAAATACATCTTCTACTCCAACTTGACGCACGCCACGCTGGCGCCGATTGTGACTCGAGATGTCATCATACCACCGTAGGTAGGTCTTGGCCTCCTGGCTAGACAGCTGACTCACTTTTAATGAAAGTGGAATATCATCGTCAGTTATCGTGAGAGCGGAGGGGGTCTTCGTGGCAGGTGCTGTTTTCCTAGCAGGCAAAAAATTTCCAACGGGCTTGCCGGATAGTGCCGTGGCTGGCTGGGAACCTGAATTTGCATAGGCTTGCTTAGTACCACCAATGCCACCGGCTTGATTGATTGGATTAGCTGAGTTTGAACCGGAAACACTCAGTCTTTGGAAATCACTAGCTAACATCGTTTCTGGGACCTGGGATGCCGACGAAAACACACCAGTCTGGGCTCCCGGGGTGGTTTGGGCACCCTCGATTGAGGCAGTCTGCTGGTTCAGCCCTGGGATTTTATACCAGTCGAATTTCACCTCGTCTGACATCAAGTTTGAATTGGCTATTAGATGTTGTGGAATGATCCTGGCTGCTAAGAGATAATCTGGATTCTCAAGATCAACTGGTGATGGAATACGGGTGAAAATCCACTCTGGTTGGAGCGATCGACGCGTCGAAGTTTATTAATTAATTAATTTTTTTTTGTGCCAAGTTCTAACGTTTTCCTACTTGGGAGATTTCATAGATAAGAAAGTGATCATCTCAACGTAGTAGTGTTTTCTTTCAGAAACATCCATGAGGCCAATCAACCCAATTAAACACAGTGCCTTTGATTCTGATACTTCAAGTGATGAAGATCAGGCAGAATATGTTCGCAGGTCCCAGAAACGGGTTCATCGAGGAAATGACCGGCCTACCTACAACTATGACGACACTTACGACAGTTATCAAGAGAGAAAGCACAAAATAACGGCTAATAACCGCTCAAAAAACATCATCCATATGAAGAGAGCGAAAAAACTGCGAGATCTTGAGAAGTTGAAGCGTGAGAACGAATTAGACGAGAAGAATGTCCGTGAAAGCCTCAGCATACAGGATAAAGCAGTATACGTGACTGATTCCTTTAAGAGGCATCAATCTGATTTGAAAGCTAAGATAAACGACTTGCAAACAAACGTGCAGGATCAAAAACATGGAAACTTTCATAAAAAGCTTTTGGAAATGTATAGCGAAGATGTGAATGAAGATGCAAGCGAAGAATTGGAAGAACCACCAAAGGAAAGCATACGGCAACCAGTTAAACCAAAGATTAGGCTCTCTGGAGGGTTGAATATACGAAAGAAAAAACCAAAGATCGAACAGCAAAATCATCTCCAGTTAGAAATCTTACTAAAATCGAAGGTAACTCAACACGATCTCCAAGAATATAAAAAGAGATATCTAAAGAGGAAAGCTACCCGTGCATAACGATGTATTTATAACCACATATTTAAACCATGTATTTATATCCAGATAACCATGTATAACCTATATATGTATCATATATTTATGTACCCATTGCTTCTAAAGCATTTTGCTAACACCTCTGTTTGACATCTAAGGGGCCTCAAATAGTCACAGGCGGAAGGTTGAAGGTTTAATCAGTTCTCTTACTTCCTAACGAGTCTTCGGAGTGCTGCCTCATTCTCAGAGGCCATATCTCGAAGTTCTTGCTCATTAAGTTGGAACTCGGTAGGTGAAGGGCTATCAAAAATGGAATCATTTGACGGTCGATCGGAGACATCTTGCAACGCTCGATAATACTGTTCCGAAGTCTGCACATCTAAGTTGTGCAAATAACGGTTCTTGTATCGTCGGAAGTCTTTCTCTGAATGTGCGATCTGCATGCCAATGTATAGACTCCTTGTCCCTTTATCCATGCCCTTATCAAGAAGGTCAGTGGGCTTTACGCCCATTTTCTTGATAGGAATGTATGAGAGATCCGGATCTTGGATGTTGTTAAGCATCTCCCGAACTTCTGGCTTGGCTAGGATCTCATAAATCGTCAAAGACTCTCCATGCTCGATTGGTTTCCCATTCGACGGCGTGATACAGTCCATATTGACTTCTTTACGGATAACATGATCAAAATCAACGGCAGAGAAAAATGCTGCACCTTGTGGAATATCATCAATTCCAACCTGGTGACAAAACATTCCTCTGGTCCAGAGATTTGCAATCTGCAGAATCATCCCTAACTTATACCGGTCTGCTACTCGCGTCAGATACCTTGCCTCATCATGAACGGTGAGGCACAGTCGCGCTCGCACCCCATACACTTTACATAGATACTCTATGGACACCAATAGTAAATGGAGATAATCCACTCCGGAAGATTGAATAGCCCAGTTGATTCTTGATGGTAAAAACGTGTTCGAATTCAAGTTCTTCCGCTGTAATGCGGCAGTAATCCCGGCACCCAATACAGGGGTTTTCGGATGATCTTGCTGTGCGATCTTTTCCAATCGATTGAACACAACAGACTCCGAACCTCCATACCAAATCCGTTCCCCTTGAAGTACACTACTTTTACCCTTCGTAGCTGAGTACAATCTGTGTGCAGTTTCTACGGCAGCTTCGTCGGTCAACCCGGGATTGAACTTCTTAAGCAAGGTTGTGGCAAACTCCACACCTGCTCCATAAATTCGTCCATAGTTGAATATCTTGGCCTGACTTCTGGAAATTCCCAAGATCTTGGCTGTCTTAGAGTGTAAGTCCGTACCAAGAGCCTTGTTTCCTTCCAAAGTCATCCATCCTAGTGCTGTACCGCCATGAATCTTAAACACAGAATCCCCCATTAACGAAGCTATCCAAAGCTCCTCACTATCTACATCGGCGCCTACAAAACAGTATCCCGGTGGTGCTCTAACCATAGCCTTGAGTTCGGATCCTAGACGTGTCTCCTTGGCATTCGAAGCCGTGAGCCATGTCTTTTCCACTGCTCTCCGCGTAATTGTACCCATCGAGATAACCTGAGGAATGATGGCACCAACAACGCCATCATTACCAACCTTTTTACCTTTAACCTTTCCACCTTTAACCTTTCGGCTGTTGACCTTTTTAACCTTCCTTCCTTTGCCTGTTATATCCACCACTCCCTCATCTTGGAAAATCGCGAATTGTCCCATAATCCTTTCTCTAGAACTCACCCAATAACTGTTTGAAACTCCCAATTGTAGCGCATCTTTGGCAACTTGGAATTTCGACGAAAGAACATTTTGTTCGAAATATCTAACGTATCCCTTCGACATTAAATTGGTCGTCCGTGCATTAGGACCAGCTTCATGCGGGATCTTGAAAAGCCTTTCAGTCTTAAATAGCTTCTCTAATTTCGGCCGCATCTCTTCTCCTTCCTCCTCCATCAATTCCTTCATTGGAATCTGGAAATATTTTCTCTTCTTAAACCCTGCAGCTTCCTTTCTGGGAACAATGAAACACCAACCTTTGCTGTTAGTCCAAAAAATGGGTTTTCCTTCCCAGGATAGTCGCAATAAAAGAGAAGATATCCGTGACTTTGTCGTCAACCGTAACTGGCCTTTTACAACCAAATTTCTGTACCAAGCCGGATAGCCAGGTAGCTTCTGTCGCTTGTAGGGCCGACCAGATTTCGTGAATTTCTGTGGGGTGATCATCCAATCCAACTGTGATAACCATGGATCTTTCTCCCATGGCTTATCTGCTGCTTGTAATCTCAATTTAGCAACATCTTGACAAACAGCTTTCAACCTGGACTCAATTTTTTGAAATCCACGCTGGTACATCGTCTCGGCACGCTGAATATAGTCATTCCACTCACGTGTGATTGGAAGGAAACTCTGATTTATCTGCCTTAAGGCAGCAAAACTCACATCATGTGGGATGATTTTACGGAATTGTGGGAACACTTTGTTGAAGACACGGTATGTAGCATCCACATCGTTCGAACAATAGTCCATCAATTTTTGGAAATCATCCCTGATTTCCTTAATATCTTCACCAGCAAATTCATCTCGGATCTGCTTATCCATCTTGATGCCACAATGAAGTTTTGCCACATACTTGAGACTATTCAAGCTGCTCATCTTCAGCCATGGGTCACTTGCGACACACGGATCTTCGGACGATTCTTCTTCGAGAATAGGATTAGAAAGCAACTCCTTTAAAGAGGAATCCTTAACACTGTCTCGTATATGCTCCAAGCTTGACTCAGAATTTGATTTTTCGTCCAATAACTTCTTATATTTCATCCATGTACCCCTCTGTCTTGAGCACATACCACTTACAGCGATATGCAGTGACATTGTATCAATGTAGAAGGCTTTCGTACCTTCCAAACTGTATTCTTCTAACACTCTTGCCCGATCGTAAGACACATTATGACCTACGATAATCTTTTCATGGCTGGCCACATCCATTGGAATTAAATGGCCATCAATCTCTGAGCTTTCTCCTGTTAGATATGGTGAGCACCATCCGTACCATGCTCGCGGGGACATACAGGTAGCCAATATAGGATAATGACTTTTTTTGTACATCACTTCGACATCAAATACAAGCTCATCTTCCAATGGATATGGGACACGTTCCGGCTTTTTACCAGGAGCATATCTGACCCATCCGCTGGTCATTTCCCAGTGCTTATGGGGAGCCTTTGGTGGGGCATTTCCTAGCTTTCTCAGCTTTTGTACGAGTTTCAGATATTTTTCACAACTGGAAGCACCGAGTCGCTGGAAATGCTCAGCCAAGTTTGCTCCCTGAAGCTTTGGGAGTCGAAATACAATTGGTGGGTTTACAGAACATTTTTTCCCTAAGAGTTCATTATCTTTGAGGTACTGACGAGCCAATTTGACTAAACGGGTATTTCCCGGTCGTCGAATGGGCTTGGATGGGAATATTTGACTGTCAAGTTCGGCAGATAGCTTTTGTATACCAACGGGGTTAATTCTAAGGGATTTCCCACGTTCTGACGCGTTGGCAGATAGTAAAGAAGAAGAAGAAAACGATCTAATTGACCATTTCTGATTTATATGTCGTGATTTCCTGACTCTGGGTAGAAATTCATGAGTGGATTTCCCCAGAGAGACGAATAGGGTCGTCTGTTGCTTCAGAACCGTAGAACAGAACATGAAGTGAACGATACGCCCAGAGAATAAATACGAAATATCCAAAGATACCTAGAATACTATCTCTTGATGTTTGCAATGCAAATGTGTGTCTTTTTAGTTTGATAGCTTGAATATTAAAGAGCTACTAAAGTAGTGAAGTAAAGGGTAAAGAAGCAAAATATAGTTAAGTGGGAAAAGATAAATAAAAATATTTATGCCCGAAAGGGAAGACGTAAACAAACAAATCTGAGATCCGGATAACGCAGGTGCCAAAGATAGTAGCGATCTGGGCATTGATGGGTAGCGCGAGAGAATGGAATGGTGGGGGTGTTGCTATATGGATATATAGAGGGTAGTAGGGTGGTATGTGTAAGAATCACCAGAGTATTGAATGGTGTTAGCAGGGCAAATGCGAAAGGGTTGTCATATCGGCTAATGAAATATGTCTTGCACCAGATATATGTTAGATGTATAGGTAATTACACTAAACGTGTCGTAAGAAAATCCTGGGTTTGTAAAAGTAGCAAGAGCAGTTCTATATGCTACAGAGATGAGTTCAATAGATAACTGTTGAAGAGAGATAAAGCTTTGTGCTAATCACAGACGTCGTGATAGTGGAAAGTTGAGAGTGCCATTTTTGTTAGCGAATTATACATTTCTATTGAGGTTTGGAATATCATTGTATATACGATTTAACAGGGCTAGTAGATGGCTGCCTAACAGTTTATATTAACTGTCTTACTGTAGGTCTAAGGTATAGAAGTCCCGTTAGCACTATTTCAATAACATCGGCGAAAAAGTTCCGAAAAGGGAAACACACCCAGACACCAAAAAGATTATGGCTGCTGAGTTAAAATTATTGAATTGATCATTCTGCTGAGAGTTGGTCGCACGGCTATCAGTTGGGCAGTATTGAAAGAAACCAATTAGCATAGAAGGTCGAATAGATCATAACATATATCAAAAATGTCATCGACCAAGGCACTCACAGAGGATCAGGTAAGTGAAAAATTATGGAAGATGGTGATAATTGGGATATGTAGAAGACGAAGCTCGAATACCATGAATTACGATGTATAAAGGATACCATTTATCGCCAATTGTAGCGATCATTTCCGTTTCAAATTTACTAACATTCAGGTGCAAGGAGAATTGAAGAAGATGGAGGCCTTCATCACGAAGGAGGCGGAGGAGAAGGCGAAGGAAATCAAGTTAAAGGCTGATGAGGAATACGAGATTGAAAAAGCATCGATTGTTCGTTCTGAGATGAATTCGATCGACACTCAGTATGAGGCAAGATTCAAAAAGGCATCTTTGGCTCAGCAGATTACCAAGTCGACCATTGCCAACAAGACGAGGCTCAAGATCTTGGCCACCAGGGACCAGAGTCTACAGGAGATTTTCGACTTGGCCGAGGCACAGTTGCAACAATTCTCCAAGGATTCAACAAAATATGAAGCTTTACTTACTGGTTTGATCGAGGAAGGATTATTAGAGTTGATGGAACCAGCCGCAGTGATCAGAGCCAAGCAAAGCGATTTGGATATCGTGAAGAAAGCTGCTGCAGATGCACAGGAGAAGTATAAGGAAGTTTCTGGTAGAGACGTGATCGTTACTGTTGATGATAAGAAGTTTTTATCTGCCAAGTCAGCAGGTGGCATTATTCTAAGCACTACTTCAGGTAAGATCGAGGTGAACAACACTCTAGAGGAGAGACTTCACCTTCTTTCGGAGAAGGCCTTGCCTGCTGTGAGATTGGAATTGTTTGGACCTTCGGCATCCAGAAAGTTCTTTAACTAGTGTAGTAAGTTTATATTGAATGCATATGATTCTTAGGATGTAAAATTGACCCTTGGTGGATCTCAGATTAGCATAGTGAAATATCAGATTCTAGCCAGAATTATCTTTCTTTTTTTATGGTGGACCTATCTTGGCAGTTCTTATATCATTTTAATAGGAAACAATTCATTATACACTACTATACATCATTCAGTTCGATTTCTGTTTCATAGATTAAACAAATCTCTCATTTGTGGGTCGAAACTAATCATCGCAAAGCATATATACTCCGCTATCTGGTATTATGCAGCAGCCAGCACTTTGGCCGAGGCGGTCGTCGCTTCTCGGGCGATTTTGGACCAGCACTTGCCGAATTACACATCGACAACCAATAAGAATGATATCTACCAGATTTAGTTCATCATTTGTTACGCTGAAACGACCGCAAACAACGATGCCCTGTGGTTGGCAGGTTCGCGCAATGGGCCCTCGCTACCGGGCGAAAATAAAATTCATCGGCCGCACGCGATTTCACACGGCCGTGATTGTTAGCGGGGAAGATAAGAGTGGGACGAGATCAAAGGACAGAAAAGCAAAGAAGAAGAATTCACGTACCAATAATACTTCAGCGAATGATAAAAGCCATTCAGATAAAAAGGGAAGCAAGGACTCCTCCTCAGCAGCAACCAAGTCAACCCCTTCGTCTTCCGCGAATCCACCCGTGGAACCTTCCGGGAAACATTTAGGCGGCAAAGAAATTCGCGACCCGGGGGCCGCATCTTCTGCGACGAGTAAATCCCTCCAGGAGTTCATGAGCAGAATCCTGCACGGGGATCACGGGGCCAAAGCATACCAGGCATATACCAACAGTCTGCCTCCACAACTTGGGTCGGGTCCGGACCCGGAGATGATGCGAATCCTTAGCCCAGCCTCTCATAATAACGACACAATTAGCTGTACGATATTTGATGCCCAGGGAAATGTGGCTGCCGTTCAGAGAAAATTCGGTAAGGCCGAATTCCTCTCAGAGAATCACCTTTTCCCACGAGATCTAAGGAAGATCGATTCTTCGAACGTTGATGTCGCACCTATCATTGCAGTTAGATCGGACTGTATCCTTATCAACCTGCTTCATATCAAGGCACTCATAAAAAGTGACGAGGTAATGATATTTGATACGGGAGGACCTGGGTATGGAGAAAAACTCAGTCTTTTCATGTATGACCTGGAGTCAAAGTTGAAGACTCGGACGGTTCATACCCCGGCAAATGTTCCCGGTGAACGATCATCTATAAATGCCCAGTCGTATGTGACAGCCAGTCAGCCATATGAATTCAGGGCTTTGGAATGCATTCTTGTAAATGTTGTAGCGGTACTCGAGGGAGAACTTCAACACCATTCTAAAGTGTGTCGCGGGATATTGGACCAACTGGATCAGGAGATCGATCGAGCCAAGCTTCGAGATCTTTTGATTCATTCCAAGAGTCTTACCACCTTCTGCCAGAAAGCCCTGTTGATTCGTAATGCCTTAGATGAATTGTTAGATAATGACGACGATTTAGAAGCCATGTATCTTACTGAAAACAAGCGCTGGAAAGAGCTGATTGCACATGAGTGCGGCAATAAGTACGCAGCTGGTGCCGGTGACAATAAGTCTAAAAATGTCAAACAGTCTGAATCACAGACTGGGGACAGCTCTCATAAGAAGCCGCTTGTCGTTTCAAACGAAAATGAAGTTGACACAGGTGAAATTGAGATGCTATTGGAAGCATACTACAAGCAGAGTGATGAGGTGGTTCAACAGGCTGAAACACTCATCAATGATATCAAATCAACCGAAGAAGTCGTCAATATTATTTTAGATGCCAATCGTAACTCGCTCATGGTGTACGAGTTGAAAGTTAGTATCTATACATTAGGATTCACTGTTGCAACACTTATTCCTGCATTCTACGGTATGAATCTATACAATGCTATAGAAGATTCTACGGTTGCATTTGCACTTACTGTTACATGCAGTTGCTTAGCGGGTGTTGCGATGATAGTGTACGCATTCCGCAAGCTTAGATTAGTTAGAAAGATGAGTACTGTGAGTAGAAGAAAGATGGATAAGTTCGATCGTCGGATCAGAGCCAGTGCCCATCGTCGTATAATGTTGAGTATGAGAAGATCTGCTGTCAATTCTAAGACTCTGAGAGTCAAAAAAGAACGTCATGCTGTTGTCTGGAAGTGGTTGCTTGGAGATGATCACAAGAGTTAGGGAGGCAACAAATAATAGAGAAGCTTTCCTATATACACTGTATATAAAA
Source organism: Brettanomyces custersianus (assembly GCA_012295335.1). Classification (NCBI taxonomy): domain Eukaryota; kingdom Fungi; phylum Ascomycota; class Pichiomycetes; order Pichiales; family Pichiaceae; genus Brettanomyces; species Brettanomyces custersianus. Next base: position 2,727,202 of record JAAVTW010000001.1, on the reverse strand, counting down.
TACTGTACATAAAGTCATACATTTATCGTTTAATGGTTTTTGGTAGTTACTTTTTTTTTCACGCTTTAAGTCCTGTCATATTTCTTTTTTCGTCCCATTCCGGAGTTTGGGGTCTAGATTTTCTTATCTGATTAGATCATTCCAGTCATCGATATATACACGTTGTTATCTATTTAAATACCCGTCGTTCACTTTAAGATCGCATCAATTCAATTCTTCTAATGCGAAATGTCTCAGATTCAAGTCGGCAGCTCGAGCCGCAGTCTGTCGCACTGGATTCGATCGATGCTAGGATTATTCAGTATCACTACTGTTCTGCCCGAGCTTTGCAACTGATAGATAGCATAAAACATCTTCTCAATCATTTCAAATCGGTACCAAAGGATCAGCAATCACAGTTAGATCAGTATTCATTGGCTAATTGGATTAACACCAAGCTCATTATCTTACTAGGATGTGTTATACCCAATTGCAGTCCGGACTTGTATAAACGATACCTGGTTCTGCTTAAAGGTGGGAACTTTGATGGAAGATTTAAGGTAAAACCAAACTCATATTGCCCTGTGATCGATTTCACAGGGTCACAGATAAGTGTTTCTAAGCATACCACGGTAGAGTCTACGATTACCCCACAGATGGCTGTGAACAGACTACGACTCTTTGAGGTGATACTGATTAATGCATACGAGATTTACAACTCTTTAACTACCCAACTATTGGCTATAAGGTCCAAGCAAAGACCTGACGAGAAGCTTGATTTTAGTGTAGTCGACACAGGTGAACTAACTGAGTTTCCCGAATTGACCGAAATTGACAACATGGAACATACAAGTTACATCTTAGGGTCGAAATTATGCGAGGAAGAATCTCTCTGGAAGAGTCTCATACTTTCCAAGCAGTTTCTATCGAAGATGATACTTCATATAAACGGATTACAGACGGAATTGCTTGCATTAAGGAACACAGTGGAATCTCCATTACTGATGCATCGTTCATACATGCTGATACTTCGACTAGCCGATCTATACTTAATTCTTCGAAGGTCCGGTAAACTTTTGTATGTGGAATACTTCGATATTCTTTCACGCTATGCCAGAAGGGGTAATGCAGGACTTACTAGGACAATTCAGAACTTCAGCCGGCTCTTTCTTAGAAAACAGGACACTGGATATCTTTTCCCCACAATAGACAAGTATGCTGAGGCTAAATTCAGTTATCCACTTCGATTCCAGTACTTGGATGAATTCTGCAGTGTGGGGATCAACACTTTGGGAATGATCAAAGAGCTGGTCGATGCACTAAGGGGACTCAGGGCGCAGTGGGGAGGTATCTTAGCTCTGAGATCACAAAGTAATAATGATGCAAACCCAGTTTCTAAGCCTGTCAAGAGATTATCACCGGTTACGGCAGTAGGCGGTAAGCAAAAGGTATCTTCTGCCGGCTTGGCAGCTGCTTTAGCTGCAAATTCTGGACCACCGAAAGTTTTAAGTGCGCAACAAAGATTTCAGAAGCATATGCAGCAAGCACTGGACAATGGTCAGGTATATCAAAGGTCTGGAGATCAAAAATCATATCTGCTGAGTCACCAAAAGGAAGCCAGGAAGAACGAGAGGAGAAGCAATTCGGTGAAAGCGGTGGCTCCAAAGAAAGCAGTGGTAAACCAGGTGGAAAATCAGAAAACGAATGACGTTAAGAAGGTTTCCCCAGCAAATGAGAATAAGAATGGTTCACATGTGAAAGGAAACCTTGCTGTCTGCAAGTCAGCCGAGAGAGAGTATGATGAAAAAGGTAATGTGATCAAGAAAATCCGGTTTCTAGATGTTCCAGAATATAAAGAAGAGGAAGATGCACCGACATGGATGCAAATGCAGAAGCAATTGAAACAGAGAATGTCGCAGCTTACGCCGTACAGCCAGCAGAGAAACATGATGATGAATAAGCAGGAAGGTCATGCTTTCAGGTACTTTTCAGGAACGAAAGATGCAGATAGTTTATTGAGCCATGGCCATGGACTTACGTTTCACCACGGGCATCTTAAGGAAGGTAGGATCTTGGGATTCTTCAGGAAGCAGAGATAGACTAATTAAATAATAGTAGTAGTTGTAATAATAATACTAATAATAATAATAAAATCCTTTCGCGATCTGGAACAATGCATCTGTTCGAGGAAATTAAAATGAAAAATTTATGATGGGTGAAAAATTTTTGGTTAGTATGATAGCAAGAAAGGCTTACTCAAACATCCATCGATTCAACGATCTAAGAACCAGTCATGTCTGTTGAGATATCCAAACGAACCTTTGAAGAGATAGATCTGAAGGAGAGTGAAAAATCTGCAAAGAAGCAGCGCACTGGAACTCAGGAAAAGATTATAGTAAGTGCAAGCGATCTGATACGAGATAAGAATCATAAGAACTCGATTGGCGATGACGGTCTTTCACAATGCTTCCATCGAGTGAGGACTGCACTCTATGTTTCTGTTGCACCGCAGTTTATTGACGACCCTATTTCTGGTATCAAGCAACAGCATCTCGATCAGATGTTGATGACATACTCATCTGCATTAAGAGGTGTGGTCATTTCATACATGAGAGTGAAGATTTCGGATCAAAGTTCTGTCAGAGACGAAGTTACAGGGGAAACTTTGGCACTAGGAAGAATTGGAAATGACACGCCATTTTCATTTCTATGGTGCATCGTTGATTTCGTGATCTGGAGTCCAAAAGTTGGCGATATCGTGGAAGGATGGTGTAACATGCAATCACAGTCGCATATTGGACTTTTAATTCATGATACATTTAATGCCACAATCAAGAAGTTCAATATACCTTCGGACTGGCAATTCGTGCCGAACCAGGCAGATTCAGGAGACATGAATGCTGAATATGTTGGCGAGAAATCAGATGAAAATGGAAATGATGAATCAGGCCGCCGTGGTGATCACCGGTTTGGACGGTCATTGGGTCAGTGGATGGATGAAAAGGGAATCCCGGTGGAAGGAAAACTGAAGTTCCGAATAAGGGCCATGCATTTGGCCGGTAGAGCCATTGCAGTGGAGGGAACGCTAGTGGATCCAGAACACGAGAGAGACACACAGCCCGTCACTTTGGAGAAGAGCAAGCCGGAGAATAAGCATATGAGATTTGATGAGGAGGAAAAGAAGGAGGAAAAAGAAGATAGCGAGGATGGTAGTGATAGCGATAGCGATAGTGAGAGTGAGAGTGAGAGTGATAGTGAGGAGGATGATACGGCTGCTAAAAAGGATAAGGATAGCGAGAATTCCGTTGAAGACGGATCAGACAGTAATTGAGGTGTATAGATAAACGAATAGAACAACAAAATTAGTTAAATGATAAAGCCTCGTAATCAATGGGATCTGTGAGATAGATAACATTTTGGAAATCCCTGAAATATCATAAATATTTCCAAAACGCGTATATCAGTAAACAATGGAACAGCCACTTTAACGACCTGTGTTTATCGGTGAGAACACCACGAAATCCAGATAAGTACCTATTTATCAGATATAATGAGTTCGAAGCTCACGACAAATGAAATCCTCACGGAGCATTTCGGGTACCAGCCGATCAGCGTTGTCGACGATGTTATCAACGTGGTCAACGATATCATGTATAAATGTACGGGGGAGATAGATAAGGTTCTTTTAAAACGAAGAAACAAGATCCAAAACGATCACAAAGAGAAACTGGAGGCTAAGAGGAGGCAAGAAGAGGAAAGCGACGTGATAGTGAGTGAAAATGAAGACGATGATGAAGCTGCCGGTATCAGCTATACCGAACAAGATGTCAAGAAGGGGACAGCAAAACTTGAGAGTTTACTGGAGCATCTCATTAATAAGAACTATGACAAGTTTGAAGTTTATACGATGAGGAACATCATGACTATTCCTGAAGAGTTAGTGACTGGCGGCTATGTGCGATTGAAGCATCAGGAAGGGTTGACGATTGATGACAATACTTTGGCAGAATCTCAAAGGGTGGAAGATGAATATACAAGGAAACTCAACGAAGTTTCCCGTTTGATAGAGCGAAACAAGCGGGCAGCGGTGGATATGGTGAAGATAGTACGGCTTTCACGATTTACAAAGAAGCTCCGATCGAAGATGGCTGCTATGGATTATAATGGGTCTTTACTACAAAAGAAGCGGGGTAAACTTGGTCATATTGCGCCTAAAGCAACGGCAGAAGACCAGATGGGACCAAAATTGGTGAATCAATACGATTTGAAACCTTTGGGTGATACATACAAGTTCATTAACAACCAAATCAAAGGTGCATACACAAGACTGAAGGATAACAAACAGGATATGCGGAATGATAAGCTCGTCAATGCCATCAACCGCCAAACTCCAGCCATGGCATCTGTTAACAAGCGGGTGCGGGAAATGATAAATAATGGTCAAGGCATCAAATCAGACGGAGAAAAGATGCCGCTCGATATCCTCGAGAAGTTGGGAAATATACTAGGTACAAGCACTACTAGCTAACACTACATGGGTCCTGTAAAAATATACATACATGTCACATATTTCTATATACACTTATAGCTATAACAGCCATCATAAATATCGACAAAAACGATAACGTAAAATGTACAACCTAATGTCCCATAAATAGCAAGCTCAATATTCCATATCTATCCTTATAAAGCCTTTCTGGCAAAGTGGATGGCTGTTGGTGCAAGCCATAGACCAAAGGCCACGAAGGCGGCGAGCGTCAACGTGAGGTTTGTCTGTTGTTGCTTGATTTTCTTTGCGTCGTCTGGTGAAAATGATGGATCCATTTTGATAATCTAACGGTTAGTTCGTGGGTGTCAGAAAGATAGAAAGTGACATCCACCCGGCTAAACCTTATGAGGACTGGAATGGTGAAGAAAAAAATAGAAAAAAAAATAATTGAAAAAAAAAAGGACTGACTCCATTTATTTGCTTACTGATCAAATAGTAGTATGTAGTTTAAATGTGAAGAAATTGTGGCAAGCAAACAGACTAAAGCAGAGTAATACTGGATTAAATAGCAGCTATTTGATATCAATATAAATGAAGTTGGAGATGATGTACGGTTTCAGCAGGGTTGAAGTCCTAGCCAAATTAAAGCTTATTATAGTACTGTTATATAGGCGCTTGATGTAGAATCGACCAAATAATTTGATATCGCTACTGTAATTCAAGTAAATATTGTCATTAATAGTTCCATCACCATATCAACCTATTATATCAAGTCACTACCCCCTGCTTAAATGTATCTACTCCAAGCGCCGATATTAGCAGGTGTACGGATGCATAACCATCTTAAAAATATCAAATTGAAATCTAATGGCAATAGTTTCCCACTACTCTGATGACGATAGAAAGTGTGGATTTCGAGTTCTGGATAACCAACTTCGCCATCAAATAAGAAGGAACTTCAATTTATTGGATTCTTTGTGAAATTCCTAACAAATTGTGTGATAAGTTGATAAATACTCACCTAATTTTGTTTATTTAGTCATGTCTGATAGTGAAACAACAGCTCAGATAGCCAAATTGGCTACGGCCAAAGCTGAAGAAAAGGAGACAATCGATCCTATTGATGCTGAAGAAAGCAAAGGCGCAGAGAAAGAACCTGTGAAGAAGGAAGAGCCTGTCTCTGACTTGGATGAGGATATAGCACATCTAAAGGTTCAGAAGAAGAGCCATCAGGAGACGGAAGATAAGGATCAGGAAGAAGATAATGATCAACAAGAAGAACAAGAGAGTGCAAATCCACCAGTTGATAATGCAGCAATCGACTCATCCGAATCGGCTGAGAAGAGAAAGCAGACGTTTGAGGAAAAGTTCGAACAAGTTATGAAGAAGCCTACGAAACGTAGAAAGAAGAATGAGGTGGATTTGGAAGCCATGCAGGATGAAGCCATTTCAGAACTTAAGAATGCTATGAAAGATGCTGCTTATGATGATATTGAATGTGTTAATAATCACGAACCTGCCACTCACAAGCTTCGACTTTTGAGTCGGGTTAAGAAGACATTGCTAAAATCGAATCTATATGATTCGATCTTGGATAACAACATGTTGGAGGCCGTGAGGATTTGGCTTGAGCCATTACCTGATGGATCATTGCCATCCTATGAGATTCAAAAGACATTACTGAGTGAATTGAAGAAGTTACCAATCAAGACGATCCATCTAAGAGAATCCGGACTTGGTAAAGTTATGATTTTCTACCAGAAGTCACCTATTGTGGATCCAGTTTTGAAGAGAATCGCAGAGAGAATGATTTCTGAGTGGACACGCCCAATTATGGGAAGATCAGATAGTTATCGTGCCAGAAGGGTGCCGAAGGCATCGTTTAACCCAGAGAAATTCATCGCTCAACAGAGGCTACAAACTACACATGCCAGTGATAAACACCAGAGAAAGACTCTTTATCAGGAGAGTGCCGATCGTCGTAAGAGGGCAGCTGCTCCTGAGCAGGCCACTAAAGTCTATACGATTGCACCTAAGATGAATGCCGAAGCATTCCACAGAAGCAAGAGATCAAACATTGCAGCAATGGGAATTGGATCGTCGCTTAGTAAAGATGAAAGATTCAAGAAGTTAAGTCAAAAATTGACACAGATGTCACAGAAGCACGGAGGTGCTAAGAAAGGAGGAGTCTCCATCGAAGGAAAAGGTGTTAACGGATTTTAATACTATACTACAGTATACCATCTATGGAACAATATTATATTGATGCCTGTAAAAAACGTAGATACATCTCGGCAGCAAAGAACAGCTTAGAAAACGTCTCTCCTTAAGCTCTTGGCTTCTCCTTCTTCTCCTTGTACAAGGCGGACAAAGAAACACCGGCCACCTTCACAACCTTAAATCTGACACCGGGAAGATCACCCTTTGCTCTACCTCTACGACCGAAACCGGCAAGCAAAACTTCATCGTTCTCATCGACATAGTTCAAACAACCATCGTTTGGAACGAATGCAGTAACTCTCTTACCGTTCTTGACCAACTGAACCCTCACACATTTTCTAATAGCGGAGTTTGGCTGCTTGGATTCGACACCCAATTTCTCAAGAACAATACCCTTGGCATGGGATGCACCGGCGAATGGTGAAGACTTGTACGCAGTACCGAGCAATCTCGACTTGTACAAGGAATCAGCCCACCGGTTGTTTCTTCTCTTGGTTCTGAGCTTTCTGGCAGAGTTAAGTCCTCTTGGCTTTCCCTTACCCATCTTGTGTGTGCTTAGTTGACTATCTTACTGGGAGAAATCAATTCAGACGCTCTTATTAAACTGGTAGTGAGACGTATGAAAGATAATCTATTTCAGATATCGCTATTGGAAATTGAAAAAAAAAAAATTTGGTGAAAAAAAAAAACTACTGAAAATTAGCGGGACAAAAAATATCTATACGCAGCTTACGTAACAAACACCCTCGCTGGTCATGTGATCAGAGAGTTGAAGGTAATGAAGTTAGTACATGTATGATATAATTGAACTGGTTGAGCTAACTACATTGATAATAATGTGAATACCATTGATATGATGTCTTGTGAACCAGTTTTGTAGTTTCAAATATCCCTTAATCTCTAAAAAATGATTGATCGTTTAACCCTCATATCTATATGTTCTACTTTATATGCTATACTTTACATTAAATATGGGATGTACTCTATGTAGATCTTTTGTATAGGCTTTCTACACCTCGATACCGATCGACAGTATGGCCGAAGAGCTTATCGCGAACTATCTTAAAACTCACCATTTGGTGAAAACCCTCAAAGCTTTCCAACTGGAAACCAATAGGAAGTATGGAGACGAATTGGTTGAGGAATCGTTAGATGTAATCATCAACGACTATGTAGGTTTCAAAAAACTCAAAGAGAAGAATAGAGATGAAGTCAAATCATCCAACAATACGCTTAGCACTCAGGCATACACCGCAGAACAGCTACAGCTCATATCTAATAGAGATATCAGTATTCCTCGTTGGACAATCAGCTGTCCTAAATGCTGTCAACCGATTGACATTCTTGAACGGTCCCTTGTGATCTTTTCAAGATTTGATCATACAACGCTAGGCCGTACTGAACGCAACGTTGGTATCTTTACTACAAGTCATCATTCTCTATGTATTTATGATTTAGATGCTGGAATCGAATTGATAAAGGCAACTAGATCTGTCCCTACTAAGGCAGCCATGTGCGTTCCTGGAACGGATTTATTGATAAGCTTCGGAATGGATGGATCCCTTGCTATAGAAGAGATGTCAATTGAAAATGGTGGCAGATTTAAACCATTAGAACATATTAAACTACACAAGCGACTCATTACAGCAGCGGATTTTGTACAAACAGACAAGAGCACCGGTTATACGTGCTCTCTTGGATGGGATAAGAGAATTGTAGTATGCAAGGTAGACTATGCTACGAAGCCTAAAGTGAATATTATCGGTGAAAAAGCACTACCAACCGAAGGTACATGTATTCAGATTCTCATAGATCACAAATCCCACCGTCCTGTATTTTTAGTGGGTAGAACAGATTGCACTTTGTTAGATATGTACACTGTTGTTGATGTCGATCAATCAGAAAAGCTCGTTAAGATCGCCAAGCTTTCATTGAATGATTCGGAATTCTCCAGCCATATCTTCCATCCAATGACGATGACACAAGTTGGTAACAATATAGTATGCGTGGGAACATCGCATGTTCCTTACATGAGATTAGTGACGATTGTTATTCCCTCGATCAATGAGATTCTGAAAAATCCATCAGATCTCTCCAATCGATTGCAACAGCTTTCATTAAATGAACAGAATGTTCCAATCATTAGAAGTTTGATTATTTCGAACTTTAATTCTACCACCGCTCAGGATAAGTTCTCTACACCAATACTGCTAGACAGACCTGCTAAGAGGAACGGACTCTGGATTTTGGGGGATGATGGCACTATTAGAGGGTTCGACTTTAATTCGGGTAAAGTGGTAGAGGAACTGAAGGCTCATAAGGGTCGAATCAAAACTGCATTTGTGGCTACCACAAGGGAAAATGAGGAGTTGGTTGTTTCCTGTGGTGCTACAGACAGAATGATTTCTCTTTGGAAATAGATACTGTTTAGGATCTTTAAGAAATACCTGTTCTGGCGTTCGAAGCCTATATATTTAGCTGCTAAGATCGTAGTGGATCGTTAAAATTGATTACCACTACTTCTTCTATCACTACTATTACTACTACAACTCAAAAATGACTTATTATAACAACCAATTTGTCTTCCTCGTTAACTTCAAGGATAACACTGTGAAATGTGTTGAGAGACATGAGATTATTCCTTCAACTCCAAATTCTTCACCAGCTTCTTCAGATGATGAGTCGAGCTATAATCTAAGAAGCTGCAATTCTAAGCTTGGTAAGAGTCCAAGGAACTCGCGGTCAAGGTTTCTCCTAAGGATTACCCGGAGACCACAGTTAAGAATTGGTGTGGTTACTTCGAATAGAACATGAATATCACCGTATAGAACATAAATTAAATGTATTCAATACAAAATCTTTAGTTAAACAGAATAGAATATACGCTATCAATTAGATTTATAATGATGCATATCTCCCGTCTGCCAATAGTTAATGTTAAATGTAGTAATGATATCAAGCTAATGACGAGTATCAAATATCAACCCCAGAAAAAAGTTCCGTATGGACAACCTGTCGATGCCAAGCAAATGCAGCAACTACTTCCTAATTATGAAGATGGTAATGTTAATATCGATGTTATTCTCAACGAGTTGGCTCTGATGGCTAATGAAGCTGAAATGGCTGGACCAGTCAGTGAGAAAAAGGGATGCATGTCCAATTTAGGTAATTCCTGTGCAAAAGGGATTTTCTCGAGTAATGGTGAATTTTACGCGCCAGATATTAACACTGTATCTTCCGTCAAAATCCCCAAAGAAGCTATGATCTCGGAAGATGTTGGAGTTAATGACATCAATGCATTTGACACAATAACTCATGATGTTCCCGATAAGTTCATTCCATCTGCTCAACCATTTTTCCCTGCTTTGAATAGACCCGATTTCCTTCAGACTGGAATTGGACAGAGATGTATCATAGCACCCGATCGTCGGTATACCAAGGCATATTTAGATGGTGATTACATTGAAAAAGCAATACTGGGAGATGCTAAGTATGATGAAATTATCGATGAGTTTTTAATTCCGTTCTGCAGTTTCAACTATCTCACTTTGGATTATTTTGAGGATTTGCAAAGTGAAGCAAAGATTGATGGAAGGGAAGTATTTTCAACAAATTACAAGTCGAATATTCCACGTGGTCCGGAGGAGGATCCAGGTAGATTCTGTGGTAACGATAGGGAGACAATCAATTTCTACGAGCCAAGAGTATTTCGGTGTCATCCAGTACAGGAATTTCATCACCAGGGAAGAGATGGGTTATGCCCATACTGTAAACCGGATAGGGAATACGAAGGAACACCGGCAGACTTGGATAGGTTGTTCTTTAATATGAATTCGTCCGCATACTTACATCATGTAACGAAGCAGCACGGCGTCTACAGTGGAGGGAAGGAAATGCCGCTACCGCTTGAAATAGGGAAAATTCATGAGAGCAAGAAGATGAAGAGTGGAATAAGAACAATTGTTGTTGAAGCTGCAACCTGTCCTATCTGTAGGCAGAAAATCAAGATCCAACGTTTTGACGACCCTTCACTGGATGGACACAATCGGTTTTTGGGATACTTCCGTCATATGCTTAAGCACAACAAGAAGAAGAATCTACATAAGGCCAAAGATAATTGAGTAGATCCTTGAATGCTTAATTTGAGTTTACTGTTACTTACATTTAAATAACACTGAAATGATTGATTATAAATATATATTTAGGTAGCAAAGACTTGATATGCATTGGTTGTTTAGAAGGTAACTTCTTGAGGTAACACATTAACCGTTCTTCCATCTTTCCGTATACATTTGTTACCTTTATCTCTCTTAAGACTCTTACGCATATCAAACGCATCTATATCATCGTTTAGATGCTTCTTGTTAGGTTTAGGCCCGGAGGACCCGGCATAATACCCAACAACCCGACGGTATACGGAGTATCCAAGCTTCTCATAGAAATTTATGGCCAATGTATTGTTGCATTTCACAAATAGATCGATGAAAAATGCATAGTATGGTTCTTTCTCTTGAGTGTAAGTTTCCAAGGTCTTACACAGATATGATCCCAATCCGATCCTCCTAAAGTTCGGGTCGATGGTCACAGCAGAAATATGAGCATGCCATTCTCTTTTAGAAACCTGTCCCTCAGTTTTGGCCAACATGTAACCCGTTGGTACGTCTAGAGCAGAAGTTGACTTGTAGAATAGAGTAGGCCAGTTCGACATGTACTGCAGATAGAAGAAAACGTAAAAGTTCTCTGTGAGCGGGTCTAAATTGACCGGGTTAAGGTCAAATAGATCTGTGGCATTAAAAGGTGTGATTGAAGTCATTTTGGGAGTTTGGTACTAGTAATTGGATGTTAATCTATCCAACTTGAATATGACATATCTGATTAGTAGAGATGAAATTCTCAGCTTTATTTTTCAGCTCTTAATTTTTCACTCTCAACGTTTCACTTGAACTTTCAATCTTTCTCCTACACCCACTAACATCACACCCTATCATCCTATTTTCATCCTATATTTCGTACATTATATACTTCTTTATACACCTCTTTCCTCGTTCAAACATCCTAAAATGCCCACTTATCTCCTCGATCACTCCGACTCTCTTGACTCTCCTGATCATTCTCTCTATTATCTTCACCATTTCTATTTCTGTAGTTTCTTCTACCGTAGTTTCTTCCTCTGTGTCCTCCTCTACCACGATATCCTCCCCTTCCACGGTATCCGCCTCTACCACGACGCATTGAAGCCTGGCCAAACGTGTCCATGTTCATCTGCTTTTCCTCAGACCACCGTATACGATCCTTATCTGAATCCTGTGTCGAAGAAGAGAGGTTATCGAAGAACGATGACTTCTTGTTGTAATACTTGGCACTATCCTCCTTCGATCCCTCCTTTTGCTCCTGCTTCTCAACTGCCTGGAACTTTGCGTTGTTCGAATCAAAGTCGAACTCTGTATCCACTGCCTCAGGCTTGCTGGCCGGCTCATTTGGCTTTTCTTCCTTCTTGCTTGGCTGTTCAACTGGCTTTGCAGGTGTCTGTTGAGGAGCCGGCTCTGCAACGTTTTGTGTTGTCGTAGGACGAACTGGCACTGTTTTGGTTGGCTGCTGTGGCTGTTGTTGTTGCTGCTGCTGTTGCTGTTGTTGCTGCTGTTGCTGTTGTGGTTGAACTGGCGGCTGCTGGGCAGGTTGTGCCGGCTGCTGAGGTGCTGGAGCTGGCTTCTGAATCTGGCCAGGTGCAGCAGCATAATTGGCCGGCATTCCAAGACCTAGCTGAGTAAATGGTGTCACATTAGGAACAGGAATTGGCTGAACCTGATCGACTGGAATGTCCAGGATATTGAGATTCTTCACACTACTTCCGGTGAGTTGGAAATGCTCAAACACCTCTGAGGATGGGTAGACGATCTTGGTTGGATCAAGGATCCTATTTTCCGTACCTAAGCATCTCACATGGGAGAGGGAAATTGTACCTTTATTGGCATCAATGCTATCCAAAGAACCGACATATCGCATGTCGGCCTGGGAGATAAGGGCAATGGTTTTGCCTTTGTATTCAGACATATGTAATAGATGAAAAAGCTGTTTAAAATGATCAAAGCTTGGAAGGAATAAAGTAACACATAGATGGTAAAGTAATGAAATGTGAACAAATATCTATTTTTAAAAAAACAATCTTCTGAGTCGATAGAGTGAAAAATAACGCACAATGTAATCTACACCAGTATTCCAGTATATAGTATTATTTAACTATTACTACATCACCTTCTATCGAATCTTAATTATACATTTTAGCTTACCATCTTCCTGTTCCTCCCATCTCACTGTCGTAAGTTCCCACAGCGCCATTTCCTCCGGCATCGAATCCTCCATTATACTGTGTTTCTCCGCCTGGCATTCCCTCGTCTTCAATTGCACCCTCGGTCTTCTTATGGTTAATCTTATCGAGTTCGAATACAATATTGGCCACTTTCTTCTGTAGTTCGGTACATCCCTTCGAGAAGACCTCGTTAGGTTTCAAAACCCCCGTTGTTTCCACGTTCATGTAGAATCGGGTTGGCTTGGCATTGTAATCGAACTTCTCGCCAGGAATTGGTGGCTCTTCCCAGTCACAGTTGGCAGACTTAGGCCATTCCTTATCTTCATCTTCCTCGTACCAGTAGTCGGTATGACGCAACTTATTCCATGGATCATACTCAAATCCAATGGCTGCACATGGTGACCACTTGGCATGCTCCTTGGCAATTCCCTTCTTAGCAATACACGTAATGTTCAACTCCTGATGCTTCTTCAACTTACAAATTAACACACCCTTCTTTTGAGGATCTCTGATCACCGGTTGACCCAAGTTCAGGCCTGTATTGGCACTCACGACCACCAAATGACTCGAGTAAACGTTCATCGTCTCGTCGGAATCACACCTGGCTTTCAACTGAAGCGTCACAGAGCATTTTTCACAATGATCCTCACACGTACAGTCCCTAGTGTATTTTAGTTGGTCAATATCCTCACTCTCTAATGGAACCAATCCTAGACGATGGGCCAAAAACTCATCGGCCAAGACACTTGTATTCACCTTGATATCCACCAAATCGATCGCCAGCGTCGGCACCTCTGCCAACATCGTTCGCCGAAGAGAGTTTGCCAATGCCATATCCACATCGGATAGAATGAAATCCACGTCGTCCCTTCCTGCCTTTCTGATGGTCACTTGAGGTTCTTTCTTAGCCATGGTTGATGAAGTATAGAAGGCCTGTAATGTAATTTATATGTATTTAGGAACAGATATGTGTAGTTGCAACACTTATGGTATATCTCTATTGTGTGCTGCTCGATAATGCTAGGAAAAAAGCTGAAACTCTATGCGATTGGTGTAATCCAGTTACCCTCCAAGTTTCCAGTTCGTGCACCCCAAACTTGTCACGCTTCGTTCGATTCAAGCTTCTCTAAATTCGCTTTAAAGTGGTCTCCACCCAGTTAGTCGCATTTTCTGTTGATATTTTTTTTCTTCTATTTTTTTCAAATTTCGCCCAATTTTTGCATCCGTGCACCGCAAAATGCATTTCCATCCTTCGTATATTCGGATCTCTTAGATCATCTGATCACCCACGATGGTCCTGTATCTCAACCAATCGTTGGCCAATTTCTCTATAAGTTGCATCGTTTGTTCTTCTCAACAACAGAAGCATATCTGTCTAATTTGGAACCACATATATTTCCGTCATGGTTGAAAATCTCCCCGTCCCAGACCTCCGTTTCGAACAGTCATTTCTGGCCCGTCTCAGGCTCAATTCCACTAGGCTCCGTGATCGAAAGCTCCAAAATCAATATGAAACGCACAAAAAAGATCTGCTGAAATCGGCATCTTCTCCACAAGAAGCCGTGACTCTCAATCTGGCATTAGATGCAAATTTGAAGCGGGAGAAGCAGCTCCCAGCACCAATCACGATCCCTGTAATCATTTCAACCATAATCAGCGATCAGATACTTTTGCCGTTAACGCAGGGATTCTTCATGGCTTTATTCAAGATCGTTGCGCTGCCATGGGTCAGAGGTGTCTTTGGACTGGGAAGAAGAGTTGGGGCCAAACTGGCTGGTAGAAACTGAAAGATGTGATATGACGTATTCTATTAAAGCTATTTACAGTTTATTGTTCTTATTCCATGCACAGCAATCGGCAAACTTCACCATCTTACCGCCAAAGATGTCCAAGGCGCTACCGAACGTGAGGTCTACCTTGCCGTGACTTAGACGGTTCACCAGATCCAAATCCTTGATGGATTTTGCACCTCCCGCATAAACTATCGGATTGGTGCACCACTCACCGAGTTTCACCACCAATTCCCGGTCAATCCCCCGGCAGAGTCCTTCGACATCTGCAGCGTGGACGAGGAATTCAGAGCAGTACTTCTCAAACAATTCAAACACCTGTTGTTTCAACACCATCTTCGTCAGCGTCTGCCACTTGTTGATGGCTACCACCCACTCCCCCTTGCCGTTACGACGACAGCTCAAGTCCACCACTAAATGGTCTCTTCCCACAAGTTTGCTGATTTGCTGGAGTCGCGCAAGTTGGAATTCCCCGTTGGGGAATAGCCATGACGTCAAGATCACCTTATCTGCTCCATTTTTAATCCAGTATTGGGCATTGGTGTCGTTTATACCACCGCCGATCTGTAAATGTCCGGGCCAGGCGTGGAGGGCTTCGAGTGCCACGCGATTGTTTTCGTCGAGGGATCCAAGTTTTATGACGTGGGTGCGTGATATGGCATTATCTCTGTATAGCTGTGCGTAGTATGAGGATGGTTTCTCACTGATGAAGTTGGTTTCAAGAGACGTTGGCGTCTTGGAAGTATCATCCGAATCGAGTGTTCCACCAACGATCTGCTTGACTTTACCACCGTGAATATCGATGCATCCGACGTAGCGAGTCATGGTATTATAATGAATATATACAATTAGATAATTAAATAGTTAGATAGATGTGTGACGATTGAGAAGTTCATACATTCTGATTGATTATTTTTCACTGAAAAAATTCAGATCTGAAAAATTTCACTCGATTAAGATTATCTATCTAACAGCTTAGCACTGATTTAATATCAATTTATCATACCAAGGATGGCACCAATTGTTGTCAAATTTCAAGATAAGTATGGGTCAAAGAAACCGGAAACTTCTAGGGCCCAGAGGAAGATGCTTCGTACCGGTAAGCCGATTTCAGCCGCACAGTTACGACATCGAAGACAGATGAGAGATAGGCACAGATCTAAAAAGCCACAGACGAAAGAAGATGCAGACAATATGAAGCAAGATTTGGAGCTCCAACGTCTGCTTGATGAATCTCATATATTCAATGGTGAAAAGCCCCGATTCTCTGGCGCGGAGTTGTCTTTAGAGAGTGCTGCCATGGAAAATGCACCGATAGGAAGTTCAAGAGTGCGAACGTTGAGTTCCAGAATGCATAAATTGTCTGAAACTAATGGCAGAAAGAAGCACAGGCTTGAGAATATACCTATGAATATGAGGAAGGGAATGGTGAAAGCCCAGGTGAAAAGAATCAGCAAGTACGAAGAGGAAGCCAGAGAGGCAGGCATTGTTCTTGCACATAACAGGAAGGGACAATTCAGAAAGATCCACGATAGTACTACAACCTCATTCACAGAGAGAATTGGTACCGGCTTCAAACGGGATATGAGGTTGAGAGACAGGGGATTAAAGATCAACAGTGTGGGTAAAGCCACGGGAGAAGGAGTGTTTCTTTCCAAGAGGGACCTGGAAAGGATACGTGGGGAGCCTAGTAGGGGCCGTGGATCCAACAGACGCCGGAGGCATTAATAAATAGATAATATACTGGATAATAATGGCATGTGACAAAGGAGTATTGTAATAATTGATGTTAATCACTTTGATATAGGCTACTTAATTCGTTGTGTCAGTAAATTAGGGATTTTAATACCAAAGTTTATATTTCTTATTTATTCAGCGTCTTCGATCTGCATCCTTGCCTCACGCAGCCGGTTGATCTTCTCAACCAATCCCGCCAGCTCCAACCGCTCAGCCATCTTTGCTGCTGCTGCCAATGCGCGCTCATCTCTGAGCTTAGTTGTCAAATAGAACGCATCTAAAATATCTCCTTGATTACACGATTCACCGATCTGCTTCAACAATGCAGCGTCATACCTCACACTAAGTGCCGCAAGTCTTTCCTCGGCAGTTTCGTCTTCGACGTCATCATTTGTGATGGAATCATTAAGGAGTTCTGCCTCCACAATCGTGCGCATAAGTTCCTCCTCAGGAGAAGAAGAGTCTTCCGAGTCCTTCTTACCTTCATCTCCAACCGGTAATCTAACGGGCATATCGGAAGGTAGTGCGAGTGGGAATGATGGATATCCAGTACCTCTCACAGCAACGAAGCTGAGCTTATCTTTAAATAATCCTAAGGGCCATGCAGAAACATCGTTACCAACGGAAATTTGCTTGAGTCCTTCGTTTGCATCGAGCAGAGGAATCCAGCATGCCTGAAGTGGATCTCTCCATCTGGAAAGTACCAACACCACGTTATCTTGGCCTACAATACATGGATCACCGTCCGAGGAAAAGAATAAGCCTCTGATGGGATGCATCCCGCTAAGACCAGCTATAATCGGTAAGCTCTCACTTCTCTGGAAATACTTACCATCCAAGTCCTGGAGATTGAAAGAGAGACTATAAGGAGATGCGTACACCACCGTGAAGAGATACTTACTACTACTAACGCATGCCAACACCGGTGGTAACTTCTCTAGTCGCTCTAACCGACCATAGAGACTGTAACGCCGCACGTAACCCAGTGATGAGCATACAAATGCAGCCGACGGCCCCAAAGAAACGCAGGTAATGAATTCCCCCTGCTTCAATGTGATCTGCCTCTCCCAACTACGGGATTGATCGTGCTTCTTGAATAAGACAGTGGCAACAACAGGCTTCTCTGAAGATTCGCTGGTAGCTTTATGACGGCTACTACCCAGTAGCACCGAGTCAGAGTTCATCGAAGCAAGATCCAAATTATGGAAATCCCTGAAATGGTATTCCTTCTGTAAACTACGATCAAAGAATGTTACCGTGATGGTATCATAGCCTTCTTGACGAACATCCCAAACATACCCAAAGGGATTTATCGTGAGATATCTACGGCCGCCAGCCCAGGGAGTGCAACCAGGTGAATATGGTGAGGCAACAACATTGGGCACACTGCTCGTTTCTGCATGGTGACTGCCAATATGTCTTCTCTTCGGTGCAGGTCCTTCCTTTGGCTTCTTTTCCACGTATCCAGCCCCATCATCATCTACGATGAAATCGTCTTCTCCTTCACCAAAGAGACTGGATTCGCTCATTGGCGACGAAGGTTGTTCCTTCCTAGCGATTTGATGGATGGCCTCCCCGGCAGTTTCCTGGCCTTCCCCGGTGGGTTCCTCGGTAGCAGATTCTTCCCCACTCGATTCGGCGGCCTCGTCCAAAACGAGTCCTGTATTAGATTTTAATTTTTTCGTGCTGGTAACCGCGCACCGCACGATATTGCCCGATGTGGTCCCCACTACAACTCCCGCCGAGCGTCTGTCCCAAGAAATACTAACCGGGACCACAGATAGCTGGACCGTCTGTATGGATTTATGGGTAGCAATATCCCAAATTATAAGCTTGTGATCGAGATCCACACTGGCAATCATCTTCCCGTTTGGCGACCATCTTAAGTCAACAATAGGTTTGGATATTCCTAGCAATTTGAATTTCTCCGTAGTGAAATCGTTTCTGTCATACACGGAAATTTCCCTTGTAGCCAATGGCACGGCCAAAAAATCCCCGTTCGGACTCCAGTCCGCGCGCGCTCCGGCGAGTCGCGAATCGTCGTCTCCCGTGCGCGCACGGGAAATGTCTGCATCCAAATCATCATCAAATAGGTCGTCATCATCATCAGCATCATCTCCCATAGCATTTAGAGGATCTGGCATCGTTTTCTTCCCGGTGGGTTTTGAATTTTCTCCCGTGGATTTCGAGCCAGAGACACCGATCTTCTTGACAAGAATTTTGGCAAGTTTCACCACAAGAGTTGGCTCTGCCACCGTGTAGGAGTAAACAGCAAGATCTCCCCCTGCAAGGGAAACTGCTGCCAAATCACCGACCCCGTTGTAAGCCAAAGCAACGACCTGGTCGCCGGGCTCAGTGGTAGCTTTAACGGCAGCGGTCTTGGCATCAATGAGGCAGAGCTTTCCATCTAAGCCACTGCATAACACATTTGCACCACCGTGGGTGAAGACTGCAGCCTGCAATGCTAGCGGAGAACGATATAATGTGGAAATTTCCTTAGGGATAGCGAGATCATAGAGTCGGCACTCCCCAGTACGGGAAGATATGGCGGCAAGATCGGCGGAGCCTGAAAAGCCAGCCACATCGATCGATTGGGCATCTCCAACAACATCTAGCACCTCAGGCTCGTTGTCAGGTCGATTCAAATCAAAGATCTTGAGGATTCCATTGGAGCATACGTACAGATGGTCTGAGTTCGGGGAATGGCGCACGAGGGTGTCACCACCGGACACGAAAACCTTTAAGATATCTTGATCCTGAGTCATGGAAGTCAGGAATCACGTTGAATTGGATATGAAGTACGTGTGCAATTAGTTGCCAACTGATAAGTGATCTATCGAGATCTAAGAAGGATCTCAAACGCGTACGAATTTGGAATTTTTCAGTCGCGTCGCGCAGGGATTGCATTGTGATGAACCGATGATGATGGAAGGTTGTGATAAAGACGAAGATATGGGGCAGTATGGTTGTGAAAATGTCGTGGTGAATTTATAGTGATGTTACTGTGTGATATTTAATTATAATGATGTTACTGTTAATATTATACTGCTATTAGACTACTATGCCAGTACCATGCCAACTCTATGCTCTCAGTCTGATATTCGATCTACATTATGGAAAATGAATTAAATAAACATTAAGGTGACAAGCATATCCTCTAATGTTACCATGTCATCAGGAATCAAGTTATAGCCTTTATCTTAGAATGTATAGCTGATGGAGTTCTCTCCGTATATTGACCCTCATTCCCCCACTATCCTAATAGCTGAAAAATTCTGCGATAAAATTTTTCAGCCTGATAGATGGCTGTCATAAGCTTGGTGAAGTTACTTCGGAGGACGTTGACAAGATAAAAGGTCTAGCAACCAAGCTAATATCACTTATACATACATTAGAATGGCATCTGACCCCTTTTTTGTGGATCCTACGCGCAGGAAGAGACGGAGAAATGGTACTTCTCGGAAGCCTTCAAAGAGACATGAGCAAGTACGGGAAACAGAATCGGACAGCTTAGAAGACTCCGACGAGGTTGGAGCCGACATGTTTGAAGAAAGTGATAGTGAAGAAGAGCATGAGAATGATGAACAAACGGAAAGACGGCAGGAGGACGAAGAAAAGGCCGCTGAATCTGCAGCCGATAAGCGGCGGCGACTAGCCAAGGAATATTTGGCTGAGCTTGGACGGTCCCAGGGAGCCACAGCGGGCGCAGGTGAAAATTCTGCGGGCGAAAATTTCGATGCGGGGGACTTGGACCGGGAAATTATCGGGTCGCGACTCCAGAAGGATGCGGCCGAGCAGAAAGGTTGGGTATATAAGCATTATGACTTAGACGACAAGTCTTTAAATATCAGTGTACGCCGTGTGGGTTGCGAAGGTCTCACATCTGTTGCAGTGCATTTTCCCTACGCATATACGGCCAGCAAGAGTGCAGAGGTGAGCAAGTGGGATATCAGTGTGCTGGGGAAGAAGCCACGGCTAGTGAAAACGGTGCGTGGTGGCCCACAGTACCAGGAGATTGCGCGGGACCCGGCCGAAAATGGACACTGCGATGAAATTTTCGCTTGCGCGGTGAGCCCGGACGGGAAATATGTGGTGACAGGAGGGCGCGACCGCCGGGTGGTGGTGTGGTCGGCAGAAAAATTGGCATGTGTGCGAGTGATCGACACGAAGAACCCCCGTGCCGCTGTGTATGGGCTGGCATTTCGCCGGGGAACGGACGAGCTTTATGCAGCATGCGGGGATTTGAAAGTGCGAATTTATAGTATCGAGCAACAGGCCGAGTTGGAAACGTTGTACGGCCACCAGGACGTGGTAGAAGATGTTTCTGCACTTGCGCTTGAACGGTGTGTCACCGTGGGTGGCCGAGACCGGACCGCAATGCTCTGGAAGGTTGCCGATGAAACCAGATTGACGTTCCGTGGAGGAGATTCGATTGAAAAGTACTTACGGATGAAGGAGAAGTCCATAGACCTATCGGGCTTCTACGTAGAAGGTAGCATCGACTGTGTTTCTATGGTCGACGATGGCCATTTCGTCACCGGCTCAGATAACGGTAACGTGTGTCTCTGGTCGTTGGCCAAGAAGAAGCCCGTGTTTACTATCCGGCAGGCACACGGATTCCAACCTGAAGAGCCAGCAGCTAAAGCATCTGCCGAGAAAAGCCCAGCTGAGGCAGCACGCCAGGTGCCGAAGAAGCTGCCGTATTGGATCACCAGCATCCACGCAGTGCCATACTCAGATATATTTGTGAGTGGATCGTGGGATGGAAGCCTGAGGGTGTGGAAACTTGGAGAAGATATGCGTAGTTTTGAACAGGTGATGGAGCTACCTAGGGCCAAGGGATTTGTTAACCGCATAGATGCCTACGAGGATACAGACAATTCGTGCTTGCGAGTGTATGCGGCTTTGTCCAAGGAGCACAGGCTTGGCAGGTGGCAGAAGAAGCCGGCCGGAGCGAGAAATGCGATCTACACGGTGAGTGTTAGTTTTAAGAAGGACGGGAGTCAATAAATAGTGTGTATAGATACGATAGAATAGATCTTTCATGTGAAAAAGCCTAACAGAGCCAATCCCCATTCCAGTTTCCCGAACAGGCAATTTACTGGCGCTAATTTTAAATACATTATTCAATATATCTTATTCTCAGGATAGTATAACCAATACATATCACTCGAGGTTGGAGGGGAAAGCCGAACCAACGCGGTGAAGCAAAGCAAAGCAGAAAGCAAATTAGTAACGACAATTAATAACAAAAAAAACGGAAAAAAGATGCCCAGAACAGGCCATAGGACATATCTGCGTGAAGATATCATGTCAGTGGGAGTCCTATGGTGTGAGGGATTCAGAGAAAGCACAAATAACAATCGGCAAAAGCAAGGAAGTAAAATATCCGGGCAGTTTTAAAGGAGTGATAGCTGCAGGCGAGATACAGATAAAGATTCGATCCGTGGTATTGAGAGAGTGCGGTGATCTTTCTTCCCGCTCATAGCAAAGCCGCTAAGACGAATCCAGCCAATCCAAGACCGGCGGTACCGAAGGAGGATTCCAAGAAGTTGGCACCGGCACTACTTGAAGAGGAAGCAGCGGTGGAAGAAGGCTCGGACGACGTTATTGGAGCCAACGATGAGGTTTCTGGAGTGGTCGAGTGAGTGGTATGATGATGACTCGTGGTAGAAGTGTTGTGGAAACCTGTAGTTGTGTTGAAGAAGCCAGAAGTGGTGGTTGTATTAGCCTGGGTAGCATTCAAGTAAGCAATGGCTAGAAGACCTCTAGCGCTGGCCAAAGATGCAGAAGCAACCGATGCGGCAGCTGCAGATGCAGAGGCAGCAGAAGCTGCGGATGCTGCAGATAGTTCAGAGGCGGCAGAAGCAGCAGAGGCAGCAGAGGCAACCGATGCTTCAGATGCGGCAGAGGCCTCGGAAGCGGCGGATTCTGCAGATGCTGCGGATGCAGCTGATGCAGCTGATGCAGCAGAAGCCTCAGATGCAACAGAAGCTTCCGAGGCGGAAGACAAGCTGGCCTCGATAGCAGAACTCTGCTCAGGAGAAAGAAGGGTACTCGTTCTGGTCAAAGTGACGGTACTGGTAATGTCGCCGTCGTCGGCATTAGCAGCTGCAACTAGCGCAGCTAGGATAATGGCAGCGTTGTTTGAGAATAACATTATTTGATAAAGGAGTGAATGGTGTCTGACAAGCAGTGAGTGATTAGACTTAGGAACAGACCAGAGTGAAGTAGATAACGCGTTAGGTGAAGGAATTAGAGTTTGGGAATTTCAGTTTTGATAATTTGATTTCCATCATCCAGGGTCTTGAGACAACTATCAAAGTTAAAATTTTTCCTCATTAATACGGCATATACAATGGATCGTCAACTATGGGCTGCTTCCAATCACAGATCCCCATTCTCAAATTTCAATTACAATGCTCAACGAGGAAGGTGCGATTTCCTGTTTAGGATGAGGACCCCGGTTTCGGACAATCCGAAGATTTTCACCGATGCCGAATCAGGTAATTTTTCAAGATTCCCGGTGTTGTGGACACGGTCACTCCCACGGTTGTTTACATATTACGAAAAAATGAATGGCATTCGTAAACATCGCAATCGCGATTCGTAAACAACCCCCAAGAATGTTTATGTAAATTTCCGAAATCACCCAATTCTAGTTGTGGTAATCTTGGGCCGGTCTCATCCTTTATGCGGAGGCATGGGTCTAGAAGCGAAATGATGGGTTACGTGGATATCTGTGGTTGTGGTAGAGTAAAGCAGTGGCGGGATGGACCAGCTATTGTGTGATAGTCAAGACGTCTATATATCGTGGTACCAGCTATGTAAAGAGCTGATGTTTATGTGCAGTCCTGCCAACACCTATCCACTATCCAGAGTACAGAGGATATGAAGATTGTAGATGCTATGTAAGGATGTGCGTCTTCGGATGTACATATGCGTTAGGTTATGTCCATTTCGCGGTGTAAAGATGTAATTTTGACTCTGGTGTAAAGTTGTTTAATATGTATAGTGCTTCTTGGCACTTGATCTTGGCTTTGTGGTTCAGTCCAACGAACACCATTGTCAGATAATAATTCATTATCAATCATTGGAAAGTGGGACAGGAATAAAACAATACACCAGATCTCTAAAGTAACAGAAAGTGGACGCGTTAAAAGCTATAGCGGCTAATCAAAGTAAAGAACAATGGCGGTGCCGAATGCCGAAAAGGATAACTGAGGCAAAATGAGTAATAAATAAGAGGAAGACTATGATTGGCTGAGAGATACGAGGTAAGGATGGGCTCCAGAAGGGGTTTATGAGCTCAAATACCTGAATATGAACCAATATGATACCTTAAATCTACCATTTAAACGGGATCTGTATGATAGATAGTCCTGAATAATTAACAAAGGAAACTATTATGATGAATGATATCCTTTATTGAATCCCAGCAATGATATTGTAGATACATTATTGAAAGAGAAACGGTTTTCTGGTATTTGCAACAATTTTGAAAAAAAATTAAATAAATTAATAAATAAAATTGCCATTTATTTGTTTTCTCTTTGAAAATACAAATTCTGTTTTCTATTCTTGTTTATTTCTTTTTAAAAGTTGTTAAAATCAACAGATTTTGAGGGTTTTAAAGTGTTTGTTTCCACTATATCATAGCATATAGTATTCATCATTACAAGGACATCATATTGATATCAAGAAAGTACAAGTTTGATAGAATATTCATTCATATCTTCAATCATATACTCTCCAATCGACATCCGTCCCATTCTCAACTATATTGAAACCAATAATTTCCTTATTATTGACCCTCCCTGCACCCCTATTATCTTGGTTCAATTTTGCCGCTTTTTTCCAATTTTCCTTTAAACTTTTTTCGTTTAATCACTTATTCTGATTGTTTTGCAAACAATTTTCATTGGGAAAAAGAACAATTTTCATTTTTCTTCAACTTTAAAAAACTGTTCAACTTAGTTGTTTATTTTTTCATTTTAACCCACAGCTCACCACTTTCCTTTTTTTGCATTGTCCAAAAAAACATAAGCTGTTCAACATGATGAATCTTAACAACCCCGTTGCTGGGGGTTCAGCATTAGGTCAATACCCCTATATTGCTGCCGTTCCCGTTACTGCTTCTAATGGCTATGGTAATGGAACCAGAAATGCCGCCGCCGCTAATAATGCCGCCATTGCCAATAATGGTCAGCAGAACAATATTCAAAATCCTTTAGGCCCTGGTGCACCTGGTATTCCTATTAAGGATTCTCCTGATGATCCTCAAGGTAAACATGCAAAGCCTCGTGCTAAAGGTCGTCCAGGTCGTAAGCGGAAATCGAAAGCTCTTAGTGGGCCAACCGATGATCCTGATTTGAATGCTAGACTTCTTATGAAATGTACCTGTCGTAAGAAGGATCCTCATAGGATCCCAAGGCCTAGAAATGCCTTCATTCTTTTCAGACAAAAGCACCATCAAGAGATCTTAGAAGATGGTGGTAAGATCAGAACGAATCCTGAAGTCTCTAAGGAGCTGGGACGTCGGTGGAGAAACCTTCCTCAGGAGGAGAAAGCCTATTGGGTCAAACAGGCTGAAGAGGAGAAAAGACGTCATGCACTTAAGTATCCAAACTATAAGTACACTCCAAAGAGAAACAGTAAGAAGAAGTGTCCTCACTGTCTTGCTAAAGCTGAATTGAAAGCCCTTCGTAATGCCAAGCGTCATGGTGCACCAACCGGTCCTCATGGTTTATTACTCACAGGTAAACATAACGGTCTTGTTGGAGCCAACGGTGTTGCCGGTGTTGCCGGTAACCCAGCTGCCAATGGTGTTGCCGCCGGTATTACCCCAGGTATTTCGTATGGCCAATACGGTCAACAGCCATTTGCATTCACTTTGGCTGGTGCCAACCAATTCTACACGGACTTGGGTCAAAATGGTCAACAGCAGGCACAACAGCAGGCACAACAGCAGTTCCAGAGATTGCAGTCTCCTCAGCAAGTTCAGCAGGGCTCTCCTCAGCAAGGTGCTGGTAATAATGGAGCCCCACCTGTTTACTACCAGCAGGGACTTCTGGGTTTGCAGCAAGTAGTTCTTCTTCCTCAGCAAGCTGCTGCACGTCAGGCCGCAGCTGCTGCAGCAGCTGGTAATGGACAAGGTGGCAACCAACGTCAAGGTAACACAGGTAACCAAGGAAACCAGGCAACCAACCAAGGTGACCAAGGAAATCAGCAACAGCCACAGCAGCAACAACAGCAACAACAGCAGCAGCAAGTTTTCAAGCCAGAAGACCTTTATCCAATGGCCGGTGGCAATGGTGGAAGACAGCAGAATAATGGTCAGAACCATCAGGCCAATGGTCAGAATGGTGCCCAAAACCA
This sequence comes from Brettanomyces custersianus, assembly GCA_012295335.1. Taxonomy (NCBI): domain Eukaryota; kingdom Fungi; phylum Ascomycota; class Pichiomycetes; order Pichiales; family Pichiaceae; genus Brettanomyces; species Brettanomyces custersianus. The sequence continues at coordinate 2,701,302 of JAAVTW010000001.1, read as the reverse complement.
ACAGGGTCTGAATTTCTCACCAGGTTCAACAAGTGTGTCAAAGTCTCCGAGCTTATCGCAACAGGTTCAACAAGGTGTGGAACCAAATGGATACCAGGGACTTTTCGGCCAATCGCAAGCAGGCATGAGATATGGAAATAATGGAGGCGCTGGCCAGAACGCTTCGGCTCAAACACTCCAGCAGATGTACATGCAACTTGATGGTAGTGGAGCCAATCAGCAGGGAAACCAGCAGAATCAAGGAGGCCAAGCTCAGCAGCAAGCACAGCAAAATCAGGGAAACCAACAGGGATTTAATTACCTGCATGGATATGATTTCCAACAGCTGCAGCAGAGCAACTCGCAGCAGAGTCAAGTGCCGCTTCCTCCCATCAACAACATCTCTCTTCCGCCTTTGAACATGAATCAAAAGGGAAACTGAGATCAACACATTCTGTTAGCTTTGCCTCATGCTTTTGACTTTTGTGGAGGGGCCCACCTGTTCATTTATGTTCTGTATACTAAGATACCGTAAGTTAAATTAATTGAGCGTAATGAGTAGTAATGATGGCCTGTATGGTGGGGTGATGAAGGTCGATTAGTGGAGGTTAGTTAATTTATATTGAGTTAATAAGTAACTGGGTATCTGTAATTACTACAAGTTGGCTAACAGGATATGTATAATTAAGTAAAAACTTATTGTTACACTTGAATTACAATACACTTCAGGCTACCCATTTCATTTATTCCATTGTACTATGTAGCTATTGCCGTTCATTCGTAAGTTGTAGTATAATCAAATCGTTCTTCACTACCTTCATGATCTTGATCTTCAAGCTGAGCATCACGTTCTTTAAATCTCTTTCTGTAGAGTCACAAGTTCATTTCTAATACTCCATCATCAAGCCGTCCTTACCGCAAATCAACACACCGTCACCCTCAGTCTTCACATCATTCAAAACGCTGTTATATCCGACAAAATATTGGTCGGTAGCTCCATCAGTTATCCTTAACGAAACCAAGTCGTCAGTGCACAAACATAAAACGCTCTCGTCTACCACTTCAATCTTCTTAACTTCCTGTTCCTCGTCAATACTTCCGATGGCCACCTGCCAAACAAGTGTTGCAGCCATGCCGGTATCTGTGATCTCGTACTGATAGCATCTAACCAATGCCTTCTTTTCGTATCCTACCACGATCCGGTCGCCATAAACGGCTAATGCATTAACAGCACCCATCGTGATCGAGGCATCTTCTCCACTCTTGGTAGTAAATTCCCCTACAAATGACACGCTACCCAAATCCCAGACGGAAACTGTACCCGATTCGTGACCGCAGAATAATCTCTTACCACGACATTCGAACATCAAATGCTCTGGGTCATCGGCTGATTCCGGTTCATACTGCTGCACGAACAGACTTGCTACTCCATCGTGTAAGTTTCTAACTCTTCTAAGCGTCTGAACGCATTTGCCGCTACCGCATTCCCAGATACAGGCGCTGCCATCTAGGCAACCACTCACAAAGTTCCTACAGTGGTTTCCGATCAAGGCAACAGAAGTTATACGACGGATCTGTACACCACTCATGACTCTTGGATTAGAGCCATCTTCCAAAGACCAGATCTTGACTGTGTAATCCAATCCAATACTGAGTGCCACTTTCGCACTTGGGAAGACTCGTAAAAGAAGCACATCTGTCAAGTGTGCTCGTGGGATCCTCAATCTCGTGGTAAGATTGACTGATTGAGCGTTACGCTCAAGACATGTGATTGTGCCTGTATCATCCCCCACTACAATCACCCGACAGCTGTTGTCAGCATCCAAGCAATTGATATTTCTCTTTTTATCCAGGCCGGATAAAAGATATGACTTCGGTGTACGTAGCAAGATATGTTCCTCCTCTGATAGTTGGAGAGCAAATTTGTGAGCAGAAATCTGGGAGAATTTGATCTCTGGGTCCTCTTCGCATGTGAATTCAAGTCCTTGTTTCAACTTGTTAATGGCAATGCTGTAAGTTTGATCATCGATACGTAGCCAGAAGGAATCGGAGTCTTCTTGGCCACAGAGGATATCATTGATAACCTGGATGAAATCAGGCTGAATATCCAATTCATGGAATGCCATGGTAGTATGATCGATGTAATTTAATGTGTGTTAATGAGAGAATGCAGAAATATGGTTGGAGAATGACAGGGGAAAGTTGGTGAAAGAGAAAGAAAGTGAGAAAGAACGATATTTATAGGGATTTCGCGCAAACGGAAATGATGTAATAGGAAGATTGACATTTCAAGTTGACAGTTGTTGACGGTTGTTGCCGGTTGAATGGTGATTGGCTGATGTGACTGGATATTGGATAATCGACTCTCGAGTAATTTAGCATTGAATCTTTAAATGGTAAATGTATCGGTTATCAAGTTGCGTTACGATTGGGTATATGTCAAGGGGTAAGGACCCTCACGAGATATTACGAGGATATGAAATGGCATGTACGTGAGTGTATGATAGGGATATGTGAGTATACTAAACTATATTTAAAGATATAGCAACGGACTGAGTATTACAATTCATTATATCAGTATCAGATCATCTACTGTATGTTTATAAGCACAGTACGTGGCCAGATGATGAAGTCATGCCGATTAGTGCACACTGAGTGAAATCTGTCAAATTAATATTTTTCAAAAAATGAGATCATCAATCAGTTATCTCTCTCTTACCGTACAGTACGCTATTAGATAAGATACGGTTGTACACTAATATTTTGATAGACATATACCCCTCAATTTTGGAACATCAACTCAAGGTGCCTGAAAGATCATAAATCATGACTGATGACGCCCTTCTGATGTTCTTTGAGGACGATTTCGTCCCACAGTCTTTCGTAGACTCACTCTTCAAAGCTTCCGTTCCACATAACGAGCGGAATTCGCATTTCACCGACGCCAAATCGTTGGAGAAGCTTCATAACCAATGTTCGGCGCTTTTGAACGCTTTTGACTACTATAACGGGCAACTCACCCGGCAATTTGACGATCGAATGCAGCAGTTGAATGATTCATCGTCAGTGATATCGTATGAAGACTCTAAGGATGCGATTACCAGGTTAGAATACTATATAGAGAATCTCTCGAGCTCTTTGACATCGACGGCGAATGATTTAAAGGACTCCATAGTGAAAGTACAAGGCCTAACGAAAGAGAGCAGGTACCAGAAGACGGACGAGGCCGTCAAGCAGTTGCAGAAGATGATGGAAATCAAGCGTCGGATCCATAAAGTCATTGAGGTGTTTGACACGGTACGGTCGCTTGTAGCGTCCGGAAATGCTGATGACAATACAGAGAGCATAGTGGCAAGTGCGCCTACCGGGGCTGAGCCCCAAGATGAGGAGTTGAAATTGAATGAAAATGCCTCAGATCTACGGTTCGATGCCGATTCATTCGATTCTATTCTTTCTCTACTTAAGGAGTTGATCCTGGAACAGGTTTCCGCCGAAAAGCGAAGAGTGAGATCGGACAGCTCCGCCAAGCCAAAGAAGGATTTCGTGGCCATTATTCAGGGAATGATCGACTTGTTGCCATTCTTCAAGAGTATGAACCATTTCTACGAAAGGTACGGGGAATTCGTTGAGTTTTTGGAGAAGGAGAAGGAAAGGTATGAGAGATTGTATGGATAGAGCAGCAGCAGCAGCAGCAGCAATAAGGAGCTTTAGAGTAATAGCTAGAATAGTTAGGTAGTTATAATGGTTATGATGATTACGGTAGTTACGATATGTAGCTATAACGGTTAATAATTAAAAGTAGTTAAATTTATTATGGTAGCAGGAATTACCACCATCTTATCATTACACTATACATGATAAATGCAATATATTGCGAATGCTAGTACTCTACATGCTTAGATATTTACTTCGCAAGCGTCTCGACGGTGCTCGAGTTCGTCGACATCGATCGAGTCCGACTCATCACGGAACTACCTTTAGTAGATGCCCCCGAGGAAGAATCGGATATAGTACGCTTTGTAGATGGGAGCTTAAGGAATTCGGCCTGGTTTTCGAGGTCGGATGGTGTAGACCCGGTAGAATCGCCGGGTTCTTCAGGGCCAGCTTTGGAGCCCCCCTTCTTCTTACGGAGCGTCCAGCCATGGCGCCGACGGAATCTTCTGAGAGGTCCAAGTTCGGCCCAGTCAAGCATCTTATTGAACTGCTTGGTAGGGAAGATACGCTCGAACCAGATGTCCGGCAGAATACGAATGAGCCAGCCCACGGGGAAGGAGAGAAGTCCACATATTAAGGCGGTGGCCCACATGGCACCCGTCTGGCGAGCGATCGAGAAGGCTGCACCACCGACGAACATGATCAGAACCTGGAAGCCCGAGATCAAGAGCTCGATGCCGATGAAGTACGGATTCCGGAAGAGATGCTGGAAGAAGTCCAAGTTCGACCGGGTGATCCGATCGCGCACGTTGGTTATTCCATCACCTTCATCCAACTTCCTCGTGACGAAGAGCTTAAACACCTGTAACCAGACGAAAGTGTTGAACGTGAGAGAGTCGATCTCCTTACGCTGGTGTGAGGTTGTGTGGTGGCCGAAGAAGAGGTTATCACCGTCGAAGTGAAGAATCATCGTCACCGTGAGCTGCATGATGGCCTGGCCACAGATCATCTTCCACATTGATGTGGTGATCAACGGAGCCGTGCGGCCCAGTGGACGCCGGTCCATCACCCCTTCATCGGGCTTGTCCGTGGCAAGCGCAAGCGCAGCCAACGTATCCATGATAAGGTTCACCCAAAGTAACTGCACGGCAGTCAAGACGGAGCTGCCGTCTGCGTCAGCCACAGCGGAGATGAACGTGAGCGCACAGGCCGTGATGTTGACCGTTAGCTGGAACTGGACGAACTTCCTGATGGATGTGGAAACGGTACGACCCCACTTGATGGCATTGACGATCGATCCGAAGTCATCGGTCATCAAAATGATGTCTGAGGCCTCCCGCGCAACTTCTGTACCGGAGACACCCATCGAGAATCCAACGTCTGCAAGCTTAAGAGCTGGCGCGTCGTTCGTACCATCACCAGTAACTGCCACCACTTCTCCCAACTCCTGAAGCGTCTGCACAAGCACCCGCTTGTCTTCTGGGCTCGAGCGCGCAAGCACGCACAGCTTTGGAACGGCCACGAGACGCTGAGAGTGGGTGAGCCGACGGAAGGTTGGTCCTTCCATGCATGAGCTGCCCGTATCTGCGTCTGCGCTACCTGCACTACCCCTCTCTGGAAGGATACCACAGTTGCGCGCTATTGCGCGCGCAGTCAAGACGTTATCACCCGTCACCATCCGAACACGAACGCCTGCGCGACCACACTGCGCAATGGCATCACGGACGCCGGGCCTAAGTGGGTCCTGGATTCCGACGATTCCATCCAAAACAAAGTCACCACCACGGATATCTTCGTTGAGAGTGATGTGAGGAATGGCGCCGTCGCTAGCGCTGTTACTAGTGGTACCTGCGCTCTCCTTGGAATCCACTGGGTTTCCGAATATCTTCATTGGATCAACCTCCTTAGGGTTGCGCTCACTCTCCAGCCCTGCTGGAGGCCAGCTGGCAACGTGGAAATCACGGTGCGCAAGCGAGATCGTACGAAGCGCCTGCTCGGCAAACCTCGTAATTACCGCATCCACATCTGCGCGTTTGTGCGCATCCACCTGCACGACTTCTCCGTCCTTGCGCGCATAGTGGGCGCACCGGGAGAAGACCATCTCGGATGCTCCCTTGATATAGAAACGATAGGCGCCATCCTCGCGCTTCACCACGATGGCTCCCCACTTACGCAACGATTCGAAGGGAATCTTCTGTGCCACGTGGGGATCGTTGGCATTCCGTAGGGACTGGAGTGGCTTATCGATACACTTGAAACCATCGCGCGCTAGAAGAAGCAATGCGCACTCTGTCTTAGAACCAACGAATGGATCTTTGGCTGTGTCACCTTCAAAAGCAGTCGAGTTGAAGAGAATATTGTCCGTTATTGCAGAACGAACAGAGGGTGCGATAGATGAAGCCATCTGGGTAGAACCAGCAAGGTCACCGGGAACAGCAACGGGATTTTTTTCACCTGCGCTTTTCGCGCCGGCGCTTTCTTTACCTGCGCCCTTTCCATCTGCGCCTGCGCTCTCACCTGTCTCTTCAGCCGTATTTGCGTTGCTCACATCGTCGAACTCAACCTCTCCGATCACTCCCTTCACCACCTGCATACGATTCTGAGTCAACGTACCCGTCTTATCCGAGCAGACAGCTGTAGCCGATCCCATAGTCTCACAACTCTTCAACACACGGACGAGATTACCGTCCTTGATCATCCGCGTCGTAGCAAATGCTAGCGCTAGCGTCACGGCGAGGGGTAGACCTTCTGGAATAGCCACCACCACGATAGTGATTGCAGTGATGACGATGTTGAGGAACTTGGAACCTTTCTCGGCCGGCTTCAAATGCTGGTACTTGCCGCCCAAGGCTGCCAAGAACTTAATGAATAAAACCACAAATAAGACAACGGCGACCATGAACCCGTACTTTGAGATACCATTGGCCAAGTTCGTGAGACGCTTCTGTAGCGGCGTTTCCTCATTCTCGTGACGGAGAGACATCATAATCTTTCCGTGCATCGAATGCACACCCACCGCAGTGACCACAGCACGACCTTCTCCTGCCACTAGCTTGGAACCAGAGATCAAAATTGGGTCACTGGCCTTACGCTGGCCCGGTGCAGGCTTGTCCCCAATATCACAGGGAGCGACTGCAGTGGTAGCTGCGCGCGCACCTTCCTCGCCTGCGCTAACATTTTTTTCGCCGGCGCTGGCAGCTTTAGCGCATGCGCTCTCATACGCTTTCTCCGCAACGTCTGCGGGGACTTTGGAAACCGTATCGGTCTCCCCGGTAAGAGAACTCTCGTCACACTCGCACTCGCCGCTCACAAGCAACGAGTCACCGGGCACAACATCACCGGTCTCCACTGTAACGATATCACCCACCAGGAGTTCCAAGATGGAGATGAAATGCTTCTCACCAGACCGGAACACGACGATCTGGCGGTCTTCCTTCTTGGCGTTCAACTTCATGAACTGTCGTTCCTTGTTGTAGTCGTTAGCTGCGCTGACGAGCACCACGATCAAGATGGCCACGATAATTGCCACACCTTCCACCCATTCCACCTTGGGCTCCGGCTTTCCCTCAGCGTCATAGTCCGGCGGTTGGCCGAACGTCTCGTACAAGCCTAGCGCAAGGGAGACGACAGCTGCCACGGATAAGATAATAAGCACCTGGTCGTGCATCTGTTCCCAACAGATGCGCAAAAACGACTTGGGTGGCTTCTGTGGTAGGCTGTTTGCCCCGTAGATCTTACGGCGCATGTCGAAATCCGCGCCTGCGCGGTCCAATCCATCCACTGCATCCGTTCCAAGGTTGCGCATTATTGCGCTCGCTCCCCCGACATCGCGCAATGCGCGCAATGACTTTGGATCATAAAACGATTCAAGTTGCTCTGGAGTCAACGTGAAGCGACCAGCAGGCGGCGGTTTGCATTTTTGTGCCTCTAAGTCTGTCATAGTTATGTGATGATGATCTCTTTGATGATCTATCGATCTATCTGTCGATATACCGATTTATCGATCTGCAATTCTGCTATATTTTATAAACCAAACCTGCGCGATCACATTCCTGCGCTTCATATATATCTCGCATGCGCGAATCTTCTCTGCGCTGCGCTAACAATGACGCCGTCATTTTTTTTTCTTGGCTCTCGCCGCAGGGCTTATCTTTTTACGACCATACCACTATCTGGTATCCCGAGTTGTACGCCTACCATCTTCATACGGCTGTAATGTACCTGTCTTTGTCTGAGCCTCTTAACACATTACCAATCATCTATTTTGAAAATTCTGCGCTAATCCCTCCTTTCCGCTGCTTGTCATACTGCGTTGCTAACAAACTGCGCCTCTTTTCCCATTATTCGGCATGGACCCTGAGATGCCGAATGACGCCGAGGCGCGAATCATCTGCCGAGACCGGCATAAATTGGTATTATGTATTTATGTATTTATGTATTCGCTCGGATAGCTGAATGTGGCGGTATCTAACAATACTATGTGTTCCTGCATGCATTTGGAATGTTCCTTTGCTATATACCAATATGTAACATATTTGCCTCTTGATCAATTCACAGGTTGTTCTGCTTAAAGAAGCCATAAATAAGAAGCCACCAATATTGTTCTCTTTCTTAATTCGGCAGCTTATAAAATGCAGGTTATGATACGTAGATAAATAATTACTCAATATCATATCAGATAAGTTTAGCTGGCCTTCATTTGTTCCACTTACTCTTTAAATATATCCTGCTCTATTTATCTTCTAACCTTCACTGGATTAATAGTTCTATTCTTATTTCAATCCGTCAGTGATATCAGTTTACTCAATGAATAACCCATCGTGAAATTTTAGGGATTCGGCGCTAATTTTATTTCCTTAATCGGTGGCCTTAACCGGTGTGTAGAATAAAGAGGATACTCCCCTTCATATTCTATATCTCTCAAAAAGCTGCTTTATTTGCTTCTTTTTCATTATTACACCAGTGCATACCACGTTGGAGGTTTGATGCAACCAGACAAATGCTGTCAATAAAATTATTTTGCTCTTTGTACGGTTTATCTGAAGTATATCTTAGTACTTTGTAGTCAATAAATACCTAGTACATGTATATAGAAATAATTACGATTAGACCGTAATTATATTCGTCATTCAGTCTCTTTCAAATATTGTCGCTTGTATCGAGGTGTTGCATCGCAACATATTTAATTGTTGTGCTTTAAATTATATGTATGATATTACTTGATCCATACGGAGTACTCGGCTTAAAATAACAGTGTATATTTAATAACATACGTATTATAGTATAATACGATAATTACAGCAATGTATACATGTTTAATTATCTATAAAGATTGGTTTTAGATATCAAGGATTTTAAATTCACTATTTTTGAAAGTATTCATGAGATATTGATCCTTTAAAAATGAAAAAAGATGATGAAAGAGGTAAACTTTAAAGACTTACACATCTAGTTGTATTAGTATGGTGATTAGAAGATTATATCGTTCTATAAGTTATATGGTAGAAAAAGACCAGAAATAGATCTCTAGTTATATATGTATAGTGTATTTTCAATATTCAGGTCTATTCTCTGTTGGAGTTGATACAACTGGACATTCTCTGATTGTAAGATACACATGTGATTGAACAGTAACGACAATTCTGTGGATGCCATTGGTTATCTTTATTTAAAAACGTAAGTACCACATATATCTGGGAATCATATCAGGTTTCAAATTATTAGGGATTATGGTTATTAAACGTTTATTGTTTAAACCATTAGGTTACGAAAACATTACAAGTACTTAATTCAATTAATTAATCGTATGATATATTAACATAGAATGCCATTATTACCAAAGATGACATACCATATTGGCTAGCAACAAGACCTTTCGTCGATTAATCTATTGGTTAAAATTCCTATTACCAAATTAACTGAGTAACTAATGAACTGCTACGACAAATTAGCCGTTGAACTGGCAAGCTCACTAGCTTACTATTGAAATAGATCATTGACTAGATCATTGAATAGATCATTGAATACAGAATTGTGTAAATACTTTAAGTAATAGTCGACTGGCTGAATAATTAAATCAATTAATTATTTAATTTACTTTGTCTATTGAATAATGAACCAACGGCCTAATCATTCTACGAGACTACTTACATAGGAACATACAGTTAGTTAGATAGTTACTAATTCATTTTACTACCTGATTAATCCACCCTGCCTAATTGATTCGCCTTGCTGGTAACTTCGCACTATTGGGCAAGAACGCGTAAACTAACGCGAAAATAATTCAAATAAATCAAATATCTCTTCAACTTATCCTCGTACATGTCACTTTCGAACACTGGAAATTTCATATTACCAACTGTATTCACATACAATTTACCCATATTTTCATCATGGATAAGCTCACACCTGGAATTCTCATGAAGATGTGCAAGGAGGGAAATCTCCCCCCTCAACTCTACCTACAAGCACATCAGTCGAAATCCATTCCTGAAGCCCGTGGCGAAAGACTCAGACTGATGCTGAATGATGGAGAATATATGATCAATGGTGTTTTCAAACCTAGTGAAGCTCAGAAGGCAATCGATGGCTTTAAGCGCTATTGCGTTCTCTGTATCACACAGTATGAGATCACCCCAACACAGGCTGGTAAGACTTTCCTGGTGGTTGACAGAGCCACTGTCGTGGAACAGGGCAAGAAACCAGAGAAAAGCTTTGAGAACATCGACAAATACTTTAAAGAGCATCCTGGGGAGAATTACTTTTCTAGGAGACACACAGCGGATCAATCTGCTACCACTTCCGGCGACAGCACCGTTAAGCAAGAAAAGAAAGCCGAACCACAAAAGGATCAAGCAGCAACTACGACGACGGCAAAGGCAGCAGCTCCTGCCAAGCCTGAACCAGCAAACTTATATTCGATCGATCAGCTTTCTCCCTATCAGAATAACTGGACCATCAAGGCCCGTGTCTCTTATAAGAGTGACATGCGTACCTGGTCGAACCAGCGTGGTGAAGGTAAGTTGTTCAACGTGAATTTCCTTGATGAAACCGGTGAAATTAGAGCGGCAGCTTTCAACGCTGTTGCTGAGAAGTTCTTCGATTTATTGAAAGAAAACAAGGTGTATTACGTCAGTAAATGCGCTATGAGAATGGCCAAACCCCAATTCTCCAATTTGAAACATCCATATGAGCTTGAATTCGATCGTGATACGGTGATAGAAGAGTGCTCAAACGATTCAGATGTGCCGAAATTGCATTTTGATTTCGTCAAACTTGATCAGGTGCAGAATCTCGATAACGGAATTGTTATCGACGTGATCGGTGTGCTTAAGGAAGTGCGTGACAAGCAGGAAATCGTTGCTAGATCAACAGGTAAACCATTCGACAAGCGTGAGGTGTCTATTGTGGATGACACTGGATTCGCAGTCACTGTGGCACTTTGGAATAAGCATGCTAGAGAATTCAGTCTTACCCCAGGTGCCGTCGTAGCATTCAAGGGTGCCAGAGTGCAAGATTACGGTGGTAAATCACTTTCTCTTATTCCTGCTGCTACAATTGTGGCCAACCCAGATATCCCTGAAGCTTATAAGCTTAAAGGATGGTACGATTCACAAGGTTCTAATCAGAATTTCACATCTCTACGTCAAACTGCTTCTGCGAATGTTAGTCTTACAAGCAAAGAGGCTATTGGTACCAGAAAGACGGTCAAACAAGTTCAAGATGAGAAACTTGGATTCAGCGAGAAACCTGACTACTTCAACCTAAAGGCTACGGTGACATTTGTGAAAACGGATAACTTTTCTTACCCTGCATGTAAGAACGAAGGATGTAATAGGAAAGTTATCGAACAAGCAGATGGAACATGGAGATGTGAGAAGTGCAATGCCAGCTTCCCAGAACCAAATTACCGGTATATACTTACTGTCTCTGTGGTGGATGGTACCGGACAACTTTGGATGACTCTTTTCGATGATCAAGCCAAAGTTCTTGTCGGAATGTCTGCAAAGGAGCTTCTTAAGTTAAAGGAAGAATCAGAGACGGATAATTCGTTGAAAAAATACGTTAACGATAATATCGCATTTAATGAGTATTCATTCCGTATTCGGGCTAGAATGGATAGCTATAATGGAATTGATCGGGCTAGATTCAACGCTACAGGACTTTCGAAGGTCGATTTCTCAACTGAGGCCGACGAATTGGTGGATGAGTTCGAGAAGATCAACATGTAGTAGTGGCCACCATTTTTATAGTTATCGAGTTATGCTTTATGTCTGTTTGTAGTTATATTAAATATAGTTATATGCCTCCGTAATTTACCAGTCCGTTAACTTCTAGCCAGAAGTTTTTGATCAATCCGTTTGCTGGTCGCATGCCTCTCGTTACCAACATCTTTTTGACGAAAAGCTCATACTGAATTGGCTTACCTCTTTCACTATTCAATTTCTCAAACGATGAATTCATCCACCGTTCAATCAGCATCGGATATTTCGAAACCAAGGCTTTGAGGATTTCTGTGAAGTACTCAAGATTTGATCGTTCAATCTTTAGCATGTTCTTTAACACCTGGTAAGTTAAAGTTGATCCCAGCTGTGTTTCGTTGAATAGCCGACGAATGACCATTGTATCTTGGCGGGTTCCTCGTCTGAGGTAGATCACAGTAGTCCAGAACTGTTGAAGAGATTTCAATACAAATCTTTCCTGCGATACAAGTTGGCTGACTGCAAAATTAAGGATCGGCTCGAGATTACCAGTTAATAGGGAAGGCTTGGTTGACAGAATTGTACTGTAAACCCTCAAAACTGCCTGGATCATATCTGGATCTGTCTTAATGATATCTTCCTTTTCGATGCATATATGTTGTACGGTCAGTTGCACAGATTCTGGGTTCATCTTACGATAGCTGGCCTTTATAACTTTGCTGTACAACTCATACCAGATCGGATATGTTTTGAAAGTCCGGAGAGATTCAAACTTCGCAAGAATGAACTTTGTAATAACTGCGGGTGCAAATACAAATGGACCAGCTACTGATTCAGTTAGTCCACTCTTAAATATATTAGATATCTCTTCAGCAACTTCCAAGTTATCTGACAATTTGGGACTAAGTGTGAATCCTTGTATGATTTCTAGAATCTGGGAATGAATTCCATGAGGATCTTCGTTCCAATATTTATTCACCCGTGCCAGCTCTTGCTCACTTCCATAAACCTCTGATGGTTCATCCGGTAGTTGCATCCCCTTTCCGATAGAACTGACGGAGCTGATCAACCCTATCAAATAATCTTTTAATGGCTTTTCATCTTTCTTAGTACATGTATCTAGTTGTCCCATGTCTTTCACCATGGCTCTACCAATGGCAGAGAATAATGTGAAAAGATAATTGCCCTGTTCTTCTGGATCTTTCATTCCCTGAATGATCGATGCACAAGAATTTACAAGCCGCTCCTTCACTAAAGCATTCATTTCAGGGTCACCAATACTGTTACTGACAAATTGCAACAGATTCTGTGCCGAGCCCTTCAATGAATCTCGGCATTCATCACAGATGTCTGCTATTGCTCGAGAACTCGTCAGCTGGTAGTTCTTTGAACTTGTCATACACTCAAAGAGGAAATTAAGTATATCTGACAAAAATGATGCACCACTCTCGCTCTTATAGAACCAATCGACTGAAGCAACAAACCTCACAGTTGTATAGACGAAGTATTCAAATTTACCTTGAGTTCTGTTACTAACGACTGTATCCAAAAGTCCTGCTTTGAATAGAACTGTAACACAATCAATCACATGCTGAGATACATTTTCTTCACTGTAGTCTTCATTTAAAGCATTGATCAAGTATAGGGACGCTTCGATATCACCTAGGTTCTTACTGGTTTCCAAAGTTTGGTTTATAGTACTCACTAAACCTTCATAGAGTTGGAATTTCACTACTGTCGAAATCGATACGAACAAATCTCCAACGTCCCTTCGGTACACTCTGAATTCGTTTTTAAAACCTTCTAGATCATCTGGAATGTGAATCTTTGACCAGTAAATCTGGGAGACTTTGAGCAAAAGATCAGTAGCCTTCTGATCAAATGCTTTAATTGCCTGAGTATCGTGGTCCAACATCGATTCGAATCGATCATGGTCTTCTGAAAGTGTATCACTCATTTGCATCCAGAAATCGATGAAATCGTTCGATATCGTTTCTTCAACTATCGGTATTCCGGAAAAATTGGTTAGATGAAGTAAGAGGTCGAACTTGGTATCACTTTGATCAATAATATGATAACAAAAAGAAACCATATCCATTTCGATCAAGAGAATCACCAACTGGGCAAATGAAGAAGACAAATCTGGATCATTTTGCAACAACTCCACCCCTGAACCACCAAAAACAAACTGGTGAAGGGAATCCTTGACTTCAGACGTGAAGAAGGTTGAGTTGATATCCATTGCTTCCACCAAGGTTTCCAAAGCTTTAGGTGCCAAGCTTGTTGAAAGGAAACCGACCAATTCAGATAGCAAAGGTGTGAAATTATATCGAACGGTGGAATTGAATTCGGCTTTGGAAGCATAGTTGACCCATGAAACGAAGCATTCCATCCAAGTATCGGCATGTAAACTTAGGTACTCTTGGTCACTATTTAAAAGCATTCCTTCTACGACTACAAATACATTCTGATGCACGGATTGATGTAATTGAGCCTTGGCAGTACTGGCGACTTCTTTCTTTATGAGTTCCTCAGCGACGATCTGACTAAAATTGATCATGATCTGTTTAAATTCTAACGGTAAATCCACGCTAGTTCCATCCAGTATAGGTTGCTTGGATACGAGACTGGCAGCCAAGTCGGTCAATGGATTTCTCCACGATTTGAAGTGGTAGATATACAATAGCGCTAGATTGGAGAGCATCTTTCTGATGACGAAGTAACCTCCATGGTTGAACACATTTATATCGTATACCAATTGTATTAACCCATCCATAAGATCCCTATACACCTGTTTAAAGTGATCTGCTGATCCCGAGTATTGGTCTCTATGGATGTTAATATTGACCGTATAGGTTAGTGCACCATAGAACTTACAGTTGAAGGAAGGTTGACCGAGCATATACTTTGCTAGCTCCCAACCTCTCTGAGACTTCTGAACATCTTGAAGAGTCTTCTGAACAGAGATGATCGTTTGAGGGTCTGCATTAGGAGAGTAGAGCAGTTCTACTTGCTGGAACAGTTAGTAATAAGAACATTCGAGGCTATCTCAATATACTTACCCGCACTATATGATCAAAATCTGGGTTTGACATGAATGCAGAGTGAAGCATAGAAGGTGAAGAGAAGGAAAGATCAGATTTTTTGAAATTTCAATCACACAGGTAAGGAAGGTAGATATAGTAGTAAAGACTACGAAAACTTAAACTATCTACAATTTACACTACGAAATTATGGTCAACGCCTCCAACGGTTTTCATTCCAACTGAGCCAATAAAACTCAGATTAATAGGAAATAACTTGTCAGACAGCCATTTGCGCCCATCCACGAGCACCCCTTCCGAAGAAGTACGTGCAAGGGATCGAGATCATCGCTCCTTTCAACGAGATCAGTCAAGCCAACCGAAGTCAGCGACCGATAAGAAAGAAATAGACTTACTTAAAACAGATGGCCAGACCGCTAAGGATCGCAGCCAAACTAAATAGATAAATCATTCTCACTCTAGGGTGCAAAGGTATCTTACTCATCAACCAAGTTGGATTCAGTGGCTCTTTAGAAGAGTCAAAGAGAGACGATACCTATAGAAATGATCCTATGGAGTACGTCGACGAAGAAAGGAGAGAAACTAATGTAGTGGATTCGAGGGAGAGAAGTGGAGAAAAAGACGGCCTTATATAGCGAAAAATTTGAAAGAGGAAAAAAAAAATTGAAAAAAATAAAAAGTGAAAAATGAAAAAGAACTGAAAAATTTTACTAAGGGTTAATTGACGAGGTGATGAGAGGAGAATAGAGATTGGATGAAGAATGAGCAAAAAGGAGTGATAAGGTGTGATGATGAACATGAAATATTAACCACCAGGGAATTTCAATTATGAGTTGAATTATGAAAAGCAGTAATAGTGGGTAGCATGAGTTATTTGACGGAGGTATCCCTTATCTATCAGATATGTAGAAGCAACTGATAAGAAGAGATAGGTAAAAATCTGTATATGTCAAACAGTTAGGTTAATAATGACATGCTATAATTACCAATAGCTAGATATTTAGATGTGTAGATATTCAGATTGACTGACCGAACTGTGTGAATGGTTAGCCAGCTAGCTGCCTAGTTAGATTACCTAGTTAGACTAATTATTTCAACTAGGTTCATCACGGATACGTCAATCAGAATTAGACAGATATAGAATATTAAGCTTAATATTCATTCGATAAATTAGAATCTATATGTCGGACATAGTCAAATAGATCCGAACATTACAACTACATCAATAGCCAGTTCTATTCATCAGTTACATCATCAATGCCTTAATTGAGGACTTGCTCGCTATTTTTGCGTAATCCCTCCACTCATCTCGGCTTACCAATTCTGGAAATCCCGTTGGATAATTCATTTTCGCGGACCTTTCAATTTATCCCTCGTATACGTCACTTATGTCCTCTTCACTAACCACCATAAACCAAGCAATTTATACCGGATTTCAACCAAATCACTCATATATCAAAATTAAGGAGTGAAAAATTATACTTATCACACTTTTGATCACACTTTACACTTATTTACAACGTTTTTTCGTCTTTTAAGAATGCCTCACTGTGCTTCGCATAAGCCGTCGATGTTCTCCCTCATTTCATCAAATGGCACCCCAGGAGCTACCACAATTCGTCAAGCCAATGGCGGCCATCATTTAACCCATCAACTGCCCGGTGCTCGCGGATATTGCGGGGGCCCTCAGTGCTACATGTCCCGGAATGGCCGGCGGACATCACTGTACTTACGTCGGCTCTCCGTGGTGCGCTCGGAACAAAAAGCTGCAGCAGAGGTGGCGGATAGTGCGGCACCTTCTCTTTGTCAATCAAGGCGTGCGTCTGTTGATTTATCTGCCTCAAAGCCAGACTTCCAGGCCAACGAAGACCGCCTTCTTGCGCTACGGCAAAAAATGGCATCCCATCAGTTGACTGCCTATGTAGTGGCCTCAGAAGATGCCCACCAGTCAGAATATACATCCGAGGTTGACCAGCGTCGGACCTTCATTTCTGGCTTTGATGGTTCTGCCGGTGTTGCCGTCATCGTGCGGGACCTGAGCTCGTGTAACCCGGTGCCGTCTGGAGAGGCGGCCCTTTCAACCGACGGTCGGTATTTTACCCAGGCAAGTCAACAACTCGGTCCTGGATGGCGATTACTTAAACAGGGTGTACCAGGTGAGCCAACCTGGCAACAATGGGTGGCTAAGCAGGCTGTCCTACAATCTCAGGACTCTGGAGAGGTGGCTCGTATTGGATGTGATCCAAAATTATTGACTTTTGACGACGTCGAATCATTAAAGAAGACAGTGAAGAGTGAACTGGCAGCACACGCTGGAGTACACGAACCACGGGTGGAAGTTGTCTCCGTGAGAGATAATCTAGTGGATGAGATTAGACCAGAGTTTGAAGAGAACCCTCCAACTCGTCTGTTCAAACCGGTTTTGGTTCTTTCGGAGAAATACACAGGTGAATCTACACTCAGCAAGTTGAAAAGATTCCGTAAGAAGTGTCAGGAGCGGTATGGATGCTCTGTGATGGCACTAAACGCATTGGATGAGATTGCATGGATTTTGAACATCAGGGGTGATGATATTGTCTACAACCCGTTGTTCTATTCATATTTGATCATTGGAGATGATGGATTGAAACTATATACAGACCATCATGAACGGTTCGATCACTATAAAAGCTATCTCAAACAGATTGGATGCGTATTGAAACCTTACAACTCATTCTGGGTGGACCTCAGGGAGTTGGGATCGAAGCTACATGCTCAACATAAACAGATTTTGTTGACGAAAGCTGCATCGTGGCGGATGGCCAACTGTATCATTGGCGGTAATTTCACCGTAGCATTCCCTTCACCACTTCAGGGAATGAAGGAGGTGAAGAACTCAACAGAAATTTCCGGCCAGCGTCTTGCCCAGGAAAAAGATGGATTGGCATTGGTCAGATATTTCAGTTGGCTAGAGAAGAAGCTAGTGAAAGACCAAGGATTTGTTAATGAATATGACGCTGGATTAAAGCTTTTATATTTCCGTAAACAGCTTGATGGATTCAGAGGTCTTTCTTTTGAGACAATCTCGTCTACAGGTTCGAATGGTGCCATTATCCATTATGCACCAAGCAGTGAGCATTCGTCAGTGATCAATCCAAACAAGTTGTATCTATGTGACTCAGGATCGCAGTTCTTGGATGGTACAACAGACACAACGAGGACTTTGCATTTTGGTACACCAACCACAGAGGAGAAGACGAACTATACGTTGGTTTTAAAGGGCCAGATTGCATTGGCACAGCTCAAGTTCCCGGAGGGACTTACTGGCTTACAGATTGATTGCTTTGCTCGGCAATTCCTCTGGCAGCATGGGCTTGACTATGCACACGGTACAGGACATGGTGTCGATAGTTACGGACCAGTTCACTCTATGGGTGTTGGTATTGGATTCAGAGCATATTGTAATGATAACGTTGTGCGTGCAGGCCATGTGATCTCGGATGAACCAGGATACTATAAGCCAGATTACTATGGAATTAGACTTGAGAATATGGTCGTTTGCCACTTTGATGAAGACCAGCCTTTGAAGTTTAATGGTCGGCGGTTCCTCAAGTTTGAAACTGTCACCAGAGTTCCATACTGTCGTCGTTTGATTGACACAGAGATGTTGACAGAGTCGGAGAAGAAATGGGTGGACGAGTTCCATGAAAAGGTGTGGAAGCTCTACCAGGACAAGCTTGAGTCCGGAAGTTGGACCTACGAATGGCTCAAGAGAGAGACGAGCCCGCTATGATGTCATGAACTTGTTAAATAAATAGAAAGAATAGAAAAGGTATTTATATGATGATTATAATGATGCTACTACACCATGAAAGATTCTCCGCAACCGCATGTGCCCTTACTGTTTGGGTTCTTAAACACGAATTTAGACTCGAGCTTATTGTCTACCCAGTCCATTTCGGAGCCGATGATCGAAAATAGGGCTTTAGAGTCAACAAGGATCTTCACACCATCTTGAATGACTTGTTCGTCGAACTGTTCCGGCTTAGTCACATATTCCAAATGGTAAGATAAACCAGAACATCCTCTGTTTCGCACAGAAACCCGGATCATCTTCGGCACCGGCTGGTCCATCAATCGCTGGAGATGCAACACTGCGTTGGGAGTCAATGTGAGGACTGCCTTGAGAGGCTTAAGAGTTCTTCTGCGTCTTCTGTGCTTCTTCTTCTTCTTGCGTGTTACCGTGGAACCCTTCTGAGACTCCAGAACTTCTGCACCTGGCATCACATGTCTTGCCCACTTCTTTTTGGCGGGCTGTTCCAAAGATCCCGTGTATTCTGAAGGAGGAATTCCTGATTCAGCAGCCTTCACTTCTTGAGGCTGAGTGAAAAGGTGTCTGACAGCCTGAGAGGAGTAACATCGCCGTGCGATTGAAGCTAAGGGCGGTCCAGATCCGTCCACCATGCATTTCCGGTTGTAGTGACTTACACAGAGTGTGAGCCGGAAGGTGCTGGTGTGAGGTCTGAGAGTCTTCTTGACCGTGAGCTTAAAAGGGGTCATGGGATCGGTTGTTTATAAATAATAGGATGTAATAATATGATGAGGGATGATTATTGATATTCGTAGAATAAATAGAGATGAGTTTGAGAGAATTTGGACGGGAAATGATACTTCTATCGTCCCCTAAACAACTAATAAGTAATGATGATCAGAAAGAGTTAAATGTGGGGAGAGCGAGGATTATTAAATGCAAAATATTTATTTAAAATTATTTCCCTCGTTATACAGTCACCGGGTGAGAATGATAGGATTGGCTGGGAATGAATGAATATTAACAGGGATAGACGCTTAAAGACAAGTGAACATTGGGTGGAACACTCATCGGCACTCATATATACATTTACATACCTGCTCTTGGCTCTTTCATACACTTAATAATCCCCATATCACCCCGTCTCCGACTCGGCCTTTGAACACCCGTACACCTGATGACTCTCTAAACTCGTGTGATTGGCTGTATATGACGGTCACTCCATGGGAACTTCTTACGGCATTGTGTCGTGTAAACATCAAGAGCCCGGCTGTAGTCCATTTCCCCAAGTTTTAACATTGTATTCATGACATTTTCTCCGGGATTTTCGTAGTTAATCAACCTATGGTATGGATCTCTCTGCTTCTTCTTCTCGTATAGTGGCGAACCTCTGGTTCCAAAGGGATTCTCTTTAAATAAGTCAACAGCATTCTTCTTCTCGAGCATGGAAAGCCGCTGGAAGAACTGCTGCTTATCTGGTCCACTATAGAATGGTCCTATACCAACATATTCGGTCATACTTGCCGGATACTCGAGCACTTTTAGATGCTGTTGCATAAACCGATATCGTTTGAATTCAAATCCCACCACCGTCACGTGATCGGGCCAGTATCCCATCTTTCTGCGGTATAAGCAGAGTGAATATAGAACGTTTTCATATGAATCCCGAGCATATTCCTCTAGGAAGATACTACTATCATCATGCACAATACCTCT
Source organism: Brettanomyces custersianus (assembly GCA_012295335.1). Lineage (NCBI taxonomy): Eukaryota > Fungi > Ascomycota > Pichiomycetes > Pichiales > Pichiaceae > Brettanomyces > Brettanomyces custersianus. The sequence goes on along the minus strand of JAAVTW010000001.1, from coordinate 2,680,918 downwards.
GGCCTTGGCTACTTCTAAGTAACTCCCAGACTCGGACTTCTTAACGGCCTCTTTGGTATATCCACCGGTAATGACCAAAACAGATCCCTGCTGCTTTTCTAACAATGAAAATGCTTTGTAGATATGATGTAAGAATGAGATCTGATCGTTCGACTGCTTTTGGAAAGATGCGAGGATCCAGTCTTTAGCATCCGTACCGGGGCCAACCTCATCGGGTGAGTGAATTACTGATTTACTGACTTCATTCCCCACGTAGATGGAATGACATGGTAAAATTATGAGACTATGCATTGCTACATGTAGTTGTTGTAAAGTGGTGTCTAATTTCTATTCTATAACAAATCTTTTTCACCAGATCTCATCCTCATGTTCATCGTCTTTCTCAATTGGTTTCTTTTCGTCGTCTACATCCTTAACCCTGACCATATCATGGAATCTCTTTGCTATCAACTTTTTCACCTTCGCAAAATGATTACCGTAGTTGGTACCTTCAAAGATCATGTCGTCCTTTACCATTTTTAAACAATACTGAGTATCACAGTATCTTGGATCACTTGATGGAATAGGTAGTTCATCCCACTTAAGGGCAAAGGGTGTCGTGAAACTATTGTAGTGATTGTTTCTCTTTAAACATGGACTGTACAGATCCGTAGTCATCACATGGATATGTAGATTCTTCATCGATGGTACAGAATGGCAGCACACCAATATATGATTTTCCACGGAGTCCTTCTCATCTTTCATTTCATATTTCTTGTTGAATTCTTTCACCAAGATCTTTCTAGCCTTTGCAACATATGGCTTTATCAAGGATTTGAATCCTGGCTGTTGGAATGCCACCTGAGGTCTTAAGTATGTATATTTGACAGATCTCGGTAGGATTAGGAAGTGCATGATTGATTTGGGGAACCCATCTCTGATGATGGCGACATTATTATCGTAGAACATCACACATTCTGGATGCTTCTCTGGATTGGTGATGTATTTTTTAAGGTTGTAGCGGAATGACATGATAAGCTTAGAGATAGTAGTAATATGGTATATGGATTAAGATCTGAAAACAATGGGAACAGTGCTTTTTTTTTTATCATTATTTTTTTTTTTAAATATTTTCAGGTGAAAAATTTCAGTCAAATCATGATGATCATATAGCTTATCACTGGTTTCTTATCAAGCAGGCAACTTTATACAACCATGGCTGGATCAACAAAGAGAAACCTACAACCCTCCAAAAAGGGCAAACGGGCATGGCGGAAAAACATTGACTTGGATGACATAGAAGCCAAGATCGATGAGAGAAGACAGGAAGAGATCGATGAGGGTAAGCCGGTGGAGGAGATGAAAGAAGGTGAACTTTTCTATATTGATGAGGATGAGGATGAACATATCAGCAAGAAATTGAGAGCCAACAATATTAAGCCACTTAAAGCCGCCCAGATATTGGCCGAGGACCGATCGAAGATCCCGAAGATCGTCAATCAAAGAGCTGCTTCACATAGGAAGAAACTTGATGGAGTGACTGGCAAACAGATTCATCGGTTGATGAAGCTGGCGGGTAGAGTTCAAGGAGTGACAAAAACAGAGGCCCGGGTGGAAAAGGAGGGAATCGTGAATGGAGGAACGTATGATTTATGGGGTGAACCCCCTGCTGGAAGGAAGAAAGCCAGAAAAGTTCCTGAGTTGCTTGAGAAGTACAGTGGGAGCTCATATACACCTGCAAAAGTTATTCCTAAGACTATGAAGATGAAACCAGTCAAGGTGCGGGTGATGGAGAAAGTTCCGGTTGGTGGAAAGTCGTACAACCCATCGTTTGAAAGCTGGCGTGCTTTGATCAACCAGGAATACTTTAAAGAGAAGAGTAAGGAAGATCAGAAAGAATATTTAAGAAAACAGCAGGAGAAGATCCAATACATGGTGGATCACTTTGATGATAATGAAGTGGCAGAGGAAGAAGATGAGGAGGATAAGAATGATGAAAAGGACAAAGACTACAAGCTTTCTGTCAACCCACCTACGAAGTTAAAGATCAAGACCAAGGCAAAGAGGAATAGAGAAAAACGTGAGAAGGAGAGACAGGGATTAATCGACGAGATCAAGAGCTTAAAAGATACCATAAACCAGATAGAAAAGTTACCGGAGATACTGGCCAAGGAGCAAAAACGTGAGACGCAGGCAGAGGAAAGACATCAGAAACGAGCCGAGAAACGGAAGAATGATACTGTGACGAAACTTGGAAGCAGGTACCAGATCGGTGAGTTACCTATGGAAGTGAAGCTTAGCGACGAACTTGATGATTCCTTACGGAAATTGAGACCGGAAGGAGATTTGGTGAAGGAACAGATGATGAGATTCGAAGCTAGCGGTAAGATGGTTGTGAGAAAGAAGGTTAAGGCCAAAAAGGTCAAGAAGAAGGTGACAGAAAAATGGTCCTATAAGGATTTTAAAGCATAGATAGATAGATAGATAGATAGATATAATATATTAATTAGTCTCTATAAGTTCAAACACAGCCTTAGAAACTCCGAGAAAATCCTGCAGCGTGATATCCCCACTGATGCTTACGTACGACGGCACCGTGTACTTCTTAGAGACTAGCACACCCAGCTTCTTGGCGAGATCAACCGGCTCCTCCGCAGCATTATTGAGCAAAGTTTGGTATACAGGGAGCTTTGGGTCATTCGTATCAATTATTGAGTAGACATATGCACCTAGTCCATTGTTTGCGGTAGCCGATTTGGATAGATGTATTTCTATTGGTACAGTGTTTCTGTGGCCTTTAATCGGCTTGGTTAACGGAATAGAAACAACAACTTGATATTGCTCTGGTACCGAGATAATTGTGGCCAGAGTTTTGGTAGTTTTGGTTTGGAAAGTCTTCATATCGATGGTATTTGTTCCTATTGTAGTGTGACATAATCGAGATGAATCATGAGATTTGATTTATTTTTCAGATGCCTAGTTCGGCCAGATCTGAGATCTTGATTTCGAACATATACATAATTTTATTAGTTTATATCTGTCAGATTGGATCTCGCAGTCTGCTATTCACTCATTTTATTGCTTTTCATGTCTATTCTTCTTATAGATTCCTATGACTCCTTCAGCTGTAGCTTGGAGCGCTTGCTCGAGGAATCAACAGGTGCCAGAGTCACCACTGTAAGAAACGACTCTTTCCGCTTACCCGAAGACATCAATCAGCTCGATAACTTACTGAATTCACTCACTGCTGTTGTTATTGGACCTGGACCCGGTTCTCCGAGTAATCCTGCAGATATAGGCATCATCCCGTATATTTTGACCAAAAGGGACTTGCCGATTTTAGGGATTTGTCTTGGTTTCCAATGCCTATGCCTTGCCAATGGATGCAATATAAAATACCTGAAGGATCCCGTTCATGGTCAAGCACAGACCATAGAAATAGACCATAATGATGATTTATTCACGAATGTTCCTGCCCGCTTCAAGAGCGTACGTTATCACTCCATATATGTTGAAGAGGCCGGTGATTGTATAATTCCTCTGGCACACTGTCAGGGAAGGTTGATGGCAGGAAAGCATAGAACATACCCACACTATGGGATTCAGTATCACCCAGAGTCGATCTGTTCAAAGTATGGCCATCAACAGATAGCTAACTTCTGGGCTATTGCCTCAAAGCTGAGACCAGAGAAGGAAATAGGGAATTGTCCACAAGCAATTCATTACAAACCGATGATTAAAGATATCGAATACCATGACAAATATATCTATCAGTTTAAAGAATTAGACGGAAAATTGGATCCACTTGATGTCTGTGACAAGTTGAATGATTTTCTTCTTCTTAACAGTGCGTCAGAACCTGGTGAATGGTCAATCATCGGTATTCCAGATGAGGGATCCGATGTCATCACATACTATCTTGATGATCCTGCAGTTGTTAAGACATCATACTGGAAGTCAAAGAGTAGAAATGTCCACCTTGATCAGTCGATCTGGGATTACTTGGCTGGATATATGGCCTCTAGATTCCAAGCTTTCCAGGTGCGATCTCCGTTATTACAATCATGCCCTTTTAAAGGTGGACTTATTGGACTGGTTTCATACGAAGCAGGATCGAATCCAACAACCAAAACATTAAATAGTATGCCAGGCGGTACACCGGATATGAAGATGTGCTTCATTCGTCGGTTCATAGCCATTCACAGATCCAGTTCTAGAGCTTTTATAGTAAGCATAATACCCAATGATGGGGTATGGATGAAAGATACGATCGATTTACTAGGAAGGAATTTTGGGTATGAGTCAAAGGAAATCCCTAACGATGTTCGAATCATCAAACCGGATAAAAAACTGTACGAATCCCAGTTTCATGAGTGTCAGAAGTACCTGCATACAGGAGATTCATACGAGCTTTGCCTTACGACTACAACAAAGATATCCATACCAAGTAGTATAACACTCTGGGATGTGTATCGGAAGATGGTGGCTCATAATCCTTCTCCATATTCGGCGTTCCTTGACTTTGGTGATGTACACTTACTGTCAACTTCGCCAGAAAGATTCCTTTATTGGGATAGATCCAAAGTACAGATGAGGCCAATTAAAGGAACAGTTAGTAAACAGGAGGCCCATAGCTACAAGGAAGCAGAGTCAAAGCTTTTAATTCCCAAGGAAATGGGTGAAAACCTGATGATTGTAGATTTGATAAGACATGATCTGTATTCTTTACTCAAGAAAGTGGAAGTTCCTCAGTTGATGGGAGTTGAAGAATATGAAACTATGTATCAGTTAGTGACTGTGATAGAGGGAGAACTTAAGAATACACAATATAGCGGTATAGATGTGCTTAAACACGCATTACCACCGGGATCGATGACTGGTGCTCCGAAGAAACGGGCTGTGGAAATCCTTGAAAAACTAGAAGGTTATCAAAGACGTGGTATATATTCAGGGGTGGCTGGATACTGGTCTATTGACGATACGGCCGACTGGAGTGTGGTAATAAGGTCTCTCTACGGATATCACAACAGTAAAGAGCTTATGTGTGGTGCAGGGGGTGCAATTACAGTACTCAGCAACTGCGAAAGTGAATGGCAGGAATTGAATACGAAGTTGGATAGTGCCATTCGAACATTAGATTAGTGTACATAGATTAATATTAGATATAGTTCGTCTTTTACTTCTTCTCCTTTTCTTCATCTTTATGAGCTTCACCCACAACAGGCTTTTCTCTCTCACTCTTATATGGCAATGTACCAGGAGCTGAATGCGTACGAACGTTTTCTTCCTTCTTTTTGATACTATCGATCTGGATCCGTTTGATTGCTTCAGCTCTCTTAATGACCGATGGTAGATGTCTATGACGATTGATTCTACGGATCTCAGGCATGTCAGCATATCTCTCCTTGAGCTTCTCATCATATGCCAACTTGGATTGTTCTCTAGCGCTCTTTGGTGCTGATCTCTCCCAAGACTTGTCTCTCCAGATCCTAACATTGCCATCATCCGAACCACTGAATACATACTTGGAGTCTGCAGAATATTTCACCACAAACACACGCTGCATACGTTTGGTATGATACACATCTCTTGAATGACCCTTCCTGTATCCGTATATTCTGATTGTTCGATCATACGATCCCGTAACGACTTCCTGACCGGTTGGTGAGAAATCTATATCCATCACGGCGGAAACATGATCCTGGTAAATGTTTATGGCATGATTCATCTTTCTCATATCCCAAAGGTACGAGTTCTGATCTTCGTTAGCTGTAGCAAATACAAACGCTTCCATGGGGTTCCAAGAAATGGCATTATTCCGCATCCTCGTCTTGATCTTCTGTGTAGGGGAATTCGTACGGATATCATAGAGAATTATCGAGTTATCCGAGCCGGCACTGGCAATGACTGAGGTTTCCGTTTGGTTAAATTTCACTGCAGTGACATTGTCTGCACCCCAGGATAGATCTGAAACTGGTCTACTTCGAGCCTCATCCCAGAGATTGATATGCTGACCACCGGTGACAAACATATCTTTGTTTCTGTGATGCGAGAGCGATTCTAGCGAGAATTCCGAAAGATATGTACGAGTGAGTCCCTTTTTGGTGGTAGAACCGGATTTGGAATCGGAATCCTCATCGTAATTTTGTCCATAGTTTGTCTCGTTGCTCACATCCCACAACTTAATAGTCTTATCTGTTCCACAAGACAAGAGCTTTCTTGCTGGAGTTATCACCAACCCACTTACCATACCGGAATGTGCTTTAAAGCTGTATAGCTCGCTTCTGGAAGTGACGTCCCAGTACTTGATTACACCATCTCCTGATCCACTCGCTATCGTTCCGACGGAGCCAGGATCACGTGCAATTGTATAAACACCATCTCTGTGGCCATTGCCCATCTGTCCGATGAATGGCTGTGCAAACAACCTCTCCAGCTTGGTAGCATTCAAAGCCCTAGTATATTCTCTGGCTCTTTGGAACGGATGCAAAGCCGAGTTCAAATTACGAGGGACCGCACTTTGCTGGGTATTTCTCGTGGGGATATAGTCGTCTGACGATCGTGACAAAGTTTTGATCTTCATTTGAGTGATCGATGGTTATTATGGGTAGAATAGTGACGGTTACAAGTTGAAGTGAAGTGAAGATCTAAAATTTTTATGAAAAATGAGTGAAAAATTAGAGAGAGAAAAAAAAAAAAAAAAATTAAATATCAGGGATTAAATAGATAGATAAAGTATGCAAGCCAAGCCAAGCACCCACTGATCCTCAAGGGTGAAAGTAACGTAAAACCAAATATATGAAACACAATTCATTGCAGATAACTCCACTGCTTATTTCTGAACCTTGAAGTCCCCAGTCACAGGAACCTTGCCGTTCTTGGTTGCCTCTTCGTAGGTTGGAGGAGCAGAAGAAGAACCAACATCAGGTTTGGAAGTGGAAGCAGTCTTTTTGTCTGCTTTGCTTATTTCAGTCGTTGATTTTTTAACATCCCTTTGTGTATTATCATCATTATTTCCGATCGTTATCTCCCCAGTAGCTGGGATGGCCTCAACATCGTTTGCTGGGATGATGTAATAGTCTGGAGCCGTCAAACTTGACTGCCAAATAAGATACATCGCATATATGAAACCAGGGAACTGAGCCATCAACGTGAGCAAGCAGCACACGAATAGCTCTTTGGAAAATCCTTTCTGTAGACCCGTGGCAAGAGGAGGGAATATACAGGCAGCGACCATGAGAAGGATATCTCTGGTGGAGTAGTACCTACCGAAGATTCGGTGGTTATGAACGTTTGAAGGAGAAATCATGGATGTGGAAATTGATTATACTAGTAGTAGGAATAGCTTGATGTGATGATAGGGTGTCAAAGTATAAGCCTCGCACGCTATATAGATTTTATAGAATTCGGAGATAAATGATAAAAAAAAAATAAGAAAACCGAAATAAATCTCCAGATATTGGATTAGTGGTAGAAGGATCTAGGCAGGATGGGGTAGGTAGTAAGGGATTAAGTAAGTAGGCAAAGAAATGATATGATTGGCTGGAAATAAATCTTTAAGGTGTATAAATCAAGCCGAGGCGCGCGTATGTATCGCGCCCTAAAGGGGCGGATAGGCTTCAGCCATGTCAGGTCGACCCATAATTAGGAGAAGAACAGAAACAGCGAGGAAATAATTATAGAGAGAGAAACGGAGAGAGCAATTGAGAAATATAATTATAATATCGTTAAATATCACTTAAATATCAGTCGAATCTCAGTTAATATACGAGTGCCATTTAAGTAGTGTGATAGCTACCAGTTAAATTGCTAGTTACATTACTGGCTATATTACCATTTACCTGTCATAGTTAGGCATTATAGGAATTACGGGTATTTAAGGTTGATACATCAGAGTTTTCAATAGTCGGCTTTAAGTTAAACACAGGTATTTAGGTACTAGGCATAACCAGCTATTTCAGATATACTTCAGCCATGTCACTTGAAGATATCCAAAAACAAGACCATCACCATGCTGGCCACAGGCATCACAGCATATCAACCGATCTTTCGAACGGTACAGCAACGATGAAGGGTAAGTTTGCCTGGGTTCGTAAGTTGATGAACAATCGGAATGGTGATGAGAAGCATCGAGAACCAGACTTGGATACTCAGTCAAGCGATTCTAGTCGGAATTATAACGGAAACGAGTCGGTTATAAGCAAGGGAACCACTTTATACACACCCTCATACTCTGAAGAGCAGAGCATGATGACTGGAGACGAGAGATATTCAACGAATACGTCGCTTCGTTCGATCAAGTCGGGCAAAACGGGCAGGAATGGTGAAATTGGACGAAATGCAGACCTTGGAAGTATGATGAGTGGTACGGAAGCTTCCATGACGTCCGATGCGTTCAGCACGAAGCCACTATACTCGGTTCATGGCTCAGAACTCGATGTGGGAACTATCGATGAGAAAGAACCAGAAGATGAAGATAACGACTACCCAAGTATTGCCAACGTTACATCTGAGACCAGCGGAGATGAATGCCCTCAGTATACGGCGGAATCGGTGAAGACGAATCCATCGCTGGCGCGGGAGCAGGGCTCCAGTCCTAGACAATTGGCACAGAGCATCAATGGTAGCATGCTGGATGCATCTTCAGTAGTGACGTTAGCTAGTTCCACGAAAAACTGGTCCAGCCGGCTCAGCGTTGATACAAATGCTTCAACTACGGCAATACCGCCAGCCAGCATCCTGGAGAGAATCAAGGGTACTTCCGCAGGAGCATCTTTAAAATCCGGGGTGAGAGCTGACCAGGGATCTGAGATGAGCGGCTAGAGAAATCTGTATGGATAATAAACCAAGTCTATTTAGCATCGATTGAATATGTATTGAATATCTATTAAATATCCGTTTTTGGAATCCAGATCTTTTAGGAATCTCACACAATGCAAACTAGCTCGTAAATAGGGGAGGGGGCTTTGACGAGAATGAAGATGATGCATTCCAATCGTCGTTGGCATCGATAGCTGTATCTGGCAATGAATCTGGAATTCCTCGGAATCGAATCTGATGATGCAGGTATGAATTGGTTGTTGACTAAATGGCCGATAGTTATTGTTTGGTCGTTCAACTTGCCTAACTGTGGGGGTTGTAGCAGTTCAGGGACTGAAATAATTTCCAAAAAGGGCAGTGCGGCTCAGCAATATCCGATATAATACTTTACTGATTACGTAGCCATACTTCACTACCACGGTTATTACCGAGTGACACATACAATCAATCACATATTAGTCATTAATTAGACTCTTACGATTTGGCACATCCTTGCTGTGGCATTGTTGTATTGCTCCTGCACTAATACATCTAATACTTCCACCCATTCTTACCGTTTAATGCACTAGCACAGATTTCCATTGTACACTGTTTATTTTTCGTTTTTTTTTTCTTCTATTTTTTTTTTATTTTATTTTATTTATTTATTTTTATTTCTCACATCATCTAACTTGACCCCTTCCCTTTCCTTTACGAGTCTCTAATTTCTCCAATTATCAACGGATATTTCTCATATTTCACAAAAAACCTCCCTGAAACCTTCTTGCCGGGCTCACAAGGTCCGTCGCCGCATTTATCCTTTTTTACTAGCATTCTACCCTTTTTTCTTCACTGTCGAGCTGGTCTTGTCAGTGTTTTCCTGCTATCCTATAATACAATTCAATCCGTGCGACCCATCAACCCACAATGCCCACTGCACGAAATACCTGCGATGGTGATGCATATATTCACAATCTCGCCGCATTTATTCGTTCCCACGAGCGTCAACTTGCAAACGCGCTTATGGCTTACAAGAAGTCATGTCGACGTAGACAGGAACAACGCTACAATCGTATGCAGAAGCAAGGTGACCATCGAAATCCGTCGGGGAAATCCACCGGTGGTAATGACACTACAAATTCATCGAATTATACAGCAAATGGCCCGGATTCCAACGCGGATTCTACTACCACTTCTACATGGCACCCTTTCCACCCATCTACAGCATCAACTTTACAGATGGCGAAGCCTGTTCGTCTCTCCATGTCGCTCCATCATCTTTACTACCTTCTTGGTCGATTTCAGGACTTGGGGATTGATGTTGGACCCATGAACGTTCGTTTAGATAGCATCGATTCAGAGACGTCGGGTAACTACGTCTCATTTCTTAGCGAGTTCCAACGCAAGAAACTTATGCCATCAGATACCCAATCGATCCATTCGATTTCTAGTGTTAAATCAGTCATGTCCAGTGTTTCTGCCCTTTGGAGTAGACTGGGCTCATCCTCACGTAAGTACGATAATATCCCAGGTGATTTACGGTATCTCCATTCAGCATTTTCCAAGCTTCCATGCCTTCGACTTGCACACGATCCAAAGGCCAAACTTATTAAAGGTCACGAGGAATATCCGTTTGAAACGGCTACTCCTATAGATATATTTCAAAACCTGGTGGTTCTGGAACTATGCGATATAGATCCTAAAGAAGTGTACGGATGGGACACTTTAAGTAATTCTATTCGTTATTTGGTTATTAAACGTGCATGTGTGACGGATCCAGCAGATATTCTAGTGTATCTAGTGAAAGAAGACGCAGAGAAGCGATCTGGTGGTTTGGAATCCACTCCTGATTCGGCTATTGTCGAAGACCAGGCGGAATCCATTGCTATATCTTCTCTGGCAAGACAGCCACTGAAAACTCAGGATAGATCTAAGATTAGCACTTCACCATTATCCTCCTCATTTATGCGTTCCACCCCTACGTTACTCTCCTCATCGATCCCTTCGGCACATCATTCCCCACATAAGCATATTAGGAAACAGAGTTCTGGATCTTCAGATGATCAACCGTATCCTTATCAACCTTTACTCTCAGCCTCATCGTCTGTGAAAACGCTCGGCGGCACTCCTCAACGTAGACCTTACTATTATTTCCCACAGAGATCACAGCATAGACATCCACATCGTTCGAATTCGATTCTGAGTGATGGTGGACGTCGTACAAATCTTATCACACTCAGTCCATCTAGTGCGGGAAGACCTACTTCAGATGATTCCAATGACTCTAATAAACACTGGAAGCTTCTTAAGCACCTGTCCTTCACGGAGAACCAGATAGCCAACGTCAGTGCCTGGTGCTTTGACGGTATGCGTAATCTTTCTTCGTTGGACTTATCACATAACCTATTGAAGAAGATCCCGACCGCTGCATTAGTGAAGTTGAGGAATCTCAAATCCTTGAATCTTTCATTCAATCAGCTAGTCAGTACCAAGGGATTCCCAGTGAATCTGAAACGTCTCAGTATTCTTAATCTTCGTGGCAATAGACTTACAGACTTAGAGTCTGTAGAAAAGTTGAAATCGCTGGAGAGAGTTGATCTTAGACAGAATCGCCTTGCTAAGATGACAGATATTAAGCCCGTTCTTCTTGTAAACAGAGAACGAGTGTCCATTAAGACGATATTCTTGGCTGGTAACCCGCTAGCTAGCAGCCGTGGATATAGGATCCAGCTGTTTAACTTGTTTAATGGTGTTGATCCACATAACAACGTAAAGATCGATGGATCCAGACCTGGCATGTTTGAAAGCAGACTGCTCCTGGATAGCAAAGGTGCTGCCATAGCTCTTCAGAAGTTTATGGATGCCAGCATCATAAATAAGATTGCAGCTAGTGTATCGAATATGAACCTCAACAAGGTTATGACGACTCGCACAACGAAGGAGACTGCCCCTGCACATACGTTAGGGATCAAGGTAAACAACAAACCACGGATTTCTTTGGGAAAGAAGCATTCTACTTCATCCACAAAGGTGAATTCGTGTGCATCCTCTCAACATTCAAGTGAACATAGTCAAGTTTTGACACCAAATGCAAACGCTTTAAATGCTCCACTGGATTTACTGGCACCCAAGAAACCGTATGCTGTCCCACGATCATTGCATCATCGTACATCGACCCTGAGCACTCTGCTGGACCGGATGTCACTCTCATCATCACCGAGGGCTTTAGAGCCAAGCGAAGGACCAGAGACAGATCGGTCTGGGGAATCGAGCGATGATGGCATTAATCCAATAGCCAAGCTGTCGATCGCATGCCCCGCCTTGCCAGCGATTGCACAGACGACTACAGTTAGCACATACATCGAATCTGTGGACAATACAAATTCTAGACAGAAGAAACATACACATGCGAAGAGCGTTGGAGCAGTTCCTGAAACTATGGAAGGATCTTCTTACACGTTAGATAGCAGTAAGGGACGACGCAGAAACGTTTCTGAACGAGCATTCGAGCCAGCAGGCCAGATGAAATCGGGATTGAAGAAGCAGAATCTCCGCATCTATGGATGAACGATACCATGCCGAGCAGTCAATGAATCTCTGCCAGCAGTTGGCATATACAGTACAATGATACCCATCTATATACATTAAGCATTATTTCGTTATTTGTATCTATTTCCGTCTTCTCCTTCTGAACTTAACCTCGGCCTCTGAACCGGTCTTTTCGACGATCTTCCTCAACATGGCACGGCCCTTCAGTCGTCCACCTCCGTTAACGTAGTCCATCCTATTAAGATTGAATCTGAGGGTTTCAGCCAAAAGTTCATCTCTCACACCATCGAGGCGATACCATAGATGCTGCTTTTGCAATCTCTGGCCCACATCCATAATATGCTGGATATAGCCACGGGAATTCTCTAGAGAATCACCACTGTTCTTCACCAACTGTCCGAATTTCGCTGGAACCTGCTTCATCGTCACAGTGACAGCTGAATAAACTGGCACGGGCTCAGGATCAACCTCAGCCTGCTGCTGCTCATCCTCAGCATCAAACGAAAGAGCGACCTCTTTCCGTAACTCTCGTTCGTGCCTTTCCTTGCTGCTGCTTCGTTTGGATGGCCCCCAGTTCCGTCTTCTACGCCTTCTCTTCTTCGTGTTCTTAACAGCCTTAACGTCTTTACTTGCCTCATTCTTTTCTGCCTTCTTTCTCTCATCTCTGGCCCTCTTACGTTCTTTCCATTGATCAATTTCAACCTGATTGTGAACCAGAACGAAACTGGCCAGAATGTCCACGTATGGCTTGTCATCTTCTCCAATATAAACCCCAGGCTCGTTCCGAATGCTGCCAAGCTTGGCTGGCTCTTCTTTCTTCACCTTATCATCCCCTCCAATCACCTCCATGATTGCATCTCGTGGCAGGAAGAACCGTGCAGACGTGTTCTCACTGAATTCAAATACTAGGGTAGCACCACTTGAATACCTCTGCTGGAACGACGTGAGCTTGCCCTCTATCATCTCTCGCCGAACTAAATCTTCCTCGCTACCGGGCGTTTTCTGTCTCTGCATCGCCAACTCACGAAGCATCTTCTTCTCCTTTTCACGCTCTTCCTTTCTATGCAATCGAGCCTGCCTTTCCATCTCCTTTCGATGCCTTCTCTCCATTCTCTCCTTCTCCCGCCGTAGCTTCTCCTTCATGCGCTCTTCCTTTCTCTGCTGCCTCTTGATCTTCTTCTCTTCGATTCTCATGGCCTCAAGCTTTTTGTTGGCCTTCTTATCAGCTTTGGTACTACCTTCCTTCTTACCATCCTTCTTGGTTTGCTTGCTATCACCTTTATCATCGGCCTTCTTCTTCAGGTACCCATCAACATCTCCCATTCCTCGTGCTTTCTTAATAAAACCCTGAAACTCGGTGATCTGATCTTTACTGGCATGCCCGGATGCAACCGTTTGCATCAACGTGCTAAGATGCGAATTCTTCTTGGCCATCTGGTTCAAGTTATGGATCATAATCACATTCTGTGGATTGGACATGATGTCATTCGTCGATTTTGGCACCTCATCATGGGGCTTACCACTTTTCTTAGCTTCCTCACTTTTCTTACTACTATTCTGGATTCCTTCCAATGTCTTCAACTTGCCTAAACTCGACAACGGGTTGATGTTTATATGCATCGGAGGCCTTCCCGGTCCACTAAGAACACCTTGCTTCCGCAGCTTCGCCCTTTCCTTCTTCTCTTCCAATCTTCGCTGCTTTCTTTTTTCTCTCTCCTCTCTTCTTTGCTCTACCTCCTGCTGATGCTTGGCCTCTTTGGCCTCATCCTTAAGTATGAACAGCTTCGCTTCGAATGTATGGGGTCCACACTGAATCTTCATGCTGCATATCTTGCTCATCCTGTCTCGCTTTCTGTCACCCGATTCATTCATATATTGATCCCTCCTCGACCAGCAAGTAGGGAAAACGTTGTATAGCCAGTTATGCCGCGATACTAGCAACGAGTTGTATAGAACTCCACTGTCCTTAATACTGAGCGGGTGCGTGAGCTTCTCGTAGTCCGGACTCTTGTCAGATACAGGTAAGTTTTGAACCACTTTGAATGGCCGATGAAGTCTCTGCTGGTATGCCAATTCCTGATCAACAACTTCCAACTGCGGGATTAAAACGATACCATTTGTCCGACTTACCCGCGTTACAGTGCTCGGCGACGGGCTTGGCCGAGAATGAGGATTTAGCGACTTAGAAGACTCCTGTTTGATATTCTGTGGTTTTTGTGACATTTAAGACACTAAAATATATGAAACGATGGACCTATGCTCTGTACTATGCTATCAATTAAAGAATATTAAATCAACACTTCTCATTTTTTATTTTTCACTATAATGTATTTTTCTAGCAACGCGTTTTCCGCGCAAAATCGTGCTTTGATCTCTGATCCATCACTGCTTAGACCAATACAATTGGCACTGCGAAAGGTACAAAAAGACTATAAACCGGCTGATTTGATCTACATATCATTAAAATCATTGCTCCAAATTTTTGTCCGGTTTTATGGAAAATTCACTGAGATAAACACCCTTATCATATATCTTCGCCTGTCAACCTTTCTTTCAGTTCATCAGAAGCTATTGAAATCAATATAGTCACTCTCGACTCGAAACTATCATGTCGAAAAGAGCGGCATCAGAGGATGATAACCCTCGAAAATCGCATCAGGTTGACCCGGTGGAAACTTCGCTGCAGGCGTTCTCTCCCGGATCCATCATGCGCGTTCGCATGAATAACTTCATGTCTCATGCAGTGTCGGAGTTTCACTTCGGACCACGAATGAATCTGATAGTGGGGCCAAATGGGTCCGGAAAATCTACCTTCGTCTGTGCCATATGCATAGCGTTGGGTGGAAAATTGGAAGACCTCGGTAAAGGCGGGATGACCCTCGATCAATTTATACGTACCGGGTGCGACCGAGCAGTCGTCACGGTAGAATTGGCGGGAAGAAAAAATTCTTCTACCGGGGAAAATGCCCGCGGTGGAATCCTTGATTCAGCAGACCACCCTGACACGATTATTGTGGAAAAAAAATTGATCCGTGGTGAAAAAACAGGCTGGACCATTAATGGACGGAACTGTGGAGAAATTGCCCTGAGGCGAGCCATGGCATCGTTACATATTGAACTAGGTAATCTTTGTGAGTTTTTACCCCAGGACCGGGTGGCACAGTTCGCCGGCCTAAAGCCCGAACAACTTCTTCGCGAATTCGAACGGCTATGCGGCAACGGGGAATTGGCCCGGCAACATGAAAATTTATGCTCGGCCTACCAGGTGGAACAGCGCGCGAACCATGCCGTGGAGGAATTGGTGAATAAGCAGACGGATTTACAACAGAAGCATGAACAGTTGGCTAGTCATGCGAAGAAACTCGAGGAATTCCGTAGGCTTGGCCAGGAATTGAAAACCTTAGGTAGTGTGGAGACATATGCCACCCTCCTTGCAATGAAGAGCAAACGTAGTAGCGTCAAAGAGGAGTACCGAGCGAAAGTGGCCGAGTTACAAAAATTACAGGCCCGGATAGCTCCCTGGCAGGAGCGAGGAGATGCACTTTCCAACGAGGCACGTACGATCGGCGGGAAAATTGCGCATGCAGAGAAAAAGAGACGGCATGCAGATTCAAAAATTGAACGTAGCTTGACGGGAGTGGATAACCTTGGTAGAGATATTGAGAAGTTGGATAACGATCGACAATACTTAGGTCAGAGGATTGCCAGTTTGGTGGAGAAGTATCGTAGAAGCAAGAAAGAACTTGAGGAATGTAAGCAGAAACTGGCAAACGAATCTCTACCGACTGCGGATGAGATTGCACGAGCTCAGGACGAGCGTGATGCATTAGAAGAAGAGGTTCAGCAGGTAGAGACACGGGCAGAAGAGGCGAAGAGCGAGAGAAGCAGGATTTCGGACAGAGTCGAATGGTCCAGGAAGAAGATAGCCCAGTTAACTTCACGGTTTGACTCTACCGATAGGTTACAAACGTTGGATTTCGGCCGATTCGGTGGGGTCATCAAGAGTGTACAACTTGTACGTGCGAGCCAGAAGGAGAAACATCTCAACTGCTATGAGCCTCCGGTGGTTTCTATCAGGGTGACCCAAGCAGCCTGTGCCCCAGTGGTGGAGCGTATGGTTCGTCTTTCCGATCTTACAGCATTTACTGTGGAAAATAAGTTCGACTATGACAAGTTGACTGCATTTCTATATGACCAAAACTACAAATATGGTCGATCAGTCGGTGTGAGGACTCTAGGACGTAGCTCTAATGGTATCCCTGCCCCTTCAGTTTCTAGGGACTTCATTCATTCCTTGGGCTTTGATGGATTCCTTGTAGATTTCTTAGATGGCCCTAAGCCGGTGATCCAAATGCTCTGTGAAAACGAAGGTCTCCAGAATATCCCCGTGTGCTTCCATGAGATGGCCAGTAATCAAATTAAAGAGGTGGTGGAAACCGTGTCTAGTGGCCGCGCACGCTTCAACAAGATGGCCATCGGCGGTAACATCTACACTTTCAACCGGTCATCTTTTGGATCTCATCAATTATCCACTGTGATTCGTCCGATTTCTCGTCAGGCCTCTGTATTCAAACAGGGGATCTCATCTGAGGAAAGACAGGATGTTCAAGATAAAATCTCCGAACAGCAGGCTAACGTTCGCCAGAGATCGGCAGAACTTAAGGAAGCAGGTGAAAAAGTGGTTAGCACTCAACAGGAGTATCGGAAGGCTCATGACCGTTTGAAGGCGGCTAGAGATGTAGTTCGCGATCAACAGTCTAGAAGGAAGCGGGTAATTCAACAGCAGACACGTCTATCGACGATTCAGGATGCAGTTGAATCAGAACGTAGAACTATTAAGAAGCTTAGAAAGCAGGCATCCAGCGAAGATGGAGGATCTGCAGTTAGTCGGATCCTCGATAAGATATCCACCAAGAGATGTCAGCAGATAGATCTTCTATGCAAAGCGGGTCCGGCGTTGTGCGAATCGATTGAACTGGCTGAAAAGATGATGGCAGGTGATATCGAGAGATTAGAGAAGGAGAATTCGGCTCATATAGTAGGTGAGCTAGCCAAGGAAGCAGGTGGTAATATCGAGACGATTGAAGCTGACAAACAGGAATTGAAGAAGAAGTATGTAGCAGCCAAAGTGGACTACCAGAATGCACTACAGAAATATAAAGCTGCTGTGATGGCATACAACGATGAACAGAGGGAGTCGGTGAAACAGAAGATCGAGGATTTAGATTCTCGCCATCTTCTTACTCCTGAAGGAGTCAATGCCGAATATGACCGTGTGAAGTCAAGCATGCGTCTTTGTAGAGCAGGCTCAGGTGGATTCTCAATGGAGATGCTTGAAGATAACGAAAAGGCACTTAAACAGGTGGAGGAGGCATTGCCGAAACCTAGAGAAGCAGCTGAACAAGCCGCAGAAGAAATCACCAACATTCGCCAGGACTGGGAACCGAAATTGGATGCAGTGGTCAAGAAGATTGCTGCAGACTTTGCAGAGAACCTAAAGTCGGTTGCAAGCGCAGGTGACGTGAGAATCGATAAAGAATCCCCCGATTTCAATCAATGGAAGCTACGTATTTTGGTCAGTTTCAGAGACGATGAAGAGCTGGTGCAATTAAACGCTGCACAACAGTCAGGAGGTGAGAAGTCAGTTTCGACTGCTATCTTCCTTAATTCGTTACAGGGACTTACCGAGGCACCATTCCGTGTTGTTGATGAGATCAACCAAGGTATGGACTCTAAGAACGAGAGAACCGTCCATGAAATCATCGTGAGAAAGGCTGTAGAAGAGACGGATGCATCACAATATTTCCTCATTACACCTAAGCTTCTTACAGGGTTGTTCTATGCTAGACATATGACGGTACACTGTATCTTTGCTGGTCGGTGGTGTCCAGATTACTCAGAAAAGCCTGAATTCCTTGAGCTGGGAATGTTACAAAAGTATTGCGGATCGAACGAGCCGCTTCAGGTGAAGATGGAAGGAAGTGTAAGTGAGGATATGTTGATTAAGGATGAGGAGAAGGAGATACCAGTGAATCCATAGAATTTATAAGAATCCTTAAATACCTCAACGATTCCTCCTAATCCGGTAATTAAATAACATTAAATAACATTTAATACTTAGACGGTAAACAGGAGGTAGCACTAGGTAAGAGAAATAGATGAGTAGATATATAAAAGCATGGAATACTCTTAGACACGTAAAAGATAAGAGAATGGCAATAATAAGGAGGATATGCGTTGCTTAGGTGCCGTTTAAAGCATCTAGTCTGTACCTTACCAAACAACCCTAAGAGGTGAGGATCTCAAAGAATCCGGGTAACCCTGAAAATTTTTTTCGAAAATCGCACAATGAAATTTCAATTGTATTTTTTTTTTTTCAGATTTTTCAGATTTTTCAGTTCTTGGGTGAGAAATTGTGAACTTAACCATCGTTCTACTTCACACGGCAAGCTAACCAGTGAATAAATACCACGAAAATGCCTTTCATTACCCACAAGAGCACCTACTTGTCAAGATATCAAACTCCCTTCAGAAGAAGAAGAGAGGGAAAAACTGACTACTATGCCAGAAAGAGATTGATCACTCAACACAAGGCTAAGTACAACTCTCCAAAGTACAGACTTGTTGTTAGATTCACCAACAAGGATATCATTTGCCAGATTGTCTACTCGACTCTGAAAGGTGATATCGTTTTCTGCGCTGCTTACTCCCATGAGTTGCCAAGATACGGTGTCAAGCACGGTTTGACTAACTGGCCTGCTGCTTACTGTACCGGTTTGTTGGTCGCCAGAAGAGCCCTTCAAAAGCTCGGCTTGGACAAGACCTACGAAGGTGTTGAAGAGCCAGAGGGAGAGTTTGAGTTGACCGAGGCTGTCGACAACGCCCCAAGACCATTCAAGGTCTTCTTGGATGTTGGTTTGCAAAGAACCACCACCGGTGCCAGAGTCTTCGGTTGCCTTAAAGGTGCCTCCGACGGTGGTCTTTACATCCCACACTCTCCTTCAAGATTCCCAGGTTGGGATATCGAAGTTGAGGAGTTGGACGATGAGTTGCTGAGATCTTACATCTTCGGTAACTACATTTCCGAGTACATGGATGACTTGGCCGATGATGATGAAGAGAGATTCAAGTTGTTGTTCAAGAATTACGTTTCTGAAGGTATTGAGTCTGATGGTATTGAGGATATCTATACCGCTGCTCACGCTGCCATCAGAGCTGATCCTTCATTCAAGCCAACTGAGAAGAAGCACACCAAGGAGGAGTATGCTGCTGTTACTAAGAAGTACAGACAGAAGAAGTTGACCAACGCCGAGAGAAAGGCCAAGATCGAGAAGAAGATTGCTGCTTTCAAGGCTCAACAATCTGCTTAAGTGTGAAGATGAATTCGAAGTATATAATAGTGAATGGAGTAGATACTTTGACATGGATGTAGAAAATCAGCGATGTAGATTAATAAATAAAACTGTAGTCATAGTCAATAATAGTGCTAGGGTGCATATGTACTGAGGAGAATGTAGGATGAAAGACTAGTTTAACGGAAAAAATCATTATATGCTAAGTAATGGTATATTCTGTAGTTTAAACTGTTAGCTAACATTCTCCTTCGGATCAACAATTTCCATCTACATATCGTAGCACCACCCTAACTTCCACACACATGCCGAATTGTGCTAATCCTCACCCACCCCCACCTCTTGAAGCGGGGAATTTTCTCGTTACGTCATCGCTTGGCAATATATTTCGCTTCGTTCAACCATCCAGAACCGATATCAGATTACGTTTACTTCATTACAATGATTCTACATAGATCATACTATAAAGCGGATTGCTATCGGTATCTATCTAGAGTTATTCGTACTTAATACAATCGATCGAAACTGTAGAAGAGTCCAGTTCCCCATTGTCTTTCACCTACCAAGACTCCATTGTTTGGAATTTTTCCATCCATTACCGGATAATCGTAACTTCAATGTCTGCACCATTGACAGATAGCAAAGTATACTTGGCTGTAACTTTCATTCCTTACACTTAACCTTAAAACCATCACATACATTTTAAGTTTATTACACCAATTAACTAATACAGTTACCATTTATACATTCTTATGCCTGCGGCCAACGCATTGAACGACTCAAATCCATCGGGCTTAACCCCGGGTTTATCTTCAACTGTCGACACCTTGGTTTCTAACGATGATCTTGATTGGCTTTTCAAGACTAGAGAACTGAAGAAGCTGCGTAAAAGGGCAAGAACAACCAGTGATGCTTCGCAGACAAAGATGGACGCAAAGCTTATGCGGCATAGGCACTCTGTTACTGCCTCTGTGCCCATGGTAAACTCCTCTTCTACCCAGTGGTCTGCTGCCTCCAGTACAGGATCTTCTGCCTCGCGCCGTCCATCCTTGAAAAAAAATACCCGGCCAGACCCGGTAGCTTCGCGCGGCTTAAAATCACACGGCCAGGGTTCATCGGGCAAAAACTCTCAACCCGGGGCCGAGCGCGGCCGTCGTAGGGGCATTTTTGCCTCGCTGTCACAGAAACTGCGGGCGAAAAAATTGTCCAAGAGCCAGGCAGACAAGAGTTCGGCCGTGAATCCATCAGATACAGGTCCCACTAATTCAAGCGCTACCCCACCAGGCACTGATTCCTCATCTTCAGATCCTCTCAGCACAGTTTCATTTAAGCGGGTTGTGTTTGCAGTGGACGAATTGAAGGGCGAGCCCCAACAACAGATTCCGTCCCGGCACCCACACAAGGGCACTATTCAGATGCCGGAGGATCTAGAAGGCCCTCCTCTTAAACTTTCACTTGGAGTGACAGATCCCGGTACACACAGTCGAAGGGGGAGCTCCGAGAGTAGTAGTAGCAACAATAGCAGTGCAGTGAGCAGCAATCCAGGTAGCGGAATGAGCAGTCGTAGGGGAAGCTTCGCTACCGAAACGAGCGCACGAGCCCTTGAACTTGCTCGGGAGCGTCAGAGACGTGCAGAGGCTGAGGCACGGCGTCATGCTTCGATGGCTCATCGCACGGGGCTTCGTCTTGCACGGGAAGTTGCTAAGATGAAGAAGAGTGGCAAGGCCGGATTAGGTGGAAATGGCACAGCGGCTGCAACTCCAGCCCAGGCAACTAATCCGATAGCTCCCCAGCCGGAAGATGCCAGCTCAGATGCATCGATCCATGTCGAAGCTTTGGATATTGATACTCCGTTGCATCATCACGTGAATTATTTCGATGGAGCAGCCACCGGGAAACCCAAGGACCCAGTGAACTCCACGCCAACAATCCCCTCGTTAGAGACGTTGTACGCACGATGCTGCCATTTACGGGAAATCCTACCGATCCCTATAACAATGAAGCAGTTGAAAGGGAAGAAACGTCCACTTAAGGTTCTTAAGATGCTTAATCCTCGGCCAACTCCGATAGACTTGTTGTCATTCTCGGACTTTTTGGCCATTGCACCCGTGCAAAATGTGGTCTTTGATAATGTCGTCCTCACCACACGGATGCTTCATGTGGTGTTGACAAGTCTCTCTAGATCAGTTTGCCTCCGCCGACTATCGTTACGTAATGTGGCTATCGACGCTGAAGGATGGAAATATCTATGTAAGTTTCTTATCGTGAACCACTCATTACAGCAACTAGATATTTCACAACACAAGATTTCTGCAGCCGCTGTGGCTGCCACAAGTCATCAATCCAACGGGAACATTCCGCGAGCCAGTACAGAACAACCAGCTGTAGGAAACCAACCACAGAAAATAGACCTGGCTACTTCTGATCTCTATCGAGCCCGAATGGACTGGCCACTCTTCGTCAGATCACTGCGCCAGCATGGCGGTTTGGAGGAACTTGTGATCAATGGAGTTGATTTAGCAGATGACCAGTTTTCTCTACTTGTTGATTCGGGACTTTCTGTGTCTACACAGCGTCTTGGAATTGCAAGAGCAGGGATGAACGCTTCCAAGATGACTGCATTGGCCCGGTGGATGACGCTACCAAGTGCTATTTGTCGGGGAGTAGATCTCTCACAGGATAGTTTGGATGCTGCGACGACTAGTGTGCTATGCGGTGCATTGTCACAAGATATTCATCCAGTGAAGCTTGAAATGTTGTGCCTTAATGGTGTAGAGCTGGATATCGCACAGGCTAAGGAGATTATTAGGTCTCTATCAGGAATCACTACACTCCGGTTCCTTGATTTAGGAGGTATTCCTACGATGTTTCCTCAAATCATCGAGGATTTACACCAAGTTTTACCAGGATTGTCGGGACTTACTCGGCTACACTTTGAAATGGATGGCCTTTCAGAGGAGTCGATCATTCAACTAGCAGGGGTCTTCCCAGATTGTACTGGACTAACACATATCTCGTTGGTTGGTAATGGCCAGATATCAGACAGTGCGGCTGAAGCATTATGCGATAGTATCAGCCGGTCTAGGCTTTGCATTATAGACTTTGATAATGAGAGTATTAGCGACGAGCTGGCAAATCGTATTACATGTGCTCTTGGAAAGAACCTGAAGACCGAGCTAGAGAAAGAGAAGAAATAGAACAGGCCTTATTTATACTAGATAGATATATACATACCCAGAAAGTGGGTATAAGTAATTACATACATGATTAGATAACTTACAAACAAGATAGGTCGAACGTATATCACCGTTTGCATATCTATTCTATACGATTATCATTCAGATCAGGATCCTCAGAATTCTGTATGCAATCCGAAATTCGTTGCTATAGTAATTATAGGTGACCAACAATCAAACATACCGTTGAAAGATTATCGTACATAGTACTCCATTGACAAACCATGTATGTGTACCTCTATAGATCATACATAATATTAAGATGCTATTCAGTACATTTAAACCAGATAATTTATATATTGTAGATACATGCCGAGTAACTATCAAGAACAATCAAAAATCATTGATCGCTATTGATAAAACAATGCCAGATACAGCATTCGCATTGAATTAAAATGCATTAAACCCTCTGGAAGCCGATAACTTATTTCGTCATAACAGATATTCATTGTTTGTGCGAAGGGAATTGGTGCTAAAAAATTGAGATTTTAGTCGAAATTCGTCGTATAACTCAACTCATTCCGTCTTACGACCTGGCGATTCTAGTCCGGACGATACACTATCAAAATAGATCGACCATATTCACGTACTCACCATGAGTGTATCGCATACTCCAGAACAGGAGGTTCATGCGCTGAATATGGTGGAATTACTCCCGATTACTTTAGCTATCGTTGCCATACTGATAGCTAACCGAGGTCTATTTAATGGCAAACTGATATTTATCCTCACGATTCTGATACTTAGTGCATTCTATTCAATTTCTAAATATTACGCTTACTTGGAAAGTGTACAACAACTTCAAGAGGTTAAGCCTGCTACGGACAAGTCACTGGGGAAGAAGCAATTTAGACTAATTCAAGTTACTGCACCATCATCTTCAATAAATGCAGACTTCTTCCAGATCTCTCGTATATTTCAGGAACGGAAGAAAGTGAAAGAGGTTATTAATAGGTATCTACTACGACAGAAGGATGTTGGAAGTGATAATTCTGAGTTGAGCGATCAGACTCTGGTAGAATCAGAAGATTCAGAATCTGAAATAGATGAGGACGCTGATAAGTCATATCCGTCAATGTTTATGGAGAATTATATGGCTAGTCCTGAGAAATCGACAGCGTCGACAACCATGAGACATTCCTCATCTAACGATTCATTCGTATCACAGAGTGAGGTTATTAATAATTTAAACGAGATACCAAACAAAGATAGAGGGCTGATGTTGAAGAGTATGATAACTAATTGGTTTAAAGGGGGAAAGAAAGACGAAGAGCAACAGCAGTTTGAAGGCCTTCGCCCACTCAAGTTAGCCAAAGTGGGAATGCCATAGAAAAACGCTCTATAGGCAAGCATGAATTAGCATTCGGCGCAACTGTATAATATGTAATAATTAATGGAAATCCAATAGATATATGAGTTAGTAGTATCGATTATCAATCCTTTAGTATACCTAATTTGAAAGTATCCGACTTCGCCGAGGTGTTATGATTTCAAAAATACCCGAAAATTTCGGATAGTGACGGGAACGCGCGGCACATTGAGGCTAAAGTCGGCTCTTTGAGGCTATATCCGGCAAGAAGGAGAGATATCATGCACCGATTAGTCCAATGCAGATCTGATTCACATATATAAATACAATTAGATTCCCCAGGGTCCACACATGTCAAACTTATCTTATCAGGACCTTCTTAAAATGATTTGGACCTCATGTATTCCCAACACTCGATTTCTCATAATGGGACCATTATAAAACGTGTCCAATTTTTCTGTCTTCCTATTCGCTGAATGGCCGAGGAGAATTTCGGTCGACGGGAGAATTCAGGGTGGGACAGTTTTTAGGCTATATAGTAGCAAGTTCATATTACTACATCTCAAAGGTGTACACACAGCCCAACCAACTAATATGACATGTTACTGATATATTCAATATCTCTTGTTTTGATCTATGCTGTTTTTCACTGTTTGTTCATTGCCTCTTGCAGGACCTTTCCCCCATCATATATGTGAGTCATGAATGGAAAATCATTTTATTTTCCCCACAATCTATCACATCTATCTGCCAATTAGAAAACGGAAAATTTTTCAGGATCATCTTTTCGAAGATGTATATAAAGACATTGTATTGAAAGTTTGACAATACTGTAGTTATTAACCTTTCTTCTATCCTTGTATTAAGTCATTAATCATGTCTGAAACTGAAGCAATAGAAAGCTCTTCAGACCAGAAGGTTGAAAATTCTGTGTCAACATCAGCCAATGACCTTGAAAAGTTACCTAGTCATGTATTAGCGCTGCCTGATGATATCAAGGATGAAAAAGTCAACCAACTCTCTAAAGAGATGGGTATAAACCATAAAAAATTGATGTGGAAGATCGACCTTTGCGTTGTTCCACCATTCTGTTTGCTATACTTCTTGGCCTTTTTGGACAGAGTGAATATCTCCAATGCCAAAGTCTACGGAATCGAACAAAGCTTGGGTCTACATGGCCAACAATTCAACACGGCACTTACCGTGTTCTTCGTTCCATACGTTATTTTCGAAATCGCTTCTAACTACCTGCTTAAAATCATTAAGCCTCATACGTGGTTGGCATGTATGATCTTTCTATTTGGTATCGTCACCATCTGTCTGGCATATTCTCACAGTTTCGGTGGTTTGGTGGTCTGTAGGTTCCTGCTTGGTGTTTTTGAAGCTGGTAGTTTCCCATCCATCTTCTACATTATGGGTAACTTCTATACTACAAACGAATCCCAGCGACGGTTCTCTATTTTCTTCAGTTGTACCTGTCTTGCTGGAGGTTGTGCCGGTGCCATTGCATACAGATTGAATGATTTGAACGGCGTTCATGGCCTTCTATCTTGGCAATGGATCTATATAGTCGAAGGTGCCATTACAGCGGGTCTATCAGTGCTATTGTTTTTCATTGTGCCTGATTTCCCTGAAGAAGCCCGTTTCTTGAACGCAAACGAAAGAATCTTCTTGAAGAGGAAATTGGAGGTCTATACAGGAAACTCCGGTTTCGAAGTTAAACAGACTTGGAAAGATGTGGGTAAAGTGATGAAGGAGCCTTTAATTTATATCGCAGCCATTGCATACTTTTCCTTGATCGTTCCAGCCTATTCTTACGCATATTTCGCACCAAGTATTATCAAGGAAATGGGCTATACTGCTATGGCTGCTCAGGCACATTCGATCTATCCTTGGTTGGCATCGTTGGGATTCTCTATCATGCTTGCCTTTGTAGCTGATAGAACCAAGCTGAGATGTCCTTATACTATTTTCTGCTCTGCGGTGGCCATTGCAGGTTTAGCTATGGTTATGTGCGGTAAGGATAATACGAACCTCAAATATGGTGGTTGCTTCTTAGTTGCACTGGGATTGTATTCTTCCATGCCTGTTCTTATCTGCTGGATGACTTTGAATTTTGCTGGCCATATTAGGAAATCCGTCGGTACCGGTTTCGTGATAGGGTTCGGTAACATCGGAGGTATTGTTTCCAGTTTCATCTTCCCTAACTCAGAAGCTCCAAGATACAGGAAGGGACTTGGAATATGCTTGGGCTTTTCAGCACTCGCAATCGTCTTCACCCTTCTATATGCATTCGTTTTGATTATCTACTCAAAACAAAAGAGATCCAATTCTTACAAGGAGAAGTGGGATTCATTGACGGAGAGAGAGAAGATCATGCGTGGTGATCTAAATCCTGAATTCAGGTACCAGATGTAAGATAAGACTTTATACATCAATGATAAATAAATTTACAGCTAAGTTAGAATGAGGTATTAATTGATAATAATGATTACATTATTTGATATTACCGACATGTATTTTAATGACCTATATTTGTTAGATACAACTCACAGTCAATGTCAGTAAGTAAAACCTATGCAAATATGATAATAGAATGAATCCTTGGATGAAAAATTCCAAAAGAAAATAAAAAAAATAAATAAATAAATAAAAAAAAAAATACATCAACATGTCAACATGTCAGTGATACAGTGATTAGAACAAGTGCTGTAAATTATATAAGACCAAAGAATACACCCCAAATCTAAGTAAATCAAACCAACAACCAACCAATTAATTCTTATCAACTTTGGCAACATTTCAACGAGATTCGCTTATGAATAGTACCATATAGAAGCTCGATACGTCTGATGAGTCCCGAAAAGACAACTGACTCAAGCTTAGGAGGCCTGGGAGGCAAGACTCATACAACGTTGCTTCGTGGGGGAAATGCAAGGCGTGGATATAACAAATTGAAGAAACCCGAATACAGGAAGATAAAGCTTAGTGATAACGTTAAAGTGACGAAACGCGGACGAGGACGGCCACGGATCTATGATAGACACGGCAATCGACTAGACGGCAAACCTGGTAAGCGAAATGAAACCACAGGGCTCAAAAGGAAATACAGGGAACTGGTAGCTTCGAACAAGGCGAATGAGGTTCATCAATCTGAAACAGAGCTTCCATATAGGGGAATGTTCAACTTTGAAGACGGTAATACATTCACCAATCGACCTGACGTTGAATTTCGTCGATTGTTTCGTCGATTAGAGCGTAAAAGTAATCGGAAACAGGATCCATCAGATGAGAACTCCATATTGGATGGGAAACCATACCATGTTCATTTGGGCGATAAATCATTTAACGCCTGGTTCAAATCCCCCTATCCACCTGAAATCAGTAGGTATTCCCAGCTATATATATGCCAATATTGCTTCAGGTATTTCGGTTCACAATTTTCGTTAACAAGGCATAACCTAAAATGCCCATGTTTCCATCATCCGCCGGGGACAGAGATATACAGGGATGGAGAACTATCGGTATTCGAAGTTGATGGAAGGAAAAACGCAATTTACTGCCAGAATCTTTGTCTCTTTGCAAAGCTATTTCTTAATTCCAAGACTCTCTACTACGATGTGGAGCCTTTTATGTTTTACGTTCTTTGCTCGTTTGATCGTCACAAATCAGGTAACAATCATCGATTCCTTGGTTATTTCTCCAAGGAAAAGCTCACAGCTTCTAATTATAATCTCAGCTGCATCATGACATTGCCCATCTATCAACGTAAAGGGTACGGAACGTTTCTCATTGACTTCAGCTATCTTTTATCCCGACGTGAATTTAAGCTGGGTACCCCAGAAAAGCCATTGAGTGATTTGGGATTACTCAGCTATAGGAATTATTGGAAACTATCTGTAGCGCGTGCTATAAATCATATAGTTAAATCGCTATCAGCCGATAAGGTCAATAGATTATCCATAGATGACCTCTCAAATTTAACGGGGATGACTTACAATGATGTTATTGTAGGACTTGAAGAATTGCAAAGCTTGGTGTATGATTCAGAAACCGAGAAATATGGTCTGGTGCTTAATATGCTGGTTATAAGACAGCAACTGGAGGCATGGAATGAGAAAAACTATATTAAAGTTAAGCCTGAGTTACTCATATGGAAGCCTGTAATTCTCGGACCTTCAGGTGGTATTAATACTACAACTAAAATGGTCATCACAGATAGAAATCCCGAGCCGGACTCAGATCCTCAGGTGGTGACTACAAAAGCTGCATCGTCTTCATCATTCAATACGAGTGAAAAATATGACGAAAAGGGTAATAGCCTGATGTCGGATATATCCCTAATAACAAACTTCCTTAGAGATGATTTAGAAGACGATAGGGATCTTGAAGTGCAGGCACTAGAGAAGATTAAAAAATCTCAAACTGGAACTGAGTATAACTTCGATCATTCAAGAATTTGCTTTCCAGGGATATTTAAACATAAATAGATTTGAAGAGATGTAGTAATGCAGGTATGTATAATAAGGTTATATCCACTTTACGTCTAGAGAAGATTAGGGATTTACTGCATATGCGTCAAATCCTCCAATTCCCCATTGGGTAAATGTTACTTACTTATTCGGAGTGAGTCACTGTACTAGTACCGCCACTATCCGAAACCACGGCAACCAAATTGCAATAGCATTTTTTTATTCTTCTCATTTTTTTTTTTTCTTTAAATTGGATTGCTTAAAGAAAAGAGTCACTATGTAGGTGCTACTAACCGGGCCCACTAAACATTGCCAGAATGTGCCGATGATCAAAATTCGCTAACTACTAAAAAATTTTCATATGCATTCTGAATCATGCATTCTGTGGTTAATGCCATTGTTCGATTAACCGGGAAGGGTCAATAAACTTTTAAAATATTTCTCGAGCAAGACATAAATGTTAGACCACATATATTTGTACATATATATATATATATATCGAAATGCTAAAGGAGAACATTACAATTGATCTTTCAAAAGTTTTAATTGCTGCCACACTATCATATATGTGTTATTTTACGTTGTCTAAAACGAGAAGTTACGACAGTACTAAAGGCTGTGCTTGCATATACCGGATAACTGGATTTACCGCTGACTGCATATAATGATTGATCCAAGTGAGACTCAATTATACACGACGGAAGTGTCGATACTGACAATTCCAAGAAATGAATTCTGGATCTTCAAGAGTGGAATCTTGAGAATCATATATAGGATTGCCAACTCTTATGGATCCGGTAGCAGAAATAGGGATTCGTATGGTTCTAAATACGATACCGACCTTTCTGCATCACTGTCACTTTCGGATAGTGACAATGATGCTACAGAAGACAATAGTATAAAAAGTGATGATGCACCTGATAGTGTATCAGTCAATTCCAGCATTTGGGCCAAAGATGATGGCCTTTTTTTCCATCTAGCATTTGCTGAAGACGAAGTTACTTTAATGTGCGCTAGCAAATTAATCGACAAGTACTTAGCTAAACCGTTAGAATTCTGCAAGGATTCCCTACCAGAAGAAAAGCAGCCTGCAATGATTGGAGGGAAGTTTCTTATCTTACAAGTGTTCAGTGATGGATTGAACATTGGAAGAAAGATCTTAGAATTAACTGCCCCACTATCGTTGGATGGGATCTCCTTGTTCTTTATATCAAACTTCTTTTCTGATATTGTCTTGTTCCCAGAAAGTGAAAGGGAGAAAGTACTTGGGATATTAGAACACGCATTAAATAAATCGAACTCTGATGCTGAGAAAACTCAGAGTAAACAGGAAGAAGTTTTAGAAAAGAAGACATTTGAACTCTTCAAATCAGAGAAGATCAAACCGGAGCATATAGAAAATACGAAGTTGCTTTTGACGGGTGCTCGGTCAGGAGGCAGTGCTACAGTTTTAAAGCAAACCGCTGAGGCTATATCTAAATTGAGTACAAGCTTATCATCGAAAAACTCTAAAGATAGGTTCCCCGTCTATTTTGCTATTACTAGAACAACTACGGGAGAAATAAGCTTGATGCTACCTCAGAAGAGTTCAGAACTCAGTAAACTAAACTATGATAAAAGTACCATCATGGGTTCGTTGCAAGATTCATACTGTCCAGTTTCGATTAATCTTAGAAAATTGCCTTTAGATTTGAAAGGTATTGTGGCAGGAGTTGCAGCCAAATTCCTTAAATTAGGGTTAAGTGAAATGAGTTACCTAAGTTTTGGACGATCTGGTATGGTTTTAGTTCCAGATGATTTCCGTGATACCGTGGAGCTCGTTTTATCCCGATTGAACTTATGAACGTTTACATTTGATGGGAGCCAACTAGGGTTTTAAAGTTCGGCTAATAATATAATGATAAAATAGGATAAATATATATACATAACATATTGCGCTATAAAACCGAGGAGGTAAATCGATGAGGGGATTCTTAGACGAATTTGTCCTCCCCTGTCCATATTCTGTCAAACGGTAAACTTGACAGATAATTCTAATTGTACAAGTCCAAGTAGCAACGATCACATGGAGGTTGATATGGCTATCGAATACAACATCATAGTATAGAATTAGTAATCTCAGTGTTCCCTTCACTTGTTGGCAGTTGACGTGTAATTACAAATTGACAGGCAGTCAAACCAATCAACGCTCTAGACGAGATCTGTCAAGCCATATCTTTCGAACCTCATCGAGCCGTTCAAATGCCCTACTACAGACAGAAAAATATAAGGTTTGCATTGTGCCCTCGTATTAAGTGGCATTTTCTTTTTATCTCTGTGGTAAACCGTGGCGAAAGAAGTCATTGGTTATTGCCACATCAGTTATTAATTTTAAAAGATAAGGGTCGCTGATGAGAATAGTAATAATAAAAATAATCGCACCGGGTTTTTCCGTGATATGATAGTGAAGACAGATATGTCTTTAAGTTACAAGGAGCAAGATAGGATAACTACAGACTTGGTAAAAAAAAAAACAGTGGGTCATACGATGGAAATCAGCTATATAGTACTAAGCAGATGGCCATCTGATAAGCAAAAAACGCTATACCCTCCCAAAGAAAAATGGGCCGTGTCCGAAAATGGAAGGAAATCAGATATAATGTAATGAATGGAAATGAAAAAGGAAATTCTGTTTTTGTACATTTCTTTTTCCTGTGGCGATGGACATCAACTAAAATACCGAGTAACTTAAGACCATCTGGTCAATGAGACGTGGCTAGCACAATACGCCAAGGCCATCGTCTTACCACGTGCACAAACAACTCTTATTGAATCGATATAGGAGGAATAGTGGTTATTTTACTATCAGCGGCTTTATCCGTAGCTATTTGGTGCTAATCTATAAAGAACATTGTAAGAAGGCATTAAAATGTAAAGAGAGAAAACTCCCCAAGCACATCTCACAATACAACCTCATTCGCCGCTTAGCCGTGAGATAAATATTCCCTTTAATATATATCATCTCCTATATCTATTCTTCCCATTGTTTGGATTATCGATAACAAAGTTTTCAACCAATAGTATCTCCCGCTGACAGAGACACCAACTTCCTCTTTAAGATAATATCAATTTACCATCGTTTTGGATGAATTGTTCGGATTTTACCATCGAGACCGGTTGTTCTTTTGCATTGTTGGAACCGCCATCTCGAAGAGATGGCCTTAACCAAAAGCGATATAACTCCCTCTATTCAGTAATCAAATAAATTATTGTTATTTATTTTTTTTCTTCCAAAAATCGGTACTTACCTTATCTTTCATTCCCAATCATTGAATGATCCGAAGCGGCTATATTGGTAGTTGGGGTATTGCTTTGCCGTAAGGTACAAATTTGCCGAGGACATTCCGATTTCTATTTTGGTCAGATAAGATACTTGGCGTATCTTTCTGCTATCTGTGGACCTATATGCCGTTATTGAACAATGGCATTTACCGATGATCCTTCAAATTCATGCGAAATCGATGCTTAAGCTCATCGCTATTACCTATGGATTAAATCCTATATCTATTAGTAGAAGTCCACAAATTTCGGTAGTTTTAATCATTATCATGTTTTCATGATTTTTTTTAAATTCTGATTATAGCATTTTTCCTGCTACCAATTTCTTAAACCAGTATGAATGAACATTCTAATAGTACACAATCGTTAAGGATACGACCCTCACCGCAGTCATGGGGTCCTCATGATGATGCCCTCTTGGTATATCTCAAGGAGAATGAAAACATGGGTTGGAAGCAGATTTCTAACTATTTCATTTCAAGAACATCTAATGCATGTCAATTCAGATGGAGAAGACTGAAATCAGGAAAGCTTAAAACGTACAATTCTCAGAAAGTCATCAAGCTTGAACCTGACTATTTGAAAGAGGTGAGAAATTATAAAACTGGCTCTACATTACTGGCCGATTTGAAAGTTAGAAGAGAGAAAGCCAGCAGAAGAGTGTCTGGTAGACAAAAAGTCCACCCTATAGAAATGTTTAGCCCTACCGGTGAGCGTGGCATCGCCAGAAGACTAAGCTTTGGTGACAATTCATCTGCTGTGCAGAGAAGTCCGCTTTCTACTTCTTTCAGTCCGAGATCTTCGCAGACGTCATTGACATCATCATCTTCTTTACCATCGCCTTTGGCCACTTCCATCCCATCATCATTACCACCACCACCAGTTGCTCCCCGTTGGACTAAAGATGAAGATCGACTCATTTCAGAGAATATTGCCAGTAGATTGACATTTGATGAATTGTGCATCTTACTACCATCGAAAACCAACTATCAAATTAGAAGCAGAATCTTGCAAATTAAAAAAGATCGTCTTAGTATTGGCTCTTTAACTATCGATGATTCTGCTAGTAACGCAAGCAGTTCTAGCTTGTGCTCACTACCAAGTTTGAATGCTACTCTTCCAAATCCATTTTCTGTCCCCTTTAATAGCAGTTCTGCTCCACAGGTTAGTGGATTCCCGGGCTTGCTATCAAGACCCCCATCGTTCAGTTTGTCACAGTCTTTAAGACGTCATTCCGCTACTACATCTCCTGCGCTTTATGCCTCGTCGGGAAATAATGGAAAGCCAATCCTACCACCAAATCTTTCGCTCGAATCCTCGGCAAATCCTCGAGTTCCTTCCTCAATTTCTTCCTCGAAATCGATATCTGATAGTCTTTCATCTGCAGTGTCTAGTGTTCATTTGAGCAAGACACTGCATTTTCCCCCGCCAGTCGCCCCAACCAATCCAAATCCAACTGGCGCGAACAGAGCACCCACACTCTCCACACTTCTCTGCTGCGGGAACTGACTGAAAGCAGCTTTGGATCAAATACCCCTTTATTTATATGATGTTTTCATCTTCTTTGCCTGGTGCAATATGATGCTTTTGAAAAATCTGGATGGGGTTTTGCTCCCCATTGTTATCCGAGACCTAACGGTTATCTTACTTTTTTTTTTTTTTTCAAGTGATCTACTACTTTTTTTATCTTATCAGTGTTTGGTCGTGTGTCAGTGTGTCTTTACTAGTTACCTGGTTGTATTTCTTTCTATATAGGAGTTTTTAATTCGAGTTTAAATGCAAGAGTGTGCTATTCTTGCTACATATATACATCAAAGATTGTATGAATTTCGTTAGAACAATGGTATCTGTTACATCCAGATCTGATTATATTCCTCGATACTATGATGTTGGTATGAATCTTTCAGATACGATGTTTCAGGGTATCTATCATGGTAGAAAGCGTCACAGTTCAGACCTGAACGAAGTTTTAAAAAGGGCCAAGTCATTGCATGTGGAAAAGATGTTGTTAACTGGTTCTTCGCTTAAGGAATCGGAATGGACTCTAGAAAAGGCACAAAAGTACCAGTCCGAATCACTCGAAGATGAAGATGGTAACAAAGTCTATCCTCAATTGGCCTGCACAGTAGGTGTACATCCTTGTACAGTGAAAGAATTTGAGGTAAACCCGGATATTCATCTGTCGAAGCTTTCTCAATTGATAGAGAAGTACTTAGATACTGGATTAGTGAAAGCGTTCGGCGAGATTGGCTTAGACTATGATCGTTTACAATTTTCACCTGCCGATTTACAAAGAAAGTACTTTGAATTGCAACTTAAGCTTGCTTCCAAGTATAATCTTCCATTGTTTCTCCATATGAGGAATGCCTGCGACGATTTTCTTTCTATATTGGAACCTTTCTTAGATGGTACAAGGCCTGACGGAATAAAGCTTCAGAATCGTAATTGTTTGGTACATTCATTTTCAGGTACCAAAGAGGATTTACAACGAATGCTTCGGCATGACTCAATTTGGTTTTCGGTCAATGGATGCTCCCTTAAAACGCAGGACAACTGTGATGCCGCATCACAAATTCCTCTAGATCGACTACTGATTGAGACAGATGCTCCTTGGTGTGAGATTAAGAGAACCCATGCAGCATACAAATATCTAAAGCCATATCCGAACGAATTTTATCCCGAAGACAACCGGATTAGGTATCAGAAGATTGGTAGAACGCAGCCTGGTACACTGCATTCGTTTCTTCCTATGGTAGTGGTTAAACCCGAAAAATTGAATGATTACCCATTGCGAGATCAGTTTACATTTGCACCTTTGACGAAGAGTAGAAACGAGCCATGTATGATCGGACTAGTAGCCCAAGTGATGAGTCGGTTGGAGAAATGTGACCCACAGACTCTTATAGAGACGTGTTACAAGAATAGTGAAGAGTTATTTGGATAGAACTCTATACATAATACGAATATAGCATAATTTCACATAGTTTAAAAAGAGATTGAAAAGGGACATAATAAAGAGAATATAAAAAGAAAGAAAGAAAAACCAAAGACATTACTGAACAAGGCAGGCTAGCAATATTATAGTACAGAAGTAAAAGAGGACCCCCTCTTCTGCCAATTAGTGCTTGGTGTCCTTTTTTGCTGCTTCCCCACCGTTATCTTCTTCTTCTTCCTCCGATATTTCGTGCATTTTCTTGTCACCGTCAGCATCTGTATCATCATTATCACCGTTTTTGGAGTCCTCTTCATCTTCCTCCATAACACCCAACGATTGTAAGATTGAGGAAGCAGAAGAATCCAAATAGATAACGTCATTATCCGTGGTAATATTCGCTGCCAACAATTGTTGGATTAAACTTGGTGCTGCAGAGGCACTGACAGAACTGTTGCCGGACTTAGATTCATCACCATCTCCACTACCAAATCCGGAACCCTGCTTACCGGAAGCAGTCTCATCTTCATTCTTAGCATTTTGCATACGCTTTGATTCAAGAGTCACTTTGTACAAGTCCATCGAAAGTTCATCCGGAGTAGGAAGTTCAGCCAAAAGATCATCAGAAACACGGTCACCAATTTTTTTATACCACTGTTCTAACGTCTGTCCCTTGAGGAGAGCCACGATACACACCGACATGTTATCACACCCTATACCTGTACCACCAGAAGTTGGGGCCAAGCAAGTGTCCATCATATTTTCGCAGATTTCTGTAAGAGGTTTATTAAGCTTAACTCCACGTCTGACAAAATCGACGGCCTGCTGAGAAGTAAGACAATCCCAAATACCATCACAAGCTAATATAATGAATTCATCATCAGAGGTAGCATCATGAACAAGAACATCGGGCAAAGCTGTCACAGCCTGTTCTTCAGGAGGTAAATCAGTTGCGTTTTTGAATTCGAAATCACCGATACCTCTACTCAAGGCCAAGTTACCGTTAACACGACCCAAATCGACATAACCACCGGCAGCGACAATTCTAGACTTTTCACCTTCATTAGTTGGTTTATGATCAAACGAAAGTGCTTTACAGTGACCATTGACGGACATGACAGTTCTAGAATCTCCAGCATTACCACAAATGATTTGGTCCTTAGTGATCAGCACCGAAGTGGCTGCACATCCCGAAGGATCTTTCGATAGCTCATCATCTTTCAAGATGGCCACATCTGTAGCTAAATAGCCATCTTTGAAAGTTTTGATATAGTCATGGTTTTTATAACCCTCTGTAGACTTCAGAATTCCGGGTTCTCTCTTACCCGTAAACTGAGCCACTTTTTCACCACCGTGTCCATCGAAAACACCGAAGAATGCAGTCTGTGGTTCATCCTTTTTATCGGCATCCTCTGGATCCACCTTCCTCATATCCAAAACTGTAGAATGTGCATCCTCCATGGAAATACGCCATCCCTGCATACACGACAGAGCATAGGAGACGAACTGATCGCCTCCCTTCTCACTATGCTTCTCTGTGATAGGTTGTGAAAGAATCTGACCCATGATTTATCGGGTGTCTTATATGTAATTATAACCAATTGGAGGTTGAAGCACGTAAAATATGTATGTCCAGCTGTTATGTAGTAGTAGGATTTGTGTTCCTTTAATATTGCTCCCAAAGAAACTCTAGATCGTGACCAAATGTAATTATTCCTAACTATTTATCCTCCACTAATTCCTGGATTATCTATGCTGCCTTTTTATATGCAAATCTCTCCCTGATCCATCCTATAATGTTAACTCTTCGAAGGGTATTCACAGATCTGTCTTGTTCTCCTTGATATGATTGAGGAAAAAAAAAAAAAAAAAAAAAAAAAAAATATGTTGAATGCGGAAAATTTTTTAAAAAAATTTCTTCTCAGATAGCGGGCTTGCCTGTTAGAGCCAACCTTGACTTCTCTAGCCGCACACAGCAGAGCCCAAGAATGGTCAAAATGGTATATTTATCTGGAAGGAAACTTTGTAAAACCCGAGATACATGAATTCTAAGCGTAATGATACCATCGGCATGTCGTCAATTTCTTGAATATGCCTATATAACCCTCTATTCCCTTTCCCTTACTCTATCTCCGAAAGGATTTCATTTTCCAGATCCTCATCCAACATTTCCAAAAATTTTCAGCCATCGCGTTTCAGCATGCATCCCTGCACCAGGTTCATGATCTTTAGTTGGCTCACCCTCAGAGATAGATCTCTATGCCTATTATCACCAAATCCCCATATGTATTCAATATAAACCATTCTTTTTGCCACTCTAGATGGCCCATGTGTTTCTGGTAAAGTGGAGATGCACAATTGCGGGTGCTGGTAGGGTTCTCGCTCGAAGAAGCTTCCTCCGATCCGTATCGTCTTCAGGAATCAGTAATGTTGGATTGTATTTCCCGCACAATGGTCCAAGGGATGCGTCGAATTACACAAAAGTAGCAGATGATCTTCTGACAAGATTCAAGATATCAAATGCCAGGTTTGCAGATATGGTGACCAATTACAAGCACTACAGGCTCGTCAATACCTCCGATGGTCCGAAAGCTGGTTCTTTCGTTGAATACACGGTTAATGGAACGTTGAGGCCGGCGATTGTTCTTCACGATCGTCACTTTTATCTCACATCAAGTTGGATGTACTATGTGTTGACACCGTCTGGGACGGTAGACCGTATCTCACCCAACCAGATCACCTTCCATATATCTGATTTCGTTGATCCAGATTATATACCGTTCGGTGAATCCGATCTTTCCGAGGATCTCTGTAGACAGAAGCTACTAGATTATACTTCTGATGATGAACGAACGTCAGTGGCTCAATTGACATATATCCTTAATGTCATGTTGGGGTTTTCCGCCAAGTTAACATATGAAATCCTTTCAAGGTCGCTTCAGAAAGCTGCTTATATGCTGACCGCACAGACTCAGAAGCAGAGTTCGGTAAAATTATCCGAGTACATCGATATATTCATGAAATCTAAAGGTTTTAGCCAGTTTGTGAGCCCTACAAATTCTCTAGCGCTTCCTTCTCTCTATTATGCCACACATAGTCTCTTTATGAACGACCCAATTCATTGTCGGTTTATTCGATCTCATTCATCGTTAAGGGATGATAGTATCCAGTCATATCTCCACCCATTGGAGCAGGGGAGTAGTCGCTACTTCTTGAATGCCATTAATCTCTCACGTTCTCTTCTTTCCGTGTATAATTCAGACCCCAACGTGATTTTCCACGATTATAAACCTATCTTTTCACAAACGAAGAAGTACCAGATTTTTATTCTTCTATCGGAGGATGCACGGTTCCGAAGCTTCATCGATTTCATCAAATATACCATTGAATATCCGCATCCAAAGCTTCTTGCTAAGTTAAAGCAGATCTCTCCCCAATTCTGTGATGCCCATGGTGAAGTAACTCCAGAATCTCTCTATTCTACACTTGTCAGCTTGGATATATACACGGAAGAATCTAACCCGGCACTTTCCAGTGGCATATATGGACAGTTCAAGACCACCATGGCTTCTTCGATGGTGTGTCGATCTTTAGGTCAATTAAAACCATATTCAAAGCTTAGATTACTTACTCTTCATGATAAGTCCGAGAATCAGCAGATCGTGGTTAATCAAACGAATATTACCAGCGTAAACCCTAAAAAGGAGGCTTTGGTGGAAGATACGGAGTCTGATATGGCAGACACGTTGAACCCCGGACAGGCAAAATCCACCCAAATCTTCAGAATATGCAAGAATATCGCTTTCTCTCTTAAAAAGATGAGTATGACCAAGTATATCTTCAATTTCTTCATACCCATTCCATCTAGGAAAATAGCCAGTTGGATGATTTCAAACCCAATTAATTTCTCTCAGATCTGTCAATCTGGTAAGCATCCAATCGATCCCTCCTATATAGAGATGCCCGACCAATTACCAGTTGATGATTGGTTCAAGAATTACAATAAAAAGGGTTGGACATGCTTTCGTGTATCGTTCCCCTTTGATTACTTGAATGCAGATTCGCTTACAGATCCGGATATAACTGTTTCCATCGATAGATTCAAACACACGAAGTTGTTGGATGATTCATTTGATCCTAACCTTCGTGATAAGCCATCCGATATGTATCCATCATCATCTAATCGAACAGGAAGGAGAATGCTAGCTAGAATGGTTACACAGGGTAAGTTGTGCAATCTTTTGAAGCAGAAAGAGCATGCGAGATGGGAAGAAGGAATGTTGAAAGTAGATATAGATCCTCAAGATGACGTCGAAGACTCGGACGAGTATGGTGATGAATTTCCTCCAGATAAAATCGTCAAAGAAGTTCAATTGTTGTTGGACGAGTTCCTTTCGCTTTACTGCCGACAGAAATCCATTCCTGTAATCCATCGATCCATACGTGAGGATCCTACGGAATCCCAGGATTCTCGTAAGTCCAGAAGGTTCAAGATTTTTAAGTGGTACGCCAATTCGTACGAAACTTTCAGACATAGCGGTCGGATGGACCTGACAAACTACATCAGCTGTCTTCAATATCTCAGACCCGTCGAAGTGGGTGAAAAGGTAGTTAATGGAGTGAAGCCACTTGGTGTTACCACATACGCCTCGTTCACCTCCTCGGACTTCATGGAAAGTTACATCAATCGAATCCAACTACTTGATTTCTTGACTGGTACCAAGTTTCTGGAGTTGGAATTGTTACAGTCAAAGTTGGAGAGTAATAGTAACGCCTTTTTACAGCTCAAGAGCCGACTTAAAAGATATATCACTCTTAAGCAGCTCAAGGAGACACTGAAAGATGACCCGATGGTAGTTCTTCGCTGTATCATCATCGATCCACCTGGATTACAGATTATCGGTGGTGTTGAAGGGGTAAAAAATGCAATTGCATACTGCC
This sequence comes from Brettanomyces custersianus, assembly GCA_012295335.1. NCBI lineage: Eukaryota > Fungi > Ascomycota > Pichiomycetes > Pichiales > Pichiaceae > Brettanomyces > Brettanomyces custersianus. The sequence continues at coordinate 2,641,031 of JAAVTW010000001.1, read as the reverse complement.
CAGAGTTGGATATACCTGTAGAGATCGAAACTGATCAATCAGACTTGGACAGAAACGTCATGGTTGGCGATAGGCTCATGTGTACTGAGGTGTGCACACTCAATCCAGTTTCCGGGATTATCAAGGTTAAATAGAATATTCAGCCAAACTTTTATAGACATATATTAACATGCTTGTATATATATATATAATCATACATTCATAGTAAATGTAGCTTCCTCGTCACTTGATCCAAGATCAACTTAGGTGCAGGTCCCAATCCCAAAACTGTAGCACTTCCAGATGGAATCTGCGTCCTTCCAGCATCGTGAACAACGTAAGCATTGATGTTTAAGCTTAAAGCCTTGGCATATAAAAGATCCATTTCCTCTTTGGTCTTACACTTCAATGCTATCTTTGCCTGGCCACCGGCATACCATCTTCTTAACATAGGTGCATTTCTAGCGCCGGAATCCCTATCATCCATGAGCTTATAGCACGTGACTGCGGCGTGAGCACATTGAGCAGCCATTTTGCCTCTTGTCATTCCCAAGTCGGTTCTCACCACTAGAGCCATTCTCACCTCTCCAGGTGTCTGATTTAAGGAGGTAGAGTTCACCTCATATATTTCTTCATCTTCGCTATCCTCATCCTTTAATCCCTTCTTCTCGTCAGAAGAAAGCTCATCATCGGACAAATAATCCGTTGATTCCGGCGATTGATTCTTGGAAGATTTGGATGAAGCCGACCTACTGGATGCTGCACTTGAAGTCAAGCTGGTGTTCAAGGTAAGAAATGCCCCTAAGCAGCATCCTGTAAACAGGGAGACGGCACCGACCCCCACAAGTTGGGAAGTTGACATATTTAACTGTATATACGACTGATTTACCAACTAAAATGTCCGTAGAGCCAAAGCAATACCAGTAATGTCAGCCAGTACCCGAGCAGTACTGTTCAGTAGAGGAGTGAAATCTATTCATATTCAGGCTGTGCAGTGCAAAAGAAAAAAAAAGATCAGGGATTTTATAGATCATTTATTTTTATTACGTACATTAATTTAAATCAACATCTTGGACCTCGTTCCCTTCTTCTTTCTATGATGGATCTTTTTCGAGAACTTACGCCAACTTTTCACCCGTTTCGTTCTATTCAGGTCCCATTTTTCGTCCTGCTTCTTTTGGGATTCCCTGGCTCTAGTAAGTTCCTGCTCTTCTTTCCTCTGTCTTGCCTCATCCAACTGTGTCTTTTTGAGATTGAGTCTCTTGGCCATCTCATTCTCTATAAGAATCTCTTTCACTTTACTTCGCCATTCTATTAAAAATTCGGGCCCCACAAGTCTTGGATCATCGATCGTCCATGATTTCTCTCTAATAAGCTCCGCTCGTGCATCGGCCCATGCCGTATCTAGTTGGGTTCTCTGCTTATCATCGGTTAGCGCAGTGGAAGCCTTCCTCAATAGATCAAATGCGTCGCTTGCTCTTGGATTTTTCGTTCGATCTGGATGGATCAATAGGGATTTCTTCTTGTATATCTTGGCTATATCTGGCTTGGTTATTCCAGGCTGGACTCCAAGAATTGTATAATAGTCCAACCGGAAGCACCCGAGGATCCTCTGAATTTCTTTATCCTTTATGAGCTCTTTCTCCTCATGCTTGAGTGCAGAATCGATATCGGGCATTGCAATCTCGTGAAGAGGAAGCTCGTCAAAACGAAGCAATGCCTAATGATATGTGCAATTATGCAGCGGAGATAGATAAATTATTCAGATATAGTGTGCATCCCTGCACCTGATTAGGATTTCATGGATCTGATCTACCCAACATCAATAAACGAGCGAGCATGTGGCAGAGTCAGCTGTGGCACATGCACAATATAGCGATCCATGGAGGAATTTCGAAGTTCAAATTGGTTATCCAGTATATGTTACCTACTACGAGTATCTACATTAGGGCGACCTGGTATTGAATCCCTCCCAAACCCAATTCCCCACCTTTTTGTGACCTTTAGGCCGTAAACCGGAGCTATACGAGAATATACATAGGAAATATTTCAATGCATCGGCGAAAAATTTTTTTTTCAGATTTTTCACTCGCGCATGTGGAAAGTAAGATAAATAGCATTGGATTTCCCTTTGAATGAAAGAGAAGTAAAGGGATGGGAACATTGTTCAGACACCCATATCTAATCAAGATGGTTCAGTCAGAAATTCTAGGATTCCCAAGAATTGGAGCTTTCAGAGAGCTCAAAAAGAACACCGAGGCTTACTGGAACGGTAAGATCGATGCCGCCAAATTGCTTAGCGTCGGTAAGGAGATCAGAGCTAACAATTGGAAGTTGCAAAAGGATGCTGGTATCGATATCATTCCATCCAATGATTTCTCGTTCTACGATCAAGTTTTGGACTTGTCGTTGCTTTTCAACGTCATTCCATCAAGATACAGTAAGTACTCCTTGCCTGCTCTTGACACCTACTTCGCCATGGCCAGAGGTTTGCAAAGAAAGGCCACCGCAACCGAAAAGGCTGTCGATGTCCCAGCTTTGGAGATGGTTAAGTGGTTCGACTCTAACTACCACTATGTTAGACCTACTTTCTCCCACTCAACTTCTTTCAAGTTGAACGGTTCTAAGCCAATCGATGAATATCTTGAGGCTAAAGCTTTGGGAATTGAAACCAGACCTGTCATTGTCGGTCCTGTTTCTTTCCTTTACTTGGGTAAGCCTGATAAGGATTCTCAGGATTTGAAACCAATCAGTCTTCTTTCCAAGCTCGTTCCCGTCTATATCGAGCTTTTGACTAAGTTGGCTGCTGCCGGTGCCAAATCCGTTCAAATCGATGAGCCAGCTTTGGTTCTTGATTTGCCAGAAGAGGTCAAGGCCGCTTACAAGACTGCCTACAGCCAAATCACTTCTGCCAAGGGTGTTCCAAAGATTGATTTGACCACTTACTTCGGTGATGTTCGTCCAAACCTTGATGCTATCAAGGGCTTGGATGTTGCCGGTTTCCACTTCGACTTCGTCAGAGATCCTGAACAGTTGGATGCTGCCGTCTCTATCTTGAAGCCAACCCAGACTCTTTCCGTCGGTATTGTCGATGGTAGAAATATCTGGAAGAACGACTTCTCCCGTTCCATCGCTTTCGTTAAGAAGGCCATCGAGAAGGTTGGTTCTGCCGACAGAGTTGTCGTCTCTACCTCTTCCTCTTTGTTGCACACTCCAGTTGACTTGGAGAACGAAAAGAAATTGAACCCAGAGATTAAGAACTGGTTCTCTTTCGCCACCCAAAAGCTCGGTGAAGTTGAGACTATTGCCGAAGCCGTCAGTGGTAAGGATGTTTCAGCTAAGCTTGCTGCCAACGCTGCCTCTATCAAGGCCAGAAAGGAGCATGAGCTTACCAACAACGCTGCCGTCCAGAAGCGTATGAGCGAAATCACAGACTCCATGATGCACCGTAAATCTGCATTCCCAACCAGATTGGCTATTCAGAAGAAGGAGTTCAACTTGCCTCTTTTCCCAACAACTACTATTGGTTCTTTCCCTCAAACTAGAGAGATCAGAGTTATGAGAAACAGATTCAGCAAGGGTAAGATTTCCGAGCAAGAATACACCGACTTCATCAAGAAGGAGATCAAATCTGTTGTTGATTTCCAAGAGAAGGTCGGCTTAGATGTCTTGGTCCATGGTGAGCCAGAGAGAAACGATATGGTTCAATACTTCGGTGAAAGATTGAACGGTTTCGCCTTTACCAACAACGGTTGGGTTCAATCCTATGGTTCTAGATATGTCCGTCCACCTATTGTGGTTGGTGATGTGTCAAGACCAGGTCCAATGACTGTTAAGACCTCTGTGTATGCCCAATCTCTTACTAAGAAGCAAATGAAGGGTATGCTTACTGGTCCAGTCACCATCTTGAGATGGTCATTCCCACGTGATGATGTTCCTCAAAAGACTCAAGCTTTCCAACTTGCACTTTCATTGAGAGATGAAGTCCAAGACTTGGAAGCTGCTGGTATCAAGACCATTCAGGTTGATGAGCCTGCTATCAGAGAAGGTTTGCCATTGAGAGCTGGTCCTGAAAGATCTGCATACTTGAAGTGGGCCTCTGAATCCTTCAGAGTTGCTACTTCCGGTGTTGAAGATTCTACTCAGATCCATTCTCACTTCTGTTACTCAGATTTGGATCCTAACCATATCAAGTCTCTTGACGCTGATGTTGTTTCGATCGAATTCTCCAAGAAGGATGATCCAAACTATATCGAAGAGTTCAAGAACTATCCAAACCATATCGGTCTAGGATTGTTTGATATTCACTCACCAAGAGTTCCTTCCAAGGAAGAATTCATTGCTAGAATCGGTGAGATCATGAAGATCTACCAGCCAGACAAGTTCTGGTGTAACCCAGATTGTGGTTTGAAGACCAGAAAGTGGGAAGAAACTACTGCTTCTCTCACAAACATGGTTGCTGCTGCCAAGTACTATCGTGAGAAGTACGCCAAGAACTAATTGGCCAACAACCTGCGCACCATAATTCAACATTTGGTGTCATGACAAATAACTAACTATACTTTACTTTTATTCTTTACTGTGTATTAATGGATTTCAACATCGGCATTTAAATCAGCCACACTTTTTGTGGATAAATCTAGAAGTATTGCTTAATAAATCGGCGCGTGCAATTATTATGCACTGTCGTGTGTAGCCGTTCATCTGCGATATCTGTCAAATAGGTGAATCATTGAACAAGTATTTTTGCAAAGAAAGAGAGAAAAAAAAATATTGGTATAAATAATTTAATTGCAGTCCTTTTTCAGTTCCTCCCGATTTGTCTCATCAATTGCCACCCTTCTCCTTAATATAATTCCATCAATATCTGATCCTTTTTAACCATAAAAATCATCAACATCATGTCTGAGGATCTCATCAAGCAATTCCAAGGACTTTCAGGTGCATCGCATGATATTGCCGAGCAGTATCTCCAGAGAAATGACAATATCGTCGACAAGGCATTGGAAGATTACAACCATGATACAATTGGTCGTGAGCCAACTATAAGTTCGCAGCACCAGAGCAGTTCAGGAAATTCGCATCCTAAATTTGAATCGATGGCCGAACTGAGAGACGAGGAAGAACAGCCAGAGGGTGAAGGCGACGAGAAGAATTTCTTTACAGGTGGTGAGAAATCCGGTTTACAGGTTCAGAATCCCAACGATCCAAAGAATCAGGACGATTCTCATAATCCAATGAGTTTGGTGGAGGATTTGTTGAAGAAGGCACAGAGGGAAGCCCAACAGCCGGATACGAGGAAGCCGATCGAGCAACCACCTAAGCCAAAGTTTAAAGGTCCTGGCTTCAAGTTAGGATCCGTGGAGAATCACGTTGAGTCCTCTGAGATCGACAATCCTTCTCAAGGACCGCAAGTGCCTGGTAAAGTGACGAGAACTATCACTTTCTGGAAAGAGGGATTCCAGGTGGATGATGGCAAACTATACAGGTACGATGATCCAGCCAACGCCAACTATTTGGAACAGTTGAACCAAGGAAGGGCACCATTGAGCTTGTTGAACGTGGAAATGTTCCAGGATGTCGATGTTCAGGTGATCAAAAAGGTCGGCGAATCATACCAACCACCTAAGCGGAAGGCCGAAGGATTCTTCGGAGAAGGAAGAAGATTGGGATCCCCTGTTCCGGGTGAGCCGATCGTCATAGGACAGGAGGAGCCTTCAAAATCGGAGGAAAAGAAGGTGGAGAAGACCGAGGAGTCGAAGGGAGACACTAGAATCCAAATACGATTGGTTAAAGGTCAGAGACTAGTTCATAACTTCAACTCAACCGATCCAGTTTCCACCATTTACGACTTCGTGGAGCAGGAGACTGGATCCGCCACCGGTTGGACATTAGCATTGGCCTTCCCATTCACTCCATTGGCCGACTACAAGGATAAGACCATCGCTGAGGCCAAACTTGCAAATAGTGTGGTTGTTCAGAGACATACATGAGTGTCGGCGTCGATCGACGCGCCGAATGTATGAGTAATAATAATCATGAGAAATAAGCGATGGAATGAAAGGTATGTGGAAGATAGGAGGAGATATTATGGATATATGTGGATGGTGTGTATAAGTTTGTTTGTAATGAAGAAGTATGCATTATGACGACAATCGTAGATTCAATTAGTGTAGCCATTTCCTAGTATGATTCATAAAATTGTACGATGCTTATTAATGGGGAGAAATATGGTGAAAAATATTTTTGATCTCATGGAATCCCTGATTTCTCACTATGATTCATCACTTTAAGGGTGAACAGAAAACAGGCCGATTTTATTTAACTAATCATCGTTATGAGTTATCCAATCCAACCATCGTTAGATAAACTTGTTGAAATCGTCGAAAAGGATAGGGAAACCTTCTCGAAGGAGGAAGTCCCAAACCTTTATCCTATCTATAGTTATTTCTCATCAGAGTACCTTTCCCCCCACTTGGCATATCTCAAGTTGGCTCGTCCCGGTGATGCCAAAAATGTTAGAAGCCCATCGTTCCTTCTAGAAGCTACTAAGAATGGTGAAGAGGTGTCTCGTTATTCGTTCATGGGTGTGAAACCTAGAAAGATGATAGTCACAGGACCACTGGCTGGTAAAGAAGTGGATCCACTCATAGTCCTTGAAAAAGAGCTGAAAACCATCCGTCAGGCTCAGCTTCCTGGTTTGCCGAAGATGACTGGTGGTGCTATTGGATATATTTCGTACGATTGCATCAAGTACTTTGAACCAACAACCAAGCGTCCATTGAAAGATGTTCTCAAGTTGCCTGAGGCCGCATTGATGCTTTTCGATCAAATCGTGGCATTCGACGATGTTTTCCAAAGATTCCAGGCCATCGACAATATTCAGATCGGTCCTGAAGATACTCGTCAGACCATCGCAGCCAAGTATGTTGTGGCTGAGAAGGCCCTCCGTCGGATTGAGCGAATTCTAACGGATCACAAGGCTCCTGTCCCTTACCCACCTCAACCTCCTATCAAGCAAGGTAATACTTTCACTTCGAATATTGGAGAAAAGGGTTATGAAGGATTTGTGAACAAGCTCCACAATCATATACTTAAGGGTGATATTATTCAAGCTGTCCCATCACAGAGAGTGGCTAGACCAACTAACTTGCATCCTTTCAATATCTACAGACATCTTAGAACGGTCAATCCTTCACCTTACATGTTCTATATCGATTATCTTGACTTCCAAATCGTTGGTGCCTCACCTGAGTTACTTGTGAAATCAGATGCAAACGATAAAGTCGTTACCCGGCCGATCGCAGGAACGATCCAGAGGGGTAAGACTACCGAGGAAGATGATAAGTATGCTTCTCAGTTGAAGCATTCGTTGAAAGATCGTGCTGAGCATGTGATGCTTGTCGATCTTGCTAGAAACGATGTCAATCGTGTCTGCCAACCTAAGACTACCAGTGTAGACAAGCTACTTACCATCGAACGGTTTTCTCACGTGATGCACTTGGTGTCTGAAGTTAGCGGTACCTTACGTGAGGGTAAGACAAGATTTGATGCCTTTAGATCTATTTTCCCAGCTGGTACCGTTTCCGGTGCACCAAAGGTGAGAGCTATGCAACTTATTGGCGAGCTGGAGAAGGAGAAAAGAGGTGTTTATGCCGGTGCTGTTGGCCAGTGGTCTTATGATGGTAAGAGTATGGATACATGCATTGCGCTAAGAACGATGGTGGTGAAAGATGGCATCGCCTATTTGCAAGCAGGTGGTGGTATTGTGTTCGATTCGAATCCCCACGATGAATACATTGAAACTATGAACAAGATGATGGCCAACAATGCTACCATCGTTGATGCTGAGAAGATCTGGACTCGTCGGTTAGAAGAGAATCGTCAAGACAGTGGTAGCGAGAGTGAGATGTAGAAAGTAATAGATTAATCAATACGAGGTATGGGAATATATCTATATATATATATATTAATTAGTTTGTTATCCTGTAGTCCATTTATATATTTGATCAGCTATCGACGATATCGTATAGCCGTTCTAGATCGTAAGTTTCTCTCCAGTGATCACCACGTTTGACGATTACAACCAAAAGTACTATCAAGCAAGCTGTGATTCCAGCACAGATAGAAAAGAGCGGACCAACTCCTATGGCTTTGATCAAGGGTGCTGTTGCAAAGGTGACACCTGCGGCCATCAACTGTCTGATGAAGTTGTTGATAGCCACACCGGTTGCACCTCTACCAGGCAAACAATCAGCGAGATATGTGATGGTAATACCAATATCGATCATCTGTGCAAAGCCAAATAGTGCAGTTCCAATTAACGGAGTGACCCAGTGTTCTCCTTTATCAAGACACCAGCCCGATATGAGCAACGAAATCGGTAACACTATGGCAGCACTGAAGACATTGATACCAAACCGTGCCTCCGGTGCGACGACACCGTATTTCTTGATCTTACGCTTAAGCAAGTAATCGTTGAATTTACCACCGTAAATGGATGCAATGAAGTATGCAACCGAATTAGGGATATAGACCAAACCAACAAGCATAGGACCGAAATTGTACGGTGGACGTGAATAACAGTAGGTAAGAGACATGTTCAAAACGTAAAGGGCAGCAAAGCAGGGGGCAGAGTAAGCAATGGAGACGGAAATAGGAGGATATTCAAGAAATACGAATGCCTTAAGAGGACCCCATCCATATATCTTGAAGTAGTAGGCAGCTTTAGTCCAAAATCCTCCCCTTTCGACTTGCTCCACTCGAGTGACCTGTTCTTCCAATCGTTCAGCTTTAGTCTTTGTTCTCTTGAATGAAACTTGGGTGCGAACTTTCGTTAGTGGTGCAATTGGATTAGGTTCAGATTCATCATCCTCATCTGGAGATGCTTCCTCGTTAACAAGCGAAGGGGCCATACTAAACCGCGAAACAATCCTATCAAGTTTGACATTTTCGTCATGCACGTTCGCATCGCTACCTGTAGCACCAAGTTGAGATTCTAAATCTTCCGGGATCCGAGATGATGACTGCAACGATTGCTTTTCCTCACTGCTGCCTTGTTCTTCTTTAGGTCTCTGGGATCTCCTTTCACGAAGAAGCTTTCGAATCGCTTCCCTGCTTTCTTGACGACGAAGAGTCTCTGGTAAGAGGAAAATCACAACAATAATGGCCACCACCGCCAAGATGATGAGAAACCATTGTGTAGCCCTCCAGCCAAAGCTCTTGTTGCTTGTAATGGCACCACCGGCTATAGGAGCCACCAAAGGTCCTGCCAAAGGACCTAAGTAAAACACACCCATAGCGGTACCACGTTCGGTAATTGCATACATATCTGTGACGGTTCCTGCTCCCACGGCCTGAACACTGGCAGCACAACCGCCTGAAAACACACGGAAGATGATCAACTGTGTAGCATTTTTACTGAGTGCACAGCCGATGGTGAATCCAACATATAGCACGAAACTTACTATATAGATTGATCTACGACCCCAACGTTCACTGAAATTTGACCACCACAACGGGACAACACCTAACGTAACCAAGTAGATACCCACGGCAACATTGAATATAGTCACCGTGGTATGTAAGTTGGCCACAGCATTGTCTGTTGCGGGGAAAAGAATTGAAGTACCCATAGGTCCAATCATAGCTATATATGCAATGATAAAAGTGAAAAAGCTACGCATTCGATGTGGAAGCTTCCGTGCATCTTCATATTCTGGAATCAAGCACAGCTGTGCAAGGATTCCTCTTCTTTTACTTTTAGGCACAATCTGATTCCTTTCCATCCTAATTCCAAACACTTTGACGTAGTCGTCTGGATTCTGGCTTTGTTCTGCATGCTTTGACTCGATGGATTTAGAGGCCGTTGCCCGGACAGGCCCGGTCCTTGATGAAGTATCTGTTTCTAAAGATAGATTGGATACTGATGACAGTGGTGATTCACCCGTAATAGCTTGAGGTTGACGTTCTGAGTCCTCCTCATCGCTATCATCATCATCACTAACATGCTTGTCTGTGGTGTATGGGTGCGTTGCCTTCTTGGGTTGCTGTTCGACCGACGGAGTCGACGAAAGCGATTCCAAAGACGAAGTATCTGAGCTCATTGTGAAATCGGGTTGGGATTTCGTTGCATCTGACTGAATAAGGTTTGAAAAAGATGGATAAAGATGAAACAGACAGAAGAGCGGCTGTAACTAACTATATATATGATAAGGAAAAAATAGCTATTGGATAAGCAGAATAGTGGTGGAACTATAAATGCAATATTCTATACAATATGTCAATTAAAGTGTCAACTGATATATATCGATTACCATCATGACAGGGAATTACATTACTTATATATACCCCAGATCCCGTTCCAGCGTGGATAGAATGAAAAGTTTGACTCACTTGAGATCCTAAGAATTGCCTAATCGGGTTGATCGATACCGGAATTTGCGTGCTGATTTCCGTCCGTAGCCTAACATGGAAACAGGATTTTTTTTTTTTTTATTATTTCACCTATACATAGATAGTACTGCGTTACCATCCACGCCATGGAACCCAGATATCCACCACTTCATCCCCACCATCAACTACAAAATACCATGGATAGCATGCTCCAGCTATACATATATGCTGTGGGTAGATCTGGATTTTGGTCCCCACCGGAATCAACGGAGTCTCTTTTGAATCATCGTACACTGTCATCACACCATGCTCCTGACTGATTCTGCCTATGATCCAATTCTCATATTTCTTTGGAGAGCAAACCTTACCGTAACCTGGAATGGCACCTGTTTCTCTACCAATACATAAAACACCAACATCAGTCAATTCCTCACCGGGCTTTTTATCTCCTCTTCCAGGATATGCAGACACGATTTCACCCAAAACTCTCGAAGCTACCCACTCCAATTTACATGAGCCTGTTCCAACCTGTTGCAAGTCACAGAGTGCAAAGTTTCCAGCATGCAGCTCGATCTTGCCGTATAAGTGACCGACCTTGGATGCATCGTAGTATGTTGCGGCATGTGCCGTTGGTGTGGCTCCCACAGAGAGCACAAGATCCAGTGTATCATTAATTGATTTTGCCAACTTAGCAGCTCCATTGGCACTAGTAATTTCGTCAATCAGGATCTGCCCAGCTTCTTGCATGGTATGACATCCATACGAATGACCGGCATGGCAGTAAAAGCCATACAATTCAACATAATTCTTGGCATCTGTGGAAATGCGTTCAAGTGTCCTCTTCAAATCAGGTGAATCCAACTCGAAGCCAGCCCGGTCTGAACCCATGTTGATCTTGATGAAAAGAGACCACTTACCAGTATATCCATGCTTCCTGTTGAATTCAATCAATGCATCCAACTGATCCAGATTATCAAGCATAAGTCGCATATGCTTCACGTGTTTTGATAGTTCTAAAATCTCTGATAGTCTTGACTGAACCACAGGCATACTGAAGAGAATATCATTGATAAGTCCCTTTTCACACAATGGAATGAGATTCCATGCTTCCGCCAGGGTCGATATCACAATCCGATCGGTATGGAAATCTGTGCCCTCGCCAAGTTCCAACAATGTTGCCTCGGTTGTTTTGTGTGTCTTAACATGAGGTCTAAAATCAAAACCTAATTTCTCCACTGTATCAAACATTGCTTTGCAATTTGCTGCTACCTGCTTGCGATCAACAATCAGAGATGGAGTTGGGAGCTCATCGATATGTTTGCCCTTATAGGCTTTGAGAAGCTCCTTTTTATCGGCAAATTTAACAAACTGTGATGGGAATGTCATGTTAATTACCACTTCTAGTCAATTCAAATCTAATCAATTGATATACTACATTTTAACGATTTCCCTTGAGCCGACTTACGTTAGCGAATTTGACTTCGAAATATTTATTTGTTATATGCATCTAAACAATAGGACGCTTATTATTCTTCTTGAAGGGATTTTCCTGCCAACATTTCACCTGTTTCAAAGTCACATCCAACTTGTCACCCCGTTTGATGGTAAACGTAGGATCGATATTTAAAGCATATTTACCAAAGAAACCTCCGTATGGGAAATTCTCATCCACCCGTCTCGATTTGGCCAAAGTCTTGGAGACATTAGACTTCTTATCAAATGTACCGGTTTTATAGTCAAGGTTCGGAAGAACACATCGAAGACATCTAATTGGTGCCTTTATTGTATGGCGATAGTTACCGGAAGAAACAAGATCAAAATATTCATAGTAATCCTCATCGAATGCTTTGGGAACGTTGACTACCAGTGTTGGACGGAATGCACCCATATGAATTTGGAATCCTTTATCGATACATCTGTTCTGTAACTCAGCAAGACTTTGATTCGAACACATAAGAATAGGATAGTATGCCTGGAATTTCGTCTGCACTTTCATATCTTTAGGAACGCCAATCTTGCATGGCTTGCCCTTCGGTGAGCACATAAGAATACTGTTTTCAGGTAACTTCATTGCCTTAATAAACGATTTAGGCATCTTATATTTGTCCAAAGCGTAACCAGTCATATAAGAAGAGTACGTCTTAAACACATCGCTTGTCTTGGTAGAATCACCATACTTATCAATAAATTCCTTATCTGGCTCTGCAGGAAGTGTGAAAGAATCAGTCTTACCTTCTTCTGTAACCCAAGTATATGTAAAGGATTTTGATGGCTCATCAAAACTCATTCTCACCGTTCCCATATTTGGATTATTCTTCAATCCCATAATCCGATAGGCATCAAGATCCTTTTCATAACTTCCAATTGAGTACTGACGATCCCCATAAAGTCCGTAATCGCATATCTTCCATTCGGTGACTTTAAGACCACTAGAAACTCCCTTCATTGGATAAACCATCATATAATCCACCTCTCCACCATATTCTCCCTTCAACTCAGAACCTTTGATTTTATTATAAATTTCAATTAAGAATGAATTTAGATATTCATTGATATTGAATACAATTCTAATGGCTTCCTTAGTGGTAGTCTTTAATCTGGAATCCAAATACTCTGTTAATTGTTTCGAATTTGTATTCAATAGAACGCTGACAGTAGTTAGACAGATACACACAGAAAGTATGCAGGTAAATAAAAAGTACATGTTGCTTACTTAATGATTAAATCATGATAAGTTGTTCAATATGTGGATAAATTAGTAGTTTATATTTATATTGCTTCAAAACAATTAATGGTGGGTAATTGAATCATCTTGAATCATCCTCCTAAATTTCCGATCGGATTTAACCACAAATTACTAGTTAGGGAAATTCGTTATCATTTGAATTTTATTATGATAATAGGTGTGAAGGGATGAAATGCTAGTGAGATATTAATGTACTACTTTGTTTCTATAGCTGTGGTGATACATGAGTCCCTCAGCCCTATTTGTTATCTATTAAATTGTCAAGCTAATCATTCTTGTAGGATTTAAATGATGCGCAATAGAGTCCAAGTTCTTACAATATTCATATTACTACTACTTAGAAATGACGTTACATTATATTTGCATAGGGAAAGGATTCAATAGCTAACTCATTTTGATCTCGTTTCTAGAAATCAAGCAATTTAATTGTTCTCAAAGATTAGACACCCCTTAAAATATTGCTACTACTTAGGTTTTAATACCTTTCAAAACAATCCTGCACAATTGTTGAATTGGAATATGTAAAGTAAAATAACGTCAACCAAAGCGATACGAAGATGAATTAAATAATGGAAGTTATCTTAAGGAATAGAATATACAGAATTTAAAATTCTTGAAAGCACTTTAATCGCTATGCTAATGTAAATCTATAGAGCTTACTAAAATATAGATTGATGAATGAATCTTAGAAGGTGATTTTAGTTCTTCAAAACCTCTTCTTACAATCGAAATATCAATTTAAATAATTCCTTCAGCTACAGATTCACAAAAATTGATTCGGCTATTAAACCACCAAAAAAATTTCGTCGAAATTGGTTCTATAGTGTAGTGGTTATCACTTCAGATCCTGATTCTGGAAACCCCGGTTCGAATCCGGGTAGAACCTAAATTTCTTTTTTTTACTCACCGCCCAATCCCATGGTTAATCCGTTTGCTGCATGAATGTAATGAGGTATGATAAGAGGTATTCGTTGCCTTTTATCACTGTAATTGGACCTGTCATGTCAAAAACGTGATGAGGTTAATTTTTCGATTTTTCATCAATGACTCAAAAATAAAGAAAAAAAATTAAATGAAAAGAAAATGGTTTCAAGAAAAGTATTGCAATTATTCATCACTATACAAAGGCTTATAACTCATTTCTTATCCACCTTTTACCATGGCTATCACATCATCTCAACAGTATAGATCTACAAGATCAAACGATGGATCGAAGAGATCATTCGAGTCGGCAGTCATCCGGGGATTGGCCGAAGACGGTGGCTTGTTTGTTCCTACAGGTGTTCCTCAAGTCCCAAAGGACTTCTTGAAGACCTGGTCGAATCTTTCGTTCCAGGAATTGGCATTCAACGTTATGAGATTGTACATCAATGAATCCGAGATCAGCAATGAAGATCTCAAGGATCTTGTCAAGAGATCGTATTCGAAGTTCAGATCAGAGACCATTACACCATTGGTTAAGATTGATTCAGAGCCTAACCTCTATCTATTGGAGTTGTTCCATGGACCAACCTATGCTTTCAAGGATGTGGCTTTGCAGTTCTTGGGAAACTTGTTTGAGTACTTCTTACAGAAAAAAAATGGAAACAAGACAACCAACCGTGATCACATTACCGTTGTTGGTGCCACATCCGGTGATACTGGTGGTGCAGCCATCTATGGACTTAGAAACAAGAAGGACGTTTCTGTGTTCATCTTATATCCAACAGGCCGTGTTTCTCCGTTGCAGGAACAACAGATGACGACTGTTCAGGACTCTAACATCCATACCTTATCGGTTAAGGGAACGTTCGATGACTGCCAGTCCTTGGTGAAACAAGTGTTCAGCGATGAGAAATTCAATGCCAAATACCATATCGGTGCTGTCAATTCCATCAACTGGGCTAGAATTCTTGCCCAGATCACCTATTACTTCCATGGATACTTCCAGCTCTATCGCTCACTACCAGAAAGTGAGCGTAAGAATTTGAAAGTGAAATTCGTCGTTCCAAGTGGAAACTTCGGTGATATCTTGGCCGGTTTCTATGCCAAGCAGATGGGATTGCCAATTGAGCAGTTGGTTGTTGCAACCAATGAAAACGATATTCTCAATCGGTTCCTTCATACCGGTACATACGATAAGGCACCCGTGAAAGCTACCTACTCTCCAGCCATGGATATCTGTGTTTCCTCAAACTTTGAGAGATTCCTATGGTATATGGTTTACCACACCGTGGCTTCGGAGGATCCAGACAAGGCTGGTAAAACCATTGCCGAGTTCATGGATGAATTGTCGAAGAAAGGTGTGTTCAAAGTTGATGATTCGACTCTGAAGTTAGCCCAGTCGATTCTTTCGTCTGATTCAGTCAACGATGATCAGACCGTCAGCACAATTAGATCAACTTATCAAAACACATCAAACCATTACATACTGGATCCACACTCAGCCGTTGGTATCACCGTTGCCGAGAGAACGTTAGAGGCAGACGGTAAGTCGAAGTCTCCATATAAGTACATTTCACTTTCTACAGCTCATCCAGCTAAATTCTCTGGCGTTGTCAACAAGGCATTGGGAGATATCAAGGGATACTCGTTTGAGAAAGATGTGCTACCTCTTGAGTTGAAGAAGTTGGCTACGATGCCTAAGAAGATCAAGTTGATTAATACCCCAAGCTTGGATAGTATCGAGTCAGCAGTTGAGGAAGAGGTTGCCAAGGAGAACTAAATAGACAGAGTCATGTGTATTAAGAGATAATAAATAGATAGTGATGTAGGAGTAAATGTATATATATCAGAAATGTTTTTTTTTTTTTTTTTTTTGATTTTTTTTCAATTTCAAGTCCTCGCGAATTTAATTTTCCCATTTTTAATTTTCATTTATTTACAACACAAATAATATTAATTCTCCCCTTCCCCTATACACCATCATTGAGTTCATACATTTCAACCATTTATCGTCATGACTTCGAGATACAGACCTAAAAAACCGGTTGGAACACAGAGAGGGCATCTACAACATCACGGCGGATTTCAGCAGCCCGTGCAGAGCCAGAAGAGCCGTCCAGTTGCGTCAGTTCACTTAAAGCCTACGGATGTGACAATCTCCAAATCCATGCAGAAGAAGTTCCCAGAGAAGTTCAACCAGTTTGAGCAACTTAGAACAAAGGAAAGGGAATTGGACCTTATGATCAACAAGAAACTCATGGATATTCAGAACTACCAGCAGTCGATCGTCGGTGGATTTACTCAGGAAGATCCACAGAACACAGACATCCTGAGGATCTATATCTATAATACTTCGGAGAATCAGCCATGGCAGTTGGAAGCTGCAGAACAAAAGAAGGTGGGAAGTGGATCTTCTGGAAGCGGCAAGAAGGAGAGTGAGGGTAAACCTGGCTGGACTCTTCGAATCGAGGGAAGATTGCTTGGTGATAAGGAAGGAATCAATTCCCCCAACAGAAAGAAGTTCAGTACGTTTTTATCGTCTTTAAGTGTGGAACTGAAGGCCAAAGATGGAAAGGAATTACGCGTTTTGCCTGCACCTTCGGCAGGAAGCCAAGGAACGACTGCTAAGATCGTCGAATGGCATAACGATCCACAGATGCCCGAGGCAGAACGTCTGCGAAAGCAATTTGATGGATTGGATGTTTCTCGAGGTGGATCCTCAGTCCCACAGAGCCAGGTTCCTCAGGGTGAGAGTGTAGATCCTTTAGAACGAGAGATTGTGGCCAATATCATGATTCAACCAAAGATGTATCCAGTTAAATTGCAAGTTCTGAACGACTTACTTATTGAAATGTTGGGTGCAAGCGAAATCACTCAAGTGGAAAGCATTCATAGGATCTTTAACTATGCTAAAGTGAACAACTTGTTTGAAGTTCAGGATCCTCAACAAAACGCTGCGGTTGCTGCTGCTAGAAACGGAGAGAGTGCTCAATATCGGCAAGAGCATCAGCAGCAACAGAATCAAGATCAGAGAAAGACGGTTGTTATTAAAGCAGACGATTTACTGTATCGAATTTTTGGCCAAAACAAGCTTACGTTACCCAAAATTATGGAGATGCTTAGCACGAAGCTTTTGAAACCTGTGGAACCTATCAAAATTCAGTACAGTATCAATACACTTCGCAACACCACATTGGGCGATGTTGTGATCGATTTGAAAGTGAACCCACGACTTATCGATCCAAAGGTGAAACCTGCAGCTGCTACGTTATCGAATATAACTAAGATGCTAACGGAAACTGTTTTAAACAAACAGTCACTTGAAGACTTAGCCAGGTTGAATGAAGGTATCCGACTAAACATGCAGATGCTTAACTATTCGAAGGTGAAGTATGATTTCTACAAGAAGCTTAGCAAAGATCCAGCTGGATTCTTACGTAAGGTGTTGAAGCGTAATAGCGAGTATCTTAAGATTTTATCGAGCGATTCCATCTCCTTTGGGGCCAATGGAATGGTTGATGAAGAGGTTGTTCGTCGGTCGGACTTCTACACAGATGATTTCCTACGGGATCATATCAATCTCTTACTAAACGGCAAACGCATATAGGGAATCCGAGTAATATAAAAAAATTGTATCACTATATATCTGATGACAGGGCACTATTAACGGCATTCCACCATATCTGAGTGAACTTCGGACTAAGATTTCGAGCCAAGGTTTCAAACAGGGGGAATTTCCTATCGGGTCCTATCAGGGAGCTGTTAAGAACGTACCAGCCGTCTTCGCAGACTTTCACGTGTAGTAAAGTAGATGGGGATTCTAGTGTAGCCAAGTCTAAACAATTATGGTCAGCTGATAGAGAAATCGAGGCAAAGAAAGGAGGATCATTGTGGTTAAGCTCTTTGATAACTTGGTTGTACTCAGCCAAGGCATTCATGGCTTAACGAATGATGCTAGTCCTGTTACACGTGAATAGTGAAAAATCCAAACGGTTCAAAAAGCAGTGAAAAATAATGAAAAAAAAAAAATAAAGAAATATCGCGTTTAACTAAGGATTGACAGTTCCAGCATCGGGTGCTATTAGTATTAATAAAGCATTGGACCATCATGTCGGACACAGAGAAGAAAGAAGAGCTGACAATTGTCGAAGAATATAAGCTATGGCGGAAGAACTGTCGGTATATGTATGATTTCATTAGTGAGACTGCATTGACATGGCCCTCACTTTCTGTACAGTGGATACCGGAAGGAACGTTCGAGACGAAACTTAAGGATACCAAATATGCTGCTGTGAGAAACCTATTGTTAACAACTCATACTTCCGATGAGGCACCGAACTACTTGAAAATTGCGACTACGCAGGTGCCGCGTTCGATTCTACCTGACGGAAAGAAGATGAGTCCTGAGGAGATCCAGACCGTTGATTCCAGACTTAGGATATCGAAGAAATATCAACAGGACAGTGAGATCAATAGGGTGAGATACATGCCACAGAATCCAAAGACCATAGCCACAATCAATGGAGATGGAGGATGCTTTGTATACGAATTGGATTCAAAGATGAATATCGTTACGCAAGCAGAACTCAAGCATCACACGGCGAATGGCTTTGGACTTAGCTGGAGCCCTGTAAATGCGGGAGAACTCTTAACGTCGAGTGATGATCACACCATCGCTTTCTGGGACTGCAACAAGCTAGAGAAGGAGCTGAAGCCGAAGCGGGTGTTTAAATACCATGACGATATCGTCAACGATGTCAGATGGCATAACTTCACGGGAACGACGTTTGGATCCGTTTCTGATGACAAGAAGTTCGTCTATGGGGATATTCGTGAGAAGGAACCATCGATAAGTAAGGTTTTGAACTCAAGCACATCTTTCAACTCGCTCAGTTTCTCTACCTTTTCGCAGAATCTCGTGGCACTTGGTGGCGAGGATTCGAACGTGTATTTGTACGATCTCAGAAACATGTCTCGCCAACTACATACGATGGTGGGCCATAAGAAGCCAATCACCAACGTGGAGTGGGATCCTTTCCATGAAAATGTCATAGCAACGTCATCAATGGATCGTAGAATCATTCTATGGGATATTAATAAGATCGGCGAGGAACAACAGCCGGATGAAGAGGAGGACGGTGTGCCAGAATTGATCATGATGCATGGAGGACATACTGGAGGGGTCAACGATTTCCAGTTCAGCCCTGAAATCCCATGGTGCATTGCAAGTTGCTCCGACGATAATATCGTTCATATCTGGAAAGTCAGCCGAAAGGTTTTGGAGGAAAACGGAGAGAAAGGGTATGCTATATGTGTACCAGAAGGACTAGAATAGAATAGAGGTACGCGCGTCGATCGACGGGTCTGTAAAAATGAAATTTCAAGCAAAAAAAAAAAAAAATAAAAAAAATTAAATGATGTAGATTCAAAACCACCTTGGATGTCACATCCTACCTCTTTAAACAAGCTTTTTAACTTCCATTTTTTTGTCCACACCATGTTTTCGTCATTCAGAATTCTTGCGCGGTCGTTTTCAACGACATCTGCGAAGAATGGTAAGCAATTCTTTTGAAATTACGTCTTTACCCAGTATATACTAACGATAGGTGCCAAAATGCTTGTCTATGAACAACTTCCCGCTAAAAGACAGGGGAAACCATTGATGACATACATAAAAGATGCACAATATCAAAAGCTGGACCCTGCTGGATCGAAGAGAAAGCAGTTGAACCTCAAAAACCCAGACAGACTTCGGGCCGATGATGTTGTCACGATTATCTACAAGGATCAGAAGCCAATAAAGGGCCAGATCATTTCTGTGAAGAGACAAGGAATATCGTCGGATATTATTATTAGAAGTAAGTTGGCGGGCGTCGGTGTTGACATGACCATCCCTCTATTCCATCCAAACATCCTCAGGGTCGATGTTGTCAGAAGACCGGTTCACTACAGACCAAGAAACAAGCATTACTACATCAAGAACTCACGGTTGGATGTGGGAGATGTCGGAGGAAGTCATTAAAGACGTGCGATATAAAGTTACCTGTAGATATGTTAATAGAATTGACGATTAGATAAGCATAGTAGGTAGAACAATCAGATATTTATTTTATTTGATTTTATTTTTTTTTTTCCAGTTTCCATTTTTCATGAAAAATAATTTCAACTTAAATTGATACCATACGCTTAACACTGTGGTCGTTCTTCATCAGCTGTTCAGACACTAACAATGATGTGCTTGACCCCTATTTTAGGCCTTATCATGGCCGTCGCAGTCCAGGCAGAAACTTCTGTCACTGCCACACCATCAGCCACCGCACCACCGGCAGCCACTTCCTCACCTTTGACATATGCAGCTTTGGCTCAGATGCCACTAAAGGACAGACTCTTGGCCTATCCTTGGAAGCTTGAGAAGATCTCCATTGCTACCGCATTGGTCTATCTTGCGTTCTTTTATCTCGGTTGCAGATACAACAAGAGGATCGTCACCCGGGTCATCGATTCCGTCAAGCCGATCTTGAAAGATAACTTCTTCCAAGTCGGTGTTACACCAAATCAGTTGTTGGCTCAAGATGATCAACAGCACTACACTTTGTACGCCACCGGTCGTTTAAGAATCGAATCCATGACCGCCAAGTTTATCCTCAAGGCTCGCCAGAGTCCTATGCTATGGCTTATGCAGTACGCCATGGGCTTCTTCGTCGATTCCCTACCAGCACCTGAGGATGAGTTGAAGATCACTTTCCAATTGGACGATGAAGCTGGCGCAAAGTTCGACAACTTCATCTGGGCCATTGTGACGAAAGATCACATGAATGACTACAGAAAAGAACAGTACTTCCTCTCTTTGACCAAGACTATCGACAGCACCGACTTACCTACCGAGTATGTGTTCATGAACGAAGTTTCAGAGATGACTAAAGTTCTATACATCAAGAAGCTGGCTTCGATGGTCAAAAAGTGCCGTTCTTTCCTCAAATTCTTGGCCATCACCGATCAACCTTCCGACAGACCAGACAAGCTATCGGAGTTGAAGCCTTCCAAGAAGTTGATGCTAGAATTGGAGATTCCAAAGACCGATAAGGACTTGGCTGCTTTGAGTGACTTGCTGGCATTTTTACTCAACGAGTACATCGACTACATCTGTAAGAAGGCAGTCTTCAGACCGGAATTGACGAAGAAGTGCAAGAAGACGAGAGAGACGGAGTACAACAAGTTGAAGAAGGCCATCGATAATAATAGAAGAGAAGAGTTGAATAATAAGAAGGCCGAGCAGGAGAAGGACAAGCGTTCGAAGTTGACCCCTGAGGAGCAACAGAAGTTGATGAAGAAACAGAGCCAGAGAAGACAGAGAAGGGCCATGAATAGACAGAAGGTGAGGATGTGATGTATAGCAAAGAACGTGAGTTAGTAACTATATCTAGTGAGATAGCTAATATAGAATAGAAAAGTATTTAGTTGTAATATACAGTTACATCTTCTTCCCCGTCATATGATACACTCTTCCGACCGGTGTGTTGAAGCATTCTAACAACCCGCATCCGACCATCACACTGAGCAACCACGTCAAGTTGAGTCCTCTCATTCTACGATATATCAACGTATTTCTGGTGTATTTCTCTGCTAGATGCTTCTCTAGCACCTGATTCTGATGGTATAGCAGGCATACATGGCATACAAACCGGATCCCCACGTTCATGATCTTGAGGAAGGGGCCCAAGTTTGGCAAGCTAATGTTATAGACTGAATGTCCTCCCGATGACCGTTGGCGGGAAAAAGTGAGGAACCCAGACCGAATGAGTTTGGTAGGATCTAACTTGTAATGTGCAAGTAGTGAAGAGTCGATCTGAAGAAGATTGGGGTAATCTTCAAGCAATTTCGTGAAGTGAGTCAAACTGGACTTATCATCGATCGACGCTTCTGCCACCTTGACGAAGTCCTCAGTTAGAATGGCCAACCTGTACCTGAAGTTCTCGTTGTTGAGATCGATCATCTTGATCTTCTGTCGTGTAATCAACTGTTGGATGCTTTGATCAATATAGGTCTCTGAACCCGTATGTGGCGGTAATATACAGTATAGTTGATCCACAACAACCAATTGAGGGAAATTGTGGTTGAACTTGCGAAATAGCCGCTCTTTATTGATACGAGACGCTTCGAATTGAAGCCCGTTGAGGAACTTGATCGAATCCAATACGATCTGCATGTTTCCTTCCAATTCATCGTCGTCTAAGCTGTCATCTGCGACAAATTCACTGACGTTGACCCTCCGGAAGCCCGGATAATCAGCAAAGATATTGACGCTATCGTAATCTCGATCTGCCAGCTGGCTCTGTTCGGCTATCTGGATCTTTTGCCTCTTTGGCTTGGTGTGAATTGGAGCGTCAACAACCTTCTTGCCATTCCTCTTGGCCATGAGCGTTATCTTATCACGGAGAGAGGAGGCAGGCATGATAGAATAAATGTATTGATGCTGATAGTAGTGGTAGTGTGAGCGAGAGATCTGCAGATGGACAAATCAAAGAAGTGAATGAAATCAGTATTATCACCAAACAGCTAGACAGGTAATAATATGAGATCTAAGATGGTATAGTGATTGAATTGAAGGTAAATGATAAAAGGCTATCAAGATGGTAGATAGGATGGATAGGTAAACATAGATAAATAGATAAGAAGGAGTGAAAAATAAACAGTGAAAAATAATTGAAATCCTCAATTCGCTTATATGGCAATTATACCGATTATTACAGTATGCTTATGCATGATGCTTATTTCATTTACACTATGGCTATATCATTCAAAAAATGCCTCATTTGCACGACTACTTCATTGTAACCATCGCTCAGCTCAGCTGAACGTAATTTCCAGGGAAGACTCCGGTTGCCCCGTTAATCGATCCAGTCCACCAACCGTTTTGGTCGGCCGTTCTTTGGATGATCGTGATCTTATCACCTGCCTTAAATGTAAGGTCGCCGCTGGCTTGAGCAGTATAGTCGTATATTGCAGTACAAACCGAGGCGCCGGCCGGGGCGGCAGCTGACGATGAAGCGCCAACGGCTGGTGCAACTGCAGCTGCTGCAGCGGCAACAGGTGCCACCTTCTGATCGTAACCTGTAGAAGTCGACGTTGGCGGTGTCTGGTAGGCGTTCTGACCTGAATATCCAGTTCCGGGTTGTGCTGCCTGATATTGTGGTGGCTGTCCGTACGTAGATGACTTTTCGTTACCGTAGGCAGGCTGGACAGGCTGCGTGGATTGAGAATATGCTGGCGGTGGTCCAGCTGGGGTGCCTGCAGCCGGAGCACCTGCTTGACTTGCACCCAAGGCTGCACCTGTGGCTGCACCCGTGGCAGCTCCAGCGCCCACTGCGCCGTGCTCCATGGCAAGCCGCTTCCGCGTCATGTCAAGCTTTGATTTCGAATACGTCACTCTGAAATGGGTAACGCCAATTGCATCGGCTCTCTCTTCGACATTGCCACGCTTGGCATTGAATTCTTGAATGATATCGGAGGATAGGTTGAAGTATGGGATCTTCATCTCTTCCATCTTACTGGATAGAGTGTAGAACACATTCAACTGCATATAATACAATGAAACAAACAAGGGCTCGATGAATTCGGACTCCAACTTGAACAGAGCCGGTAGATCGGTCTTCATCATCTCGTTATAGTAATCGTACTCTTGCTGAGCCACAGCGACGTCATTCTCAGCTTTGTATATCTTCTCCTCGTATTTCACAGCCTTCGTTTCATCCTTACGCTGTGCCTTATCCCGCTTTTCCTGGTACTTCTTTAGCGTGTTCTGGAACCGGTCCAAATCCAACTGCTTGTGGTTCCGCTTCGTGGCCATCTTCCGAATCGCCTGGATGATCTTGAGTAGCTCATCTGCAGGCTTGACGATCTTCGTGTCAATCAATTCCAAATCTGGCTTCAACGTGTCCTTCAACTCACTCATAAGCTCTCCATACTGCTCACAGGCTTCAATGCCTTCTGGATTACCTTCAGGCACGGTCGAGTTAGGGTCGGAGCTTCTCCCACTAATCGGCTTGTAGATTTCCTTGATGGCGTTTGCAAACCCAATCTGTCGATCCAACATCGAATTGACAGCATTGTGATATCTTGTGGACTCCTCATTGAGTCTTTTGGTCTCTCCCTCTAATTCCTTAAACCGACTCTCGGCATCTTCGTAAACGGGGTCGCTGGTCGTTTCCCCCATGTGCAGCTTCACCCGCAGATTCTGCGGAGCCCGAGCAATTGCTTTCTGGAATCCTTTGAAACTCATAGTGGTGAATAATTGGTGGTTGGTACTGGTGGGAAGTGATGCCTACTGGTCCAAGCCTCAATTAATTGAGTAAATTGGATTTAAAATTGAAGGAGAAAAAATAAAAAAGTTGGAAATTAAATTATCACACACATATTAATACATCCTTACACTGCAACACCCCCATTTCATATATTTGTCTGTACCAAATTGAGCGACATCTCTACCTCCATATTACCCACCTTGCATGGTATCTATCCAGGCCGACCAAATTAATCATTATCTCTCCCCGCGGATAAGTTCTCCACCTCATTCCCAGTTATCA
This sequence comes from Brettanomyces custersianus, assembly GCA_012295335.1. NCBI lineage: Eukaryota > Fungi > Ascomycota > Pichiomycetes > Pichiales > Pichiaceae > Brettanomyces > Brettanomyces custersianus. The sequence continues at coordinate 2,616,404 of JAAVTW010000001.1, read as the reverse complement.
GCATAACCAATTAGACAATGACAATTACATATCGGTTCCCTAGGTTCCTTACCAAAAGCTTCCATAATTAGCTGCGTGGTGGGCACCCTACACTTCATGTCGTCATGATTATTAATATCTGCTGCACAGCCATCGCCCTACAATCGATATGCACTAATTTACCTATGCAGTTGGTTGGCATATGCATTCACTTTAAACTACTATTAATACTCCAATTTCTGTACCCTACCCTGTAATGCCTATTCTGGCATTGTTGAGCCTTGTAATTTTTCATTTATTTTCATTTCATTTCCCTTTTTAATTATTTTTATTTTTATATTTATTTTTATTTTTTTTTTTATTTCATTTCTTTTTTTTTTCTTTCTTTTTTCCCTTTCTTTCTTCTTTCTATTTCTTTATAGATCCTTTGTACCTCTATCTAAACTTGCCCCTGAGCCTATTTCACCACGAGGATAGGACTATAAATTAATCTATCAAAGAAGTCTTTATCGATTCCATCAATCGGGCCAATTCAAGCGAACTCCCAGTTGTTACATCATTATCTTGATCATATCAACCCCGTTTCCCCACCTCATTTCTTATCATTCCATTTCTTAAGAGCCACCGAGCTCACCCCTTCCAATTGCAAATATGACTGCTGCGGAATCTCCCACAAAGTCTTCGTCCATTGCAAACTGGCTCAAGGGGCTTAAAAATGGACCCGGCACAGATTCTATTTCTCCCTTGGGTTCTAAATCCCATGACGATCTACCAACTGCCACGCTGTTGCAGCCGCCTTCTCAATTCGCAAGGCATCGCTCGGCTTCCCAGCCTTCCAAACCTTCGTCATTCGTCGTCAAGAGCGTCACACAGCACTCTCCGGTATCCCCAACGTCCCCAATGTCTGCCAATTCCCCAAGCAACCACGCATCAGCCTCCCTTGCTCCCCCGACAAGACCTAAGATCAGGTATCGCTCGAGGTCCTCACACACATTCCATCGTCCGCTTTCATCGTACTTTGGTGGTGGTGGAAGTAGCAGCGGCAATGGCGGCGGCAGCTCCAGCAGCAATGCAGGAAGCGATTCCGAGTCCAATTCTCGTGAGAAGTTGAAGCAACAGCGTGATAGCTTCATTCTGAAGCGTCAGTTACAGAATATCGGTAACTCTACCGTATTCGGTGTTCCACTAGAAGAGTCTGTCGGTGTTGCAGAAGGAAGAATCTACATTTCCAGTGATAGCGATGGCCTGGTTGTGTATGGTCGAATTCCACGAGTGGTTGCCTCATGCGGCCTGTACTTGAAGAAGAATGCCCTTGATACCGAAGGTATTTTCAGAGTTGCAGGCTCAAACAAGCGTATCAAGCAGCTTCAGATCATCTTCTCCACTCCACCTGATTATGGTGCCAAAATCGACTGGGATGGCTTCACGGTGCACGATGCTGCTTCTCTTTTGAGGCGGTACCTGGGTGCCCTACCGGAGCCTCTTATCCCACTTGCACTCTACGATGCATTTAGGAATCCTTTAAAATCTAGACCGGATATCCTTCACTACTTGAAGGATAAGGAACAACGTATGTCTCATGTTGGAGAAGAAGCAAAGAGAGAGGACGAGGCTGCCTCCAAGGCTAAATCCCAACTTTCCAAAGAGGAAAGAAAGAAAAGAAGAAAATTACTCAAGAAGAAATTGTTAAAAGAACGTCGAGATGCTTTGAAAGAGTATGCACTACTATTTGATCAACTTCCTGAGTTGAGAAGACAACTTCTTTTTTATATCCTCGATCTCTTGGCCATTTTTGATATGCATTCGGACAAAAATAGAATGCCTGCCAAGAATTTGGCTGCCATTTTTCAACCATCGATTCTTTCTCATTCTGATCACGACCTATCACCAGATGAATATGCACTTTCGTCACTTGTTGTTGAGTTTATGATCAAATATTCCAACAAGATTCTTCCAGTTGCCCAGGAATCTGCTAAAGCTGCCGCTGAGGCCAAGAAGCGTCAAAATGAGAGAGAACATGAAGAGACAGAAAAATTAGTCGATGAACCCACCGAAAAGGACGATGAAAAATTGAAGGATGAGGAAATTTCCGGTGAAAACACCCCGATGGGATCTCTGGTTCGGAGAAAACATAGTAAATCGTTATCTTCGATGCAGAAACCATCCGATATGATCCAGATGCACAAGGTTTTATCGAGTGCATCGGAAGAGTCTGCCGATACAAGTAGTGTGATATCAGAAGAACATGAGAGCAGATCTGAGACTGAAGAAACATCAAAAGAACCGGTTGTGAAACCGGAAGTTTTGATAGAGGCTTCTTCGCCTGTTAAACAGGTCATTACTCCACCATCCACAATAAATATAAGCGACAACAGTGATGTGAAGCAAGATGCGGCACCTGTAAAAGCTACATCGAATCAATCTCCCTCACATCGCTTCCTTCACACCCTTGCCAAACCACTGAATATTCTCACATCTCCAATTCTTTCACCTAGGGTTCATTCACCAACCGATAACTTAACCACCATCCCACCCCTTTCTCCTGAGTTGGATGCCAAATCAGGTACAACAAGTCCTCAGAAGGAGAAGAAGGGAGGATGGCTTAACAAGTTAAGAAGTCGGTCGAATTCCAGGAATACTGCGAACTAATGATAACACCAGAGAAAAATCGTGTTTATGTTCCAGTTTTTACACTTTTTATATATGTATATATCTATTCGGGGAAAGAAGGTTTGCTATACTTTCTGAAGTCAACTTCTCCCCAATCGATGCCGTCCCAACCACCCACAACCCCAACTTTTTACCCTACACTCTTTTACGACGTTGGCATCTTTCACTCTTTTGAATATTTTGTGACTTCCTTTTTCATTTATGCTTATAACTAACTTTACTCTTTTCTTATCAAATACTGCGCTTAATTTTATTGCTTCTTTCTCTTTTCATGACTTTAATGATACAATTTTAATCCAAGATAACTATGGACTCATCATCACCTTTAACCCTTTTAGCGTTGCTTTCCTCACCCTCGTATGGTCTCTTTCTATCTGTATCGTCATCCAACGAGATGACACCATCTGCTTCTATTGGCTCTAACTCCGACCCGCTTTCATCTGGTGATTCTTCTTTATATAGAGGAATATCGAGTTGTGGAAGATTCAATTCTCCAGGCTTATCCAAAACCATCAATTCAATATTATCGAGATGTTCCTCGGAATCGGATATAAGTAACACATCACCTGACTTGATGAAATCAGAAACGTTACGACTGAGATTGTCATCGAAATCAAAGTCATACAACAATCTTGAATCACTGGTAGCTATTGAGACATCATCTTCATACTTGTACAAGCCAATTAGTTTCTTTCTCAAATCAGATAGCGTTGTCTTATGTATATCCAACTTGGCGATGCCTCTGGTCAACGAGCATTGCTTACACGAAGGATTAGGAGGTGCCAACCTGGAAGAATTGACTATTCTCTCGCTCGAGCTCGAATCACAAACCATCCGTGAATGCTCGGCGGCCTTCTTCATATCACGACCATTCAGAAAGTAATGGATGGACGAGAGAGAGCTGAAACCTGCCATCAAGGCATTGGTGGTAGCAACTGCTGGGATGATGTTACCAGCGATCTGCTTGACTTGGAATTCCGTCTTCTGTGGTATGTCGAAGATGTATGAACGAATGTTAGAAGCGGAGGCGACGAATCCCAGTGCATCTGGATCATCCTTATCGAAGTCTATATCCGAAACCTTGGAGAGTCGCTTGGTTAGTGCCAGAGTAGACGATGCGAACACTTTCAAGTTATCTATGATGGACCACTCGACTTGGTCCGAGAATTTGGCGTTTTGGGGCAGATGAGATTCGAACTCATGGATGGTTGCCATGTAGGATCCACTGTAATCAAGAGGAGTTGGCCGTTGCCTGCTTTTCCATAGATTGTCCATCCGTAGGAGCCTTTCTATATCACTGGTAAAGATCTTGGTGATGATGCTATCGATGTAGCTGTAATCATCACCTGACTTTGCACTCTGAATCATTCTTTTCAGCTTCAGCAACTCGTTAGCTTCCTGTAACGAAGCTTTCTTCTCGTCACTGGGGTTCTCATCCGTTTCAGTCGACAGATCGGGATCGTCGGGGCCAAACAACTGTGGGAATAGGAAACTTTTGGCCCACGTGACACAATGCACCGGTCTAGACGGGGTTGATCTGATGGTGCAGACCGGGAAGGCCTTAGGTGTGGACTTAGGAACACATGCAAAGCATTCGGTGATGTATGGATATATGGGCTGGACCTGACCTTTTAAGCCGGCGGTGCCTGATTCCATCAATGGAATCTTGGCAAAGAGACAGACCTTGTTGACGTACATCCTTGCCTCGAGGTTATCCAAGGCATTGAAGATCATATCGAACTTTTCGAAGAAAGAGAGCGGGAACTGGGACTTATCCATGATGTTACCCTGGTGTGCCACCAACTTTGCGTGATAGCTGAAGTTCTGGACCGCCTTAACTGCGGTCAGGGATTTCGGAGCCTTGATATCTTTCTTTCTGAATAGAAACTGCCTATTCAAGTTGGAGAGGTCGATGGTGTCTAGATCGAGGACGTGGATTTCACCGTAATCCATCATGATCAAATCCTTGAGGAGCTCACAGCCGATACCCCCAGAACCAACTAGAAGGACTTTGGAGGACTCAAACTGAGAATCCGTTCCAAAAATACGTTTGATGAAGCTGTCGACAGGCATTACTGGGTGGATCAATGAGGTGGGGAATATAGTAGGCCAATGTCAAGCCAATAAACGAATAAAATTAACGATAAATACAACAGATGACGACGAATCGAATAGGTATCGACTAGCACTGTCAGCTCAACCAATAGTCCAGGCAATATCGATCTACCTTGCACTGTCGCCTGGCGTTTCAGCGTCAGTTTCACCCGGCGCGCGTGAAAAAAGTGAAAAATAAATTCAGAGTGAAAAATTACCGCGGATAAATATTTCAATAAATATTTCATCGATTGTTCATGACACTTGGTGTCATCACTTTATATAGCGAAGTACACAGCTATCGACATTCATTATGGCCAACAAATACTCAGTTATCTTACCCACCTTCAACGAGCGGGAGAACCTCCCGATCATCACGTACCTCTTGGCGAAGATGTTCAACGAGAACCACCTCGACTGGGAGATCGTGATAGTAGACGACAACTCACCCGATGGAACCCAGGACGTCGCCAAGCAGTTGGTGAAACTCTACGGCGCAGATCACATCAACTTGAAGACAAGAGCAGGAAAGCTCGGCTTGGGAACCGCCTACAAGTTCGCGCTCCAGTACGTGAAGGGTAACTTCGTCGTGATCATGGACGCCGACTTCTCCCACCATCCTGAGGCCATTCCACAGTTCATCGCCAAGCAAAAGGAGCAGAACTACGACATCGTCACGGGTACTCGGTATGCCGGAAACGGCGGTGTGTACGGATGGAACTTGAAGCGGAAGTTGATCTCCAGAGGTGCCAACTTCTTGGCCAGCGAGTTGTTGAGGCCCCACGTTTCTGATTTGACCGGTTCTTTCAGATTGTACAAGAAGCCCGTGCTCGCCAAGATCATCGAGGTCACCCAGTCCAAGGGCTACGTGTTCCAGATGGAGATGGTCGTCAGAGCCCGGTCGCTAGGCTTCACCATCGCAGAAGTGCCTATCTCATTTGTGGACCGTCTCTACGGCCAAAGTAAGCTCGGAGGTAACGAGATCGTCGGATACTTGAAAGGTGTCTGGACGTTGTTCACGACTGTCTAATTTAGTAATATACAAAACTCTCTCTCTCTTTCTATCATACACTTGTACACCGTGTCTCCTGGTGGATCTGCATGCATTTCAGGCTGCACACCCTGGCCCCACACTTCGTGCACCTGGAGAAGCTGATGTTCCCGCAGATCGTACACAACTTCTTTGTAGTGGCGGTGCTTGGCTTCGATTCCAACCGTCGTATCTTCCTAATCTCTCTTTTATCGATTTCGTCGATGTAGTTAGTCCACGTCTTTTTCGAATTCAAAATCCGTCGCACCGCGACAGAGGGCTTTGTTGTACGCATCCTGTGTAGATTCGTTATGGCCTTCGGTATCTCCAACCTGACCTGGTTGTTGAAGTTCTCGCGGTCCAACTCTTCGAATCGCTTGTTTGCCTTCTTCATCTCCAAGGCGCTCATAAGCCGTTCCTCATCTGTCATTGGCTGCTCACCGTTCTCGCCGTTCTCTCCCTCTTTCCTCTTACTGGAATCCCCCTCGATCCTCGCCTTCATAAACTGCTCCTGCTGGATCTTCTTGACGTTATAGTTGACCTTTCTCCGCTTGCTGCCCGGTAATCTTCCAACACTGGTACCTTTCCTCGGAGCAGGCATGTGCGAAGAAAGTGGACCAAACGCATATAACGACGAATAATAGTAGAAGTTTGTCTTTGCATGGCCTTTACGGTCGCTAGGAAGCTCCTCGACGGTATGCATGCCGAAATATAATGGTACGGATGAAGAATAAAGTGATCTGGAGAAGTGAAAAATTCAAATTCAGATAAGCTGATAAGCTTAAGTCTACTGCAAAATCGGATATCAACAATTACTAACAGTAAGTGAATAGTGCTCTTAGATTAGATAACTAGGCACTTATCTGGATAGTAATAAACGGGAAATGCCCAGTCAGCCAATCATAGTGCGCATAATGCGTCATGCATGGCTGATTAAATAATACCATCGTTCCATTACTAAGGGTGTTCGGAATAGGAACAACCTACATAATGTGTGTGGATTTAACAATGGGTGGTTCGAAATTTAGTTCAATGAAATGTTGGGCTCCTATCAGTTGTAGAGGTATATAGAAATGCACGTAGGAGTAGTTAGATGGTTAGATGATTTGAAGGATGCTCAAATAGAGTTCAAGGTTCAGCTATTCCACTCAATTGCATATTCCACCGTTCTTTCGTCAGTTATATATACTATGCTGTGGTTGAGATCTGGTTCAATTGCCTGTTCCGGCGTTCGATCTGATGTTTGACACTATTTGGAAGTGTCAAGAAGGGCCATTGTTCTGAAGTGTGGAATTTAGCTCAACTAGGAAATCGGTGTACTAGTGGGACTACAATAGTAAGAAAATTAAACTGGCAGTACAGTTATGATATACTACCGGTACCAACCTGAGACACTATTTATATAGGAGGCGTAGATGTAGCACTATATAGCATTCGAACTAAGTATAGAGATCTATACGAAGTGAAGATCAGAGCTTAACAGTTAACGCTGAAATGGTAATCCTACTTTCCTCTATCGTTCATTCACCTAGAACCTCTTGGCGATCAATAGAACACAACAACCTACATTGTGCATCATCGATAACAAAGGATCCGTTAATATTAACACTAAATATATACATATACGTTCAGCTCTCACCAAGAATCGTCTTGCACATCTGCGCATGTAGGAACTGTAGAATCTTTTCCAACGACTTGGCTTGAACGGAAAGGGCCGTCCGTAACCTCACAGCGTTGGCTGGTAGTGGGGTCGGACCGGCAAAGCATCCCTGGAGAACCGTGGCAGCAGCAGCCGCCAATTTACGTGCAGACGCCGAGAGCGCAGCATGGTGACGTGCCGGGTTAACGGTGATCAAGTAGACAGATCCTTGGAGGGAGACGTCTGGTCTCCTGTGGCGGAGCTCGACCGCCAACACAAAGCTAATGCGCTCAGAGGCACTCACACGTCTGTAGTAGATAATACGCAACGTTTCGAGATGACATGGTGCCATGAAAAAGCCCCGGTCGGGCGCAGGGCGCAACGCATCCACGGGCGCCGCAGGGTCTGCGTTCGCGGCGGAGAATTTTTCGCTTCTGCGCGACTCGTCTTTTTCGAGCGCCTGGTATGCGCGGCACAGAGGGAGCGTTAACCGGAGATACGTGATGAGACGTGAGACGCTACGGAGGCTAAAGTGGTCGGCCAATATCTGATCAAGCCGAGCAGCAACGAGCGCATGAGGACAGCCAGGTGGTAGCACAAGGTGAATGGCATCGGTGGAATCCGCTGCCCTGGCATACACGGGGACGGCATCGGTCTGCGCGGTGTCTACCTGCGCGGCGTCCGGTTGCGCGGGATCTGGCTGCGCATCTGCGCGGTCTTGATCCCCATCTGCCTGCACAAGCTGGGAGAGCTGAGCTGGCGAACTCATTGGGGACTCACCGGCCATATCGACGGCCAAAGTGAGGGACTCCTCGGGCTTCTCGCCATACTGGAAGGAGATACCGTGGAAGGACACCGCTGTGAGCTTAAGTCCCACGGTGGAATCCACAAGCAGCACCAGTGAGATGAGGCGACTGAGTTGCGCTAGCGCTGCCAGGGGCGCAGATAGAAAAGTCTGTGGGGAGGAAACGCGCAGGTTAGCGAGAGAGACGCGCTGGGAGACGCAGAAGAGGCGACAGTCCGGAGTGATAAATGCGGACGCGCGCGCACCAGTTGCGCCGGAGCCTGCGTCATCCTTGCTACTCAGCGCATCTGTTAGCATGCGCAGTGCAGCGGTATGTGGACCTGCGTCTGAGAGCCGGCCATAAATACGGATGGAAAGCGCAGATCCCACGACGTGCGCAGCAAGAAGAAGCGCATCTCCTGCGGGAAGCGCAAGGTTTGGCGCAGACACAAGGAGGTGTGCGGTGGACCGCGCAGATTCTTGGCTGAGTTCAGCCGTGCCATCTGCGCTGCCAGCGCTATCTTCGGTCTTGACTGCGCTCTTCTCACCGGAATCAGCAGCAGCGCAGACGCTGCGCGCAAATTCCTCCGCGCCGGCACCTTCCAATGGCTTTACCCGGCATCCACTTCTCACTAATTCTGCCTCGATCAGACGGCGCACCAGCAGAGACATACACTTTCGCGCAAGCTGCTGAAGCGCAGCATACGATAGACGACCGGACGCATCTGCGCGATCCGTTTCCAGTGGCGCAGCCCACTCGACATTCCACGCGGCCGCGTGGGTGCGCATGCGGGCGAGCCAAAACTGTGGGGCCGGCGCATAGCCGGCGATCGCAGCAGCCAAGAACCAGCCCGATGGCCAATGGCGACGGCGATAGAATGAGAACCGTGCCAGCTGAGCTGCGCGCGTGCGCTTATCTGCGCGCGTACCTGTGCGCGCGCCTGGGTGCGCATGCGCGGTTTCATCCGAGTCATCGCGCAAGTGCGTCAAATCTAGAGGCATCCATTTTTGGAGCGCAGGCGTCTGCGCTGCGCCAACTATCACGGCGGGCGCAGCCTGCCATCCCGTGGCAGCCAACGACGCAGCCAATTCCGACTGCTGGACTGCCTGTCTCAGCTGAAGGAGCGCAAGCGCTGCGTGCATTGGATCCCGGTTGATCTGCGCTGCGTATGCAGCCTGGAGCGGCGTAGGCTTCTCGAAGTATGCCTGGCCAGAGAGGCGATCCACGCGCAGCGTGACCGTACTGCGCTGGCTTGCGCGGAAAAGAAGCGCACTTGCGTTGGCAGGATGCGCGCTGGTTGAGTGTGCGCTGATAGAATGCGCACTCTCTGAACCGACGGCGCTCCGTGGACACAACTTGGCAGCGTTGTCGACCAAGTCATCCAAGTCATCGCGCACGCGCGTTAGCGCAGCTGCAGCGTGCAAGCGCACCAAGCGGTGGATAAGACGCTCGATATCGATGGAACCGTCCGGCTCAACGAGCGCAACGCCCGGCGCATCGGCCGGCGCACCTTCACGGATCCAGCGGAAGCCAAGCGCAGCATCCCCGGTGCGCGGTTGAGACACACGCCCAATAACAACGCAGGAGGTGGGTGCGCGGCGCTTGAGCCAGTAACGCACGACGATGACACCGCGGCCCGCGTCGTATGTATGCGCAAGATGGCCGCGCCAGAGTCCCATGCGCAGCCGGACGAGCTGGCGATGCAAAGTGAAGAGCTTACAGGCCAGCGCGTAGTCATGAAGCAGTCTATATAGCTGCGCCAATCCGCCGCGCGCAAGCGCTGCGTTTGCGGCAAGCTCGAGCCGGCTCAGGGTTGCGCGCGGGATGTCCGTCTGCGCAGCCACGATGTGCCCATCCTGCGAACGGAACCCAAGGCGGAAGTCCACCAGGCAGAGCGAGGAGGCGTCTTCCGGTAACGCGCTATCTTTATCTGTGCCAGCGCTGGCCTTATCAGCATCCGCGCTGGTCTTATCGTTAACTGCACTGGACTTATCGTTGCCTGCGCTGCCATTAGCTTTGCCTGCGCTATCATTCTTCTCATCTGCGCTGCCCTCCTTGGCGCCTGCGCTATCTTCACCAGCGCCTGCGCCGGCGCCCAACGACAACTCACAGCTGAATTCTCCAACAATACTAAACTTCACACGGCCGTCTTCCACCTTATAATGACGGAACCCGCCAATGAGACTGTCCGGCGGGAGGCGTGCCATAATCACGCTGAGCGCAACGTCCAGCCTGCGCAGCGCACCTAAGATGACTGCGGCGGGGATCTTGCGCGGCTTCAGATATCCATGCGTTGGGAGAAGCGGCCGCCCTGCGACCAGAACCTGGAGCGCAGTAGAGAGATCCGGGTTGGGGATCTTGGCGGGGACCAGCGCCTGCTTTAAACCACCCAGCTGCGCAAGCACCTGCGCGATGGCCTCACCTTGCGTGCGCAGCCAAGAGAATAGACGGATCAACTGCGCAACCGCGACGGCATCCTTGCTCCACTTGGCGATCACGTACAATCGCACAAACTGACCGCGCAACTCTACCAGGCATTCCAGGAGTGCGCGCTTTCTAGCATCGTCTGCGCGACCGGAAGCCACAGCCTTTAGTGCGCTGCGAATCTGGTCGTACGCATGCTGCGCTTCCCTGCGGATGGCATCTGAGAGTGGCGTCATATTGTCGGTGACAGGGGGGAGAGGTGGAGCGCTAGCGCTATCGATTCCAGCGGATGCGCTAGGAACATCAGCGCTCGAGGCACCTGCGCCTGCGCGATCAATTGCAGCGCCCGCGCGATCGGTGACCTCACTGCGCTCTACCCCAGAACCGGGGACCCCAACTCCATTGACCTTACCAACTACCGCACTATTCATATCTGTCATGGCTCTATTACAATACATACTGATCGACAGGAGAGTGAAAGATCAAGACAGATGAAAAATACATATTCAATTTGCACCCCTACACCGTGCACTCTTTGCGCATCTATCAACCTCCTTGCGCTGTATCTCCAGGCAGTTATTGGGTACCACAGACATGCCGAACACAGCAGAGGGTGGTAAAGAGACGGACAGGGAGCCGAGTGCTCCTCCGATTATTATGCCGAAGATCCGTCAACGCCAGCAAGGAGGGAAACGAGAAGCGCGCTCAGCGCAGGTTTCACAAGGTGCGCGTATAGCGCATGCGCTACCGGCGCATGGCACACTACCAGCGCATGATACGCTGCCTGCGCTAGCTACACTACCACAGCGTGGTGTGTCTTCGTACCACGCATCTACACTTATATCAAGAATGCCACCTCCACGCAGGCGGGTGACCTCTGAGTTCCGTCCTCCACCAGGCCGCAACTTCCGTATTGGGCCCGTTGACCGGATTGCCTCACGGCCTGTGTACTCCCCTCTAGCGCAGGAGCGCGCGCTAGTACGGGGCAGAAATGAGACTCGTGCGGGCGACGAAAAAGTGGGGGCGGGGAAAACCGGTGACGGAAAAACCCGGGTGCCGCAAACGGGTGAGCCGAAGGCTGTGCAGGGGAAGAAGTCACCGGGGGAAAAACTACCGGGCACTCGACCGCTCCCTGCGCCACAGCCTGCGACCCCCCTGGTGAAGCTCACCACGTATGACCCCACACACCAGACCCCACAGAACTGGACCTGCGAGCCAGAGCCTATTGGCAAGGGATCATTCAGCGTGGTGTACGTGACTGAGGATCACCGGGTAGCCATCAAAGTTACACGGATCGACCAGGCCGAAGATGACGATACACGGGTGAGGATCCAGGGGGCGCTCATGAGGGAGCTACGACTCCTACAGGGGCTGCACCACTCCAATATCGTGGAGTTCCTCGGCTACGACTCGAACCTTGAGAACGACGAGGTCAAGATGGCACTAAGGTTCTACGCCGGTGGAGATCTCTTTGGATTCATTCTCCACCACAGGACACAGGTGAGCGCCCCGCAGTTACGGGTGATCTTCTCAAATATATGTGGCGCAGTCAGATACCTCCACCACCGGTGGATCTGCCACCGGGATATCAAGTTGGAGAACGTCTTGCTTCGATACCAGGCCCAGGAGATCCTCACCCGGTGTCCGGACCAGCTTAGCGCCGTGGCCGTGCTATCTGACTTCGGCCTAGCAAAACAGATCGACCGGGGTTCCCCGATGATGACCACGCGGTGTGGCTCAGAGGACTACGTATCTCCCGAGTTGCTACTAGGGCTCGAATACGATGGCCGCCAGAACGACTGCTGGTCACTGGGCGTGCTGCTATACGCCATGCTTGAAGGCCGGCTGCCGTTTGACCCACCACCCAACCGGCCACATCGACTGGGCAGGTGCGTGCGCCCGTCTCATAGGATTTCAACGATCACCTGGTCGTGGTATCAGATGCGGGAGCCAGCAGAGCAGGCCGGGGGTGATAAAATGCCGGGAAACCACCCGGCAACCCCTCAGGAACTCGCCCCGGCCATGGAAATCGTCGACCACTTGCTTGTCAAGCGTACCAGGCGTTGGGATATCGACAAGGTGTGTGCACATCCATGGGTGGCAGAATGTACCGGGTACACTGATAATAGGGAGCAATAAATAATAGATAATAATAAGCCGTGTTAGCAAGTAGCAGCTGAAGTGGCTGTAGTTGTAGTGTCTCTATATAAACGTTGACTATATACCATCGTCATTTATGTATAGCTTCATCAATCTCCTTATTGTATGCTGCTTGTAGTTCATTCATTTCCACGAAGAACCTATACTTGATCTGCATCAATTTCACCACCTTATCTTCGTCCTCACACCGGTGAACATCATAGAATTGACCTTTATCACTTCTATCCATCCTGGCGACTCGTGCCATTCCATAAGCACCTTGGACCTTAGTACCGGCTGGGCCCGAAGGGGTAACAACCCTAATTCCAAACTGCTTATCCATCACACTCTTCAGTAGTCCCATAACCAGTTGGTTCTTGGAGACAGACCCACATAGAACTAGCTGCTCCAACTTGAATCCAGCTTTGATGAAACTTTCCACTATCAGCCAAGTTTCTAGCACAATATACTCCAAGATCAAGAGATATTCACACACATCATCATTCCCCTTCATATCCAGACCAACCTGATACGCTGCTATCTTCGGATCACTGTACGGTGTTCTATTCCCCAGGTAATCACCACTATAGAATCGATGTGCGTTCACCAACCACGGATTGCCTCGCTCTCTTGCCATAGCATCGAGCTGATCCCAGCTATATTTCTTTGCCAGCTTCTCTAACAATATTCCACAGCAGCTGAACCCTCCTTCGTACATTTCGTACCCAGGTACCAATCGAAATCCTCCCCAGATACCTGCTGGGGCACTGGTTGGCTTTCTTGATGCTACCAAGCAGCATGCAGACGTTCCTGCGATCATCACCATCGTGTTTTCTGGCTGGCCATTGGCAAAGAAAGAAGCATAGCAGTCGATCATCCCAGAAACAACCTTGGTTGATTGATCTATCCCCACCAATTCAGCAATATCTTTGCGTAGATATCCAATAGGCTGCCCTACAAATGGTACGCCATGTAGCCCACCTATCTGATTTTCATTAAGGGGTATTCCACACTCATGAAGAAACTCTACGCTGAATCCTTGAAGAGATCCATCTATGCCAACCGGTCTACCGTTAAACTTGACTTTATCAAGCCTTGCTCCGACAAGTCGATGCTCTAACCAGTTATGAAGATCGTAGAATCTTAGAGTGCTGAAATCACGACCAAGTCTGGCGAAGTCATCATAGATCTGTTTGATCTTTGGAATTGCCATCTCCGGGATGAAACAACCATTTAACTCACTCACTTCTGGCCTTATCAGCGTGTGCTTTGATCGATGGTCCATCCAAAACACTATGCCACAGTCATCATTGGCCTTATATTTACTATTACAATCCTGACTACTTCCATCGCTCCTTTCCACTACCAACGAGCATGTGGCATCAACCGCTATTGATTTGATAGACACTGGCACTTTTATAGATGCAATTGATTTACTAATACACTTTATTACAGCGTTCCAGACTTCCGTTTGACTGGCTGTAATGTAACTGGAATCTATCGGATCGATTCTATATGATGTCTCCACCACGAATTGAGCTAGGATATCATTATCGGAACCTAAAACTACCGATCGAACGGATCGCGAGCCGACATCGACTCCTATATAACATTCCATGACTTATGGTGCAACGAATAGCACAATTATTCGCATCAATTTATAAACAATTATATAGCAATAAGTAAAGCATTAAAAAAACCAAATGTTAATAAAAACCAATTTAAATAGTAAGAATAAATGAAAAGTAGTAGTAATAATCGAAATCAGATTTCACCATCAAGAAACCAATAACGATCTTTGAATAAGTCCAAGTGCGAGATCTCAAAGTTGAACATATCTATAAGACTCGAGAATATCTTCGAGTGGTAGCTGAGCGGGTGGGTAATCTCTCCAAGATTGTAGATCTGATCGGCGGCCGGTAATTGATCTTTAACCACGTTGGCTGCTGAACGGTAGCTGTAGTTACCGTTATTATTATTATTAGTATTATTAGTGGTAGTAGTGGAACTGCTTTTAGTGGCCTTGCACGTATCCTCTCGCTTGATACCTTTCACATCCATTTCATAATCCAGTAATGGTTTGGCACCACCTTCGAGGGGTAATATAGCACACAGCCAAATCCGTGTCTTGTAAATTTTGAAAAGTTCCTTAATGAGGCCTCTGAAGTCCAGGCGTTGAAGACAGTAGTAGTATATGATAAGTTTCTTCTTATCGAATTGGAATTCAACATTCTTGATGATAAGATTGAGATGAAGCGATGCCGCATAGTTAATACAGATCTTTAAAGCGACTAGTTCATCGTTATATTTGGCCAACAACTGAACCAATTCTCGAGGCTTGGCAAATCGAAGAATCTGCTTGTTAGGTAAAGTAATGAAATTCTCATCTTCATTAATGATCGACCGATTGTGTCTCAGCGTTTTCTTATTTGAAGAACCCTTTCTTCTGCGGGAATTAGACGACGAACTTCCAGAGTTGCCGAATTCTAAGCTCTTCAAATGCAACTTCTTCTTAAGATAGTTGAAAAATAATGCGAATCGGAACTCTACCACTGGTTCCAAAACCATCACCAGATCTTTACCTCGATCTCCTTCTATGATAATGATATCTTTGCGACTCAGTTGCAGATTCGATTTTTTCGGGAATGAAATGATATCCAGTCGACCGTTCTTGTTGAGAATTAGTGAATAGTTCTTCGATGCCATACTATGACTCGATGATCGGAGATCTTCATTTTGCGTCAAAAGGAATAGAAGGAGTTTGCTGGTACGTCTTTGAAGCGTTTTCAAAGGAATTCCCACATCCTTCTGAACTCTTTTCGCTGCTGCAGGTACTTCACGCCCAAGTAAAAGATTAATGCTGTCAACCACAGCAAGGGAGGTCTCGAAATCTCCGAAATAGGAACTACACTGTGCAAATTGTACACGCAACTCGGGGGATGCCACAATTGTATTGGTCAAACGATCAAGCAAAAGGCCATCGTCCAGGGCTACAAAAGTATTGTTGGATGGACCGACGGTTGCAGCAGACGATTGACTTGCTGGCTGTTGATTCGTAGCAGGAGGCTGAGTTGAGTTCGAGGCTACCGGCGCGGAATTAGGCCGAGGATAAAATACACCGGTGTAATTAAGGGGTGACTCCTGCGTCTGCTGAGTTTGGAAAACGGGTATCTCCGAAACGTCCGCCATATCAGGAACTTTAAAGCTTGATCTGGCCGTCGAAAGGAATGATGCATCAACACTATTATTGCGGAGACCAGTATAATTTTGCGGTTGCTGTGCTGGTAGTTGGGCAGACGAGAAGGGGAAAGAGTGTTGACGTGGCGGCAAAGATGAGTACAGCGAATTGGAAGATCCCGCAGATGAGGAAGACCCTGATGACTGTAGGAATGGTGGATGCTGTCCGTAAGAAGATAGCCGACGTTGCGGGAAGGGTTTCACGTGGGCCTGGTAGTCCTGCTTGCCGGTAGACGCAATGAAAGAATCAGCCAGACAGCTAGGCCGCCTGGACATGCACGAGAACGATGTGGAGCTGCTGACTGCGTCTCTGCTGGTAGGATCCCTGCTGATTGAACTGACGGACGAGTGCGTTGAGTTGGTGAAGTCATCCGTAGAAGAGTAGGCAGACGGAGGAGCGAAGAGTGGCTGCTGAGACTGCTGAGGCTGCTGCCATGGAGAATAGAGGCGGGTATTTTCGTGGCGCGGTGAATCCGAGGCCAGGGGGGCCGTTAGCGCAGCTGCGAGCGGAGTCGAAGGGTTCTGGGTTACCGGATTCGGAGTAGCATTGGGATTGGACTGTAAGGGTTGAATTGGTCGCATGGATCGCAGCGTCTGCCTGGATTGCTGGGACTGGAAGAGGCGGTCAAAGGCAATCTCTGACGGTGAGAGCGACGGGGCGGCTGGATTCTGGGGGAAGAAGTTATTTGACATGTGGGTATTTGAGCCAGGAAACTAATATCAGCGAGTAAGGGGTATATGGGAGAGGGAAAAATGCCTGAATACCAGGGGAAATCCAGTGGGATACTGGAAATAAGCACTTAGGAATTGGAACGGTATGGTGGCAGGTTAAAAACCGGGGGATTGGGGGGATATTGGCTGGTTGTATAAGGAGTAATGGTGTATGGATAAGGAAGAAAGGGATATGCGATTGGGGAAATAAATAAAATAAAATAAAATAAAATAAAATAAAAGAAAAAGAAAAATAAATAAATAAGCGAATTGAATTCCACCAGCTCAGCCTTGCCGAATAGTGCCTGGCTGGATCTCCATTGACGGGTACGGCTGTAACGGGCAGGCTGTAGACGAGGAATGTGATAGGTCGGAAAGTTTGAGAATGGTGGTAGATCGGTTATTGATGGGTTGATAAGCGAGGTATATTGTTGGGTTAGTGAGCAAATGAGTGGGTGAGTGATTAGATAACCAGGTATGCGACGATCTCGATGGATATGTCGTCTGAATATGACTGTATTACCGGGATATTATTGTGTAACCATTTTATTGTGTAACATTGTAGTACCTAATTGGCGTCTATTTAGTATCTATTGTATTATCCGTCTAAATACAAACTATGCAGCCAACCAACGGTATCAAGTAGCGCTATATCGGTATATCTATAGCCTAAGCAGGTATTTGTCCGCCTAATCAATTATCAGCTATCGTCCGTGTACATCCACTTCCACTCATGAATGTACCTCGGCAGCGATCCTCCCGTATATAATTTGGTGCTGCATAACTTCACAAGCATTCGACATGTTTTATCCTGGCTGATAACCTTCTGTAGCCCTGATCGTATATCTTCATCAGTCAATTCCCCGCTATCATCCCCGGTAAATCCCTTTAGAAATCCCTTCAACTTCTTCCCTTCTATGCTCAGACACAGTCGGGTACCCTGCTCGTCTGCTATCTCGATATCAATCGCCCGATATCGCACGGAGCCCGCAACCTCGTAGCTGTAGCGATTCTTGTCCACTACCTGTACCGGCTTGGCCTGAACGTAGTAAGAGGGACTGGAATCCACCATCGAGAGAGGGAGATTCCTAAGCACCGATAAGGGAGTAAACGACGGGAGTGTGAGCGATGGGTGCCCCAGTCTGGCCTTCTTTGCAGACCTATTTGGTATACCCAGTAGCCGCTTGGGCTGTGAGTTCCCCGGTAGCATCCCCCTTGCATTCCCCATCATCTGCTCGACATACTTTCGGCCAAAGAAGTCCGCCCAGTTCTCGACTACTTCCTGGATGGCTGGGTCGCTTTGGTAGGCATCTTCCCGATAGGAATCCCCCCTGTGGGTCTCTGAGACTTTCCCCGTGGAGCTTCCTATCCTCGCCAACTCACCTACCAGGTACACCCGGAACTTTCCGCCCCGGTATGACTTGATGCTTGCCCGTAGTTGGCCTATTCCATTAAAGGTGTTGGCGCGAATACATGTAGATACCAGCCACCCGGCCCTGTCAAGGGCATTTCCCGGCTGGTGGTGGTATTCTGGGGTCTTCCCTGCCTCGCCCCATCGCATCTCATAGTAGCTCACCCGCGAGGCAAGAGTCTCCCCGGTGGAAGCTGCCACTACCCGTGCCAATTCCTCGAACTCGCGCGGGAAGCAAATGACATCTACCAGGTAGCCGTGCCAGTCCTCCATTTCTCTGCCGCAAAGCCGGCCGTCTTTGGACGCGTACCGGGCGAAATCGTAACAGGTGGCCAAGTTTGGATTCTGTTCACAGACGAGATAATCTGGTTTGGAGAAATCGGTCATATGAAGTACGTATGGATATTTCGGATTGGTAGCGTCCTTTGATATTCCAAGTAGGAGCCCGGTAATTCGAACATTGATGAAGGGGAATTCTGGGAGAAAGCAAGCCCTGGTTGTAAGCATGAATTGTGATGATTAGTACTGAGTAGGACGTGAAGTACAGCAAGTGGTGAGATAGTGAAAGAGCCAGATATATTAGGATTGGTGAGTTGGTAAAATAGTGAAATATTAGTGAAAGTGAGATCGAGAGATCAATCTGATGGTACCAATTTGAATATCTGACTGATTAACTGACTAGCACAGTGACTATTTGTGATAAAAATATATATACCGATTAAAGCATAACGAACAATATCCGATAACTACGATATCTACAACTCTACTAACAGATTTAATAATACATGAGATAGCCAGTTGAGGGCATACTCACAATTAATTGCATAAGTGCAAGTGCAAAGCGGATTATACAAACGAAACACAGGAAAGGTTTGTTAGAATAGTGGAAACAGACGATGTGACGGTTGGCAACGATTAGGCCGAGTGCTGCGCGAGTGGACGAGTTGAGCGTGGACTCTATAGTAAAGCGGCAACGCAAAGAAAGATATGGGATGACAGCAGCCAGCAGAGTATGTGCATGGATGTTCGGACGGGATAACGAACTGTACATAGTGTGTTTTCTCCCTTTTTAAAGTCACATCTTACCGATCTGTTCTACTTATAGTGACAACTTCTTAGGTTGCTCCCATGGGAAGGAAGGATTGGTGAAATGTCCATACTTGGCGGTCTCCTCGTAGATCGGTCTAGCCAAGTTCAGGGCCTTAACCAATGCACCAGGTCTAAGATCGAAGTTCTTATCGACGATATCGACGAGTTGTGCCGAGGTGTACTTGGAAGTACCGTAGGTGTCGATATAGATAGACAAAGGCTGGGCAATACCGATGGCATACGAGAGTTGCACTAGGCATCTTCTGCATAGGCCAGCATTGACCAACGATTTGGCGACCCACCGACCGGCGTAAGCGGCCGATCTATCGACTTTCGAGTAGTCCTTACCTGAGAATGCACCACCACCGTGGGCACCCCAGCCACCGTAGGTATCGACAATGATCTTACGACCGGTCAAACCGGCATCACCTTGAGGACCTCCGATAATGAATCTACCGGAAGGTTGAATATGGTAGATGGTCTTGTCGTCCAACATGTTGGATGGAATCACCTTGTTGATGATGTGCTCTCTCAACTGCTTTCTGATCTCTTCGGTGGAGATCTCTGGGGCATGCTGAGCGGAGATCACAACGGTGTGAACTCTGAGAGGAACGACGGCACCACCATCGTGCTTGTACTCGATAGTGACCTGGGTCTTGGTGTCGGGACGCAACCATGGTAGTTCGCCGGATCTTCTGGCACCGGCCATGGCCTTGTTCAACTTGTGGGCAAGAACAAGGGTAAGAGGAAGGTCCTCCTTGGTCTCATCCGAGGCGTAACCAAACATGATACCCTGATCACCGGCACCGAGGTCCTCGAGAGACTCGTCCAAGTGCAAACCTTGGGCGATATCTGGGGACTGCTGCTCGATGGCAACCAAGACGTTACAGGTCTTGTAGTCGAAACCCTTGGCAGAGGAATCGTAACCGATTCTCTTGACGGTATTTCTGACGATCTTTTGGTAGTCGAGCTTGGCCTTGGTGGTAATTTCACCGAAAACCATAATCATACCGGTCTTGGCGGCAGTCTCGCAGGCAACCTTGGAAGTTGGATCCTGTGCAAGACAGGCGTCCAAGATAGCATCGGAGACCTGATCGCAGATCTTATCTGGATGGCCTTCACCAACGGATTCGGAGGTGAAGAGGAAATGATCGTCGTCTTCAGTAGTCATGACGGTGTAAAGGAAACGCAGGATTAAACACTATTGCTGCTAAAGAAACACCGAACTATCAACCTTGTGAGTTACAGAGTAGTCGCAAACTTTACTATTTACTAAATGGGAAAGTTGTAAAAATGCGAATCCAGTATTTAAATACATTTCACTCGCTGCAAAATTTTGGGTCTAACAATGAATCGTTCTACAGGTCATCGTAGCGCAGCGAGCCATTGGAATAGTGGGAAAACTAAATATAGGTACGAGAAATCGGGATATGAAGGTGGCCAGAAGGGTGTGTGGATGTTCCCGACCACAGAACCATGACACCGTGTGGATATGTTGTATTGCACCGATTTGTTGACCCAGCATGTGATATCTACCGCATGTGATATCTACTCTACAGGCCTTATTCGACTTTAATTTTTATTCGATATTACTTACATCGTTGAGGTTGTCTGCGCCACAGTGCGTAATGACCCGTGCTCAGGGAAAAGGTAGCATCTTCCAAAATGTTGCCGCTCGCAGTTGCCTATTTCGGCAAAGGCGAGATCTGTTGCCGTTACCGAATTCGGTGGCATTGGATCTGCTGAAATTGCCTAAACAGGAAACTCCTTTTTCATCTCTCTCTTTCTCTCTCTCTCCTTATTTCTTTGGCTTCTTCCAGAAATACTGCTTGTGCGTCTTACGGCAGCTTCTCAAGTGCGATGCCGATCCTTTCAACTCCTCAACAAGCTGCACACGAGCCTTGTCATCGTCCTTCTCGGGGATATAGTAGTATTCTTCATCCAATGGCAAGCCTGCTGCATCCGTACCGGTACGGTAGATCACTCCGATACACGCCAGATGGTGCACCAAGATGCACCTGAGTTGTAATCTACTCAAGCCACGTTCCTTCACTGGGTTGAGGTTAAGTAGATCCGTCAACGGAACCTGAAGCAGCCTTGAGTAGGCAATATGGTTGGCCACAACGTGCGTAACCTCATCTAAGCCTGGCATATCTTCGAGAACTTCTTCCACCTGGTCGGGAGTCATATGCTCGAATTCATATTTCTCTTCCTTTTCTTCCTTACGAATGTACGACTTTCTGATCCGCTTATGAGGAGCAGAAGGTGTAGGAGAGGCAGAGGTGTGCTTACCAGGATTGGTGTGCTTGGCTGCTTTGACCTGCTTAACTTCGTTGCCTGACTTGGTGTGCTTCAATTCCTTGATCTCCTTGGTTGGCTTCACCTGCTTCTTTGGAGGGCTTGGCTTGACTCCCTCGTAGTCAAGTAGTATGATCTCTCCCCTGATATCGATCACGGTATCCTTGATGGAAGGTATAATGGCCGCCTCCCCCCTCAAAATATAGAAGTTGGTAAACTGAGGATCTTCGAAGAGGACTCGTCCCGTGTCGTTTGACTTGGCAGTCTTGGTAACTTCCACCAAGTAGGTCTTTCCATCGGCTTTATCGTCGGATTTAACGCTCACCCTTCTTGGAATCGTCACATTCAAGCCATTCCAGCCTTGGCACTCGAGTTTCACCAACTCTTTCTTACAGTCATAACTAATCACACAGTGACGACGAGAAATCAGCTTATTATGAGGATTCAGTCCGAATTCACATAGCTTCGATGATCTTCCAACGCTGATCGTCTGGTCGACGCCTCTGTTGATCTTCAACACTTTGGAAACCCGCTTGACTTGTTTCTCAAATGAGTCCCTTGGAATATCGGACGACGAGTTCACGCTGTCGACCGTAACGGTCACCTTCTTAGGAAGGACCTTCTTGCTTGGCGAGTTGTTTGGAGAACTCTTTGGTGCCACATTTTCCTTGTTGTCACCTTCCGATGGGATGTATCCCAACGAGGAGGACGGATTTGGCGTAGGGTACTCGAAATCATGCTTGTTGGTATTTGAAATGAGAAGTCCCTTCGGAACGATCCCGTCTTCCGGGTCCAACACGGGCGAAGACGGTGGGAATGACGAAATGGAATCTTGCTGCATTGCTCAGATTAAAACCTCGTTAATTTCACGGTCAAATCTTGTTTGATACTTGCTGCTGAAGGTGTCTCAAAGTGATGATCTAGTGTGGTTAGACGCGTCAAGTTGATGTACACAACGCGGTAGGGACTGTGCATTCGCGGGTCGATCGACGGTGACTGAAAAAAAAAAGTTGGCGCGTCGATAGATTTACTTGACGCGTCGATCGACGGTGAAATATTTCCATCCATTTTTACACAGGGCTCGTGAGGGTTAATTTCTTTTTTTATGTGACTCGGTGCGAGGTGTGCGCGATGCGATAGATGGGAATAGGTAGTGAAAAATCTTTAAGATCGGTTTGAGACTATCAAGACACTACATAGTTGTGATAGAGTAACGACACAGTAACTAAACACAATGAGTAGTAAGTATGAGCGAGCATCATCGAAGTCACTAATTCAATACTAACCGATATTCAGAGGGAACTCCATCGTTTGGTAAGAAACAAACCAAGTCTCACACCATCTGCAAGAGATGTGGTAGAAGATCGTTCCACATTCAAAAGAAGACATGTGCATCTTGTGGATATCCTTCTAAGAAGATGAGAAGATACAACTGGGCTGCCAAGGCCAAGAGAAGAAGAACTACTGGTACCGGTAGGATGTCTTACTTGAAGTACGTTTCAAGAAAGTTCAAGAATCACTTCCAAACCAAGGCTTAGATGGATCTTTTAGTCCAGGGTCGAGCTTCCCTTGATTATACGAATGGTACGTTATGTATATCTCTATAGCTCGTTAATACAGCTTGCTCGGTTAGTAAAGACTTATATTTTTTTTTTTTTTACATACTTATATCTTCTTGCTCGTAGTTGATGCTGTAGTGTAGCATGTCTGCCTCGTCGCATGTAAGGCATTGTCCAAGTATATCTCTGGCCATGTCGATGGTTTCATCGTCGTAATTAATTTCCAATCCGTTGCTGTTCGATATTTCCACTTGGGTCAACTCGTTTAACGATTCGCTCGTTACCCCCATTCGATCCATCTGGCTTGTTTCGAAGTTCTCGTTGAATATCGGATGCTGGAATTTGCTACCCAGTCGTAACTTCGTAATCATCTCAACGCTTATGTTCTTCACGCTATCGGCGGAGATCCGTAAAAGTGCAATAACCATCTCCCTTAGTGAGATCTGAGGAATCGACTGCATCATCTTAGAACCAGGTGTAGACACCAAGAAATGGATCACTCTCACTATGGTAGCTACAGTCTGGATCCTTAGTTCCATATTACATGCCCTTGCACCCCGTAAAATCACCTCCTGCTCTTTCCCCAACCTACTGATCATCGCAGATATAAGACGAATGGCCATATCCGGCTCCAGCTCACTGCCACGTCCGTATGACATATAGAGCTCAAATACCTGTAGAATCTTCAACTTGATTCGTTGAACGACTGCCTCTGTCCCGGCGATATTACCACTGTGAAGGACCTTCTCATACACATCATTCGAATGCGTGATTGGGTTGCTGGAAAGCCCATCGATTGGTGTTAAGATCTCAAGTAGTTCAAGCATCGAATTATCGCCAACAGATCGGCTCAACCCATACATATTGATATTCAAGTGCTCATCAAGGCCGTCTTCGTTCAGTAGGATAATAATGTTGTTGAATATCTGCTTGGTAGCCTCGGTAGGTGTAAGCAACTTCCTGCTGTGAACCGAAGGTTTCACTTCGATAGAAACGTTCTCAAATGCAAAGCACGTCTCTGTGATAGAACTGATTAGCATCTCCAGCGTACTGTGAATGAAACTGGCTGGGGTTTTGGTGGAAAGCAACGAATAAACAATCATCTGCTGAGGTACAATCGACCAAAATGTCGACAACGGTTCATCGTCATCGCTGAAGCTCTTGGCAAACATAGCCAACTTGGCCAACGTCTCGAGGATATCCATTGAATAACAGACCGTGAAGGTTTCAAGGATCTTCACGTGCATTGTCTTGAGTCTACTGGCATTGGAATTCTGAGATGAGTTCTCGTTGCTATCACCAGGGACCGTCAGATAGAATATATCCTGCTTCAATATCTCCGGAAATCGATCTAGGATCCCACAGATCTGTAACGTTGTTCTTTGAAATACATCCAACCCAATCGCTTTGGGTCGATAGTTCAACGAATAGAATACTAGTGATAGCATGTAAGGAACAGGAAGAAGCAACGATCCAGGATCCTTGCTTGGGTCTGCGTCGACACCTTCGAGCGCTCGCACCACATAGTTGAGCAAGATGTCTACGAAACTGGAAATGAGCCGGTCGATTCGATTACCGATCTCAATACCAATCAAGTAGTTGACGATTGAGGTCTTGATGCTTTCTCCCGGCCGTCCAACAGAGAACTCCTTGTAGTGGTAAGAGAAGCTGGATGAGATCTTCGATAGATAGCCCAGGATCGTCTGCTCCATGCCAGGAATCACCTGGCTCGTTATAGATTCAATGAACAACATTTTTTCGTCCTGGAAGATCGTGGCCTGGTTCATAATCGCAATTGGCTGGGGATTCGGCGTCGTCTCAATGGAGGTGTCCTGCGACTTCACGTCCGAGATCTTCCGCTTCTTGCTTCGTATATACTTGCCGGACAATGTTCTATTCTCAGAGGTAAGAAACTCGTTCTCCTCTTTGAACTTGCCGATACTGTCTCTGAGTCCCTCGATCTTGGAGTCCTTATCTTTCATCAAGTTACTGTATCTCAGCCTCATCTCACGCTGTTCGTCCTCCTGCTTCTTCGTCGCCTGCTCGATCTGAGCCCTGAGAATCGAATTCTCACCTCTAAGAGTAAGGAGCTCGTCGTTCTGGCTTTGTTCGGCATGGTGGCTGCTTGAGTCGGCCTGCTTATTCCCCTTCCAAACTGGAACGGTCGAACTATCTTCTATCTGATTTCGTTGTGATTTCAACACATCTCCGTTTTGGCCGGCCTCGGCAGCGGCTGTGGAGAACACTTCATCGAAATCAACATCTGAATCGTCGAACCAGTCGTCACTGTCGGACATTGGAGGGATGAAGTGAGTGTTTGTTGATATAGTCGGTATTTTATATCAGTAATCGATCTATCGGATCAATTATCGATCTATCGAATGTTTAGTACCCGGCTGATGCCCATATATCTTATCTAAATATGACGGTGATCCCAATTCGTACTAAACGAAGAACAATGAATAATCGATATCTAAATATTTCACCAACAAAAATTTCACTTAAATCTTCATGTTCTTCAGTCATCGCATAGATCTGAGTGATTTCCCCAACATTACTTACTTATATTGGCCAAATCCCGCTGAAACCCACTCCCGATTATCACATATTCGATTTGACTTATTGACCAACCATGGTTCTCGATTCCAAGCAGAGAGATCTGATAAATGCCAGAAGAGGTGGTCGTAGAGGCAATGGCCGTGTTGGAAACGGTAGATCCCATCGATCAAACAATAATAACTCGAAGACGAACTCGAAGAAAAAGTCTGGTGACTCAAATAGCAAACAACCCTCTACCATTAAGGTGCCCGATGCCTCGTTGGTCCCGGTGCAACCTAAGCCATTGAACTCTCACGATAAGACAACCAAACGATTGGTCGTGGTATTATCACAGGCTTCTTTGGAAACCCACAGAATCAGCACCGGTGGCGGCCCAGGAACGGAGAAATACGCTTTGTTGAACTGCGACGATCATCAGGGTCTTCTTCGACGGATGGGACGTGATATCTCAGAGGCTAGACCCGATATCACCCACCAGTGTCTTCTCACGCTATTGGATTCTCCTGTTAACAAAGCCGGAAAGCTTCAGGTGTATATTCACACTTCTAAGGGTGTGCTTATAGAGGTGAATCCATGCGTGAGAATTCCTCGTACTTTCAAACGATTCTCCGGACTTATGGTCCAACTTCTTCATAGATTGTCGATCCGTTCCGTCAATTCCCAGGAAAAGTTACTCCGTGTGATCAAAAATCCAATCACAGACTATCTCCCCACCAAGTGTAGAAAGGTGACCCTATCTTTCGATGCTAAAGTCAGACCTGTCAAGGATTACGTGGAATCTCTCGATGACGATGAGAGTCTGTGTGTCTTCATCGGTGCCATGGCCAGGGGTAAAGATACCTTTGCCGACGAATTTGTCGATGAAAAGATCGCCGTCTCTGAGTATCCGTTGTCCGCATCTGTTGCCTGCAGTAGGATATGTCATGGTACTGAAGATGCATGGGGAATTCTATAGATGGTTATGACAGAAATAAATGTCATATGAATATATCAAATACATTGAGTTTATGTAATTATAAGTAAATGGAGAGTCTGATTACAAGATATATAATTGTAGCAGCTTACGGGTTACCATTAAATGTATCTAAATTGGGTGATAGTAATGATATTATATGTATATGTGTTCTTTCTACTTATTCTTTATTCTTATCAAATTTTAGAAAAATGTATTCCAACAAAATGTTCAGCCTATTAACAACTGCCCCCTTTCAATGCCAACTCTTGATCAAATAATCTTCAATAACTCTAATAGTAAAGCTATACGCTATAAAATATTGTTGAACTCCTATTTCCGCATTAGGAAATTCCAGAGAAATTCACAGCGCCAAATCCCTAATCCTTTTATTCTCTTGTGGATTTTCATCTATATATACATCAAGTAGTACATATTTCCCCTACGCTTTCATACATTACATTATTTCTTGAACTCACCATTGCTACTACTGAAAATGCCTATTTTCGAAGCACCTGCAGTCCGAGTTCAAAGTTCACTGATCACTCTTGCTACCTACTTCATTCAGCATGCCTACTTAAAACCCATTGTGGATATCCATTCCTCAGAGGCAAGCTTTGTACCACTAGACCATCCAACTACTGCCCTCTATATTAGGAGGGATAACGGAAACAAGCAGAATCTTGTTAATGTGTTTGATCAGAAGGGTAACAAGGTTTATACCATTGAGAGGGAATCCTCTTTGAATCCAGTTTGGAGTCTTTTCACTTTCCCACAGAGGAGAGAAGTGGCTACAATCAGAGCAGGCTTCTTTCTTACCGCCGTTGACTTCCATAACAAAGGAGTTAATATGCAGCATAGAATCATTAAACCAGAATCTGGCTTCACATCGGGTAGGTTAAGAACATTCTATCTGGACGATGGTAGCAAGTATGCATGGACTAGGGGTACAAAATATTTGGAGAGATTTATCAATCCAGGAGGTGCCGATGAAGAAACCAGAGAAAGGGTGGCCAAAGTCAAGCTTATGAGACAGTGGAAATTTGATTACGAGATGATTATTGATGAATCTAAGATCGACACTGAATCAGCATTGGCCACGGGCTTTATTTGCATGATGACATTCTGGGGAGTCGGAGATATTACGGAAACCGTTGGACCTACGCAAATTCCAGAAGAGAATGTTAAAGAAGAGGAAGATAAGGAAGAGACAATCGAGGAAAAACCAATCAATGATAAACCTAAAGAATCGCAGCAACCAATCAAAGAAGAATCTGTTGAAGATCAGCAAGAGAAAACCCCCAACATTACTGTAGTTGTGGATTCAAACAATGATGCAGATTTGATTGTGGAAAAGGCCTGATTAGGTCTGAATGATAGCGTACGGGTACAAGCTACATGATAACTCCGGGGTAGATTAATCGTATACCTATAACTTTTTCACTTAAAATATATGTGATAACACTAGATCACCAGATCAATAAATAGCGTACGTGATAAATCGTAGTGTAAGTTGCTCGCAATATGCCAGTTTCCTGCCTTTATTCAGCAATCTTTATCTGGCGTCTAAATCAAAGGTACGACTGTTATTTCCGTACGATCCGGAATTTATCAATTATGTGCCATTGTTGACCCCGGGTTTTGCCTAATTCGTCAATCCGATGAGGATCTGGGGTAACGCTATTTAAGATGCGGATGCCGCAGTCTTAAGATGAAGATCTGGCTGCTTCAACCGGTTTACACTCATATTACTACTTACTTTACAGAGATCATTAACACTTCTTCATTGCTTACATTAAAATTCCAATTATGTGTCAAACTGCCATCTGCCCGCTCTGTCAAGGGATTTCCTGGACCGGATGCGGTAATCATGTTGCTGACGTCATGAATAATCATCCGAAGAGTGACTGGTGTTCCTGTACCCATGTATTTGAAGACGAGGATCCTAATTATCCACCAAAGGCAGGAACTGGCTCACCTGCTCCTGTAAAAGTCAAGGAGCCAAAGAAGGAAGAAGTTGCTGAGGTGAAGGAGGTCAAAGAAAGCACAGAAGATACAAAAGAAGTTACAGAGCCTACAGATAAAGTTGAAAATATCATCCCAGAATGTAACACTGCAATCTGTCCACTATGCCAACATATTTCATGGACCGGTAATGAACATAGAGTTGCCGAAGTGATGAACAATCATGCTAAAAACGAATGGTGTACATGCGCGCACGTCTTTGATGATGAGGATCCTAACTATCCACCAAAGGCCGGTACAGGTGAGCCTACTCCACACAAGCGGGCAATTTTATCATAAAGTTAAAGCTATATATAACGAAATAATGACATAAGTACGACAGAGACAGGACTGTAATTTGAAATCTCCGGGATGACATAAATTCGCATAAAATGCTTCGTTAGTCAGGATCCGCGAATGCTGAGTAAGCGGAATCGGATCTGATATCTTTCCATTTCTAACATTTGACAGAGTCTCACGGCATCATGAATTCAAGTGAATTATATTTATAAGCAGCCTATGTTTGTCAATTGGGTATAAATACATACGAAAATAACACCTGTAAGAAACATTTAGACCTTTGATATATATTCATACATTATTGAATGCAACTCCCCGTTCGTATTCTTGTTATATCAGCAATCATATTGCTTATGTCTTTAGTCTTTAAACTCAAATCGAGCTTGAAGTCCACCGTTAAAAAGTATAACCCTCTAGTTTATTCAATGGATAAATTCAATTTTAAAAAATCCCCAAATGGACCACTACCAATGTTCTTTTTCTCTCATGGTGGCCCAACTTTCGCTGATAGAGAAGATGAATTCGGCTCCAATAAGGGAGCATGGGATAAAACCAGAGAAGTTGGTAATTACATCAAAAATGTATTACATCCAGACTATATAATCTGCGTTTCAGCACATTGGCAGGCCGAATTCCCCGATAAAATTGAGGTGGCTATACCAGGACCTAAGGAGAATAGGTATATGGAAAGTAGTACTACCTCACATAAGATCTCACCGGATGAGAATGCTCTTATCTATGATTTCTACGGTTTTCCTGCACAACATTACAGGAACCAATTTCACACGTTAGCCAACAAAGCTATAGCAGAGGACATTGCTAAGACTTTGGATGATTCAGATTTCTTTGTTGCCAAAACCAGAGAACGTGGTATTGATCATGGCTGCTGGGTTCCCCTAAGAGTAGCCTTTGGAGATACCAAAGCTGAGGATACAAAGAAACTTGATGTTGATGTTCCAGTTATTCAAGTTTCTCTAGCAGGAACTGACGATATCGATATTCACTACAAACTAGGTCAGGCATTAAGTAAATATAGAGATTTAAACGGATGCTTGATCTTTTCAGGAATGTCCGTTCATAACTTACGGGATATCGGAAGAGCCATGTATAGCGGAAAGAAGGCTATGGATTATGTTAAACCATTTAATCAACTTCTAACAAAAATTCTGACCGGTCCATATGACCAGATCCTCCCACAATTGAAGGAATTGCCAAACAAGGAAGGTTGGAGAAGATTATACATGCTAAGTCACCCAACTAATGATCACTTCCTACCGGTTGTTGTTGGTGCAGGTGCATCTAGAGGTGATACCTGTAAGCAATTATACACAGACGAAGGCTTATCTCTAGGATGGAATATTTACAGGTGGGGAAAGACTGGTGAAGAGAAGCTATAGGTTTAATAGAATATTTATTGGTTTAATCTATTTATGAATTTGTATCATTAAGGTTTCATCTTAATCTGTAACAATCCTCAAACAAAAAAAATTTGAGGATTTAAAATCCTTTAAAATATGGTCTTTCAATATTCATATGTGACGTTAATTGTAAAGGTTTAGAGTTCAAATCCCCAATGATTATGCCATCTACTTACCAATATTCTTTTTATAAGCCGTACTTGAGTCTACGTGAGCGGCTCTCTCAAGTTTGGATTAATTACTATACGATTTTTGCGGTATTACTAGCATTTAAGATATTTCTATTTAGAATATCATTGATTCATTCAATTACACAGGCAAAGGCACAGACATATACACTATGTAAATCTTCAGAGGAATATGCTTCCTATGCCGCCAGTATACCGCACTATATGCTTGCACATACAAACACCTATTTAGCTAAAACGTTTACTGAAGCTAAAAATGATGCTTTAAGAGCAATGAAATTGAGTTTAACCATGACTAAAAACATGATTATATTTACAATCAACCTTACAATTGGTACGTATGTATGCTTTTTCACCTCTGCAGTCGATATCTCAGCCAATGTGGCATTGAATGCTACAGAGAGTGTAATCAGTATTGCCAATGAAACAACCATTAAATTCGCCAATGATTTGGATAATGGACTTGGTAATGTATCCACAATAGCCAATAAGATCATTTCTACAATTAATAATGCAATATCATCAATAAAGAACTTGTTTAATTCTAGTGGTAATACAGATGACATGACAAATAGCATTCACAGTGTGAATCTGACGATAAGCTCATTAAGAAACTGGAAAATACCCAGTCATATTAACACCGAAATTGAGGGCCTTAGAGCCAAGGTACCCGATTTTAACGATGTACAGACTGAAATGAAAAAGCTAATCAATGAACCATTTGATAAAGTGGCCAATAAACTCAATAGTACATCAATATCGAAGTTGGATGCCGATACCTTTTATGTACCAGGTAAGAGAAATATCGCTTTCTGTAAGGATTCTCCAAAACTGGACAAGCTATTTGAAGATGCAAAGAGCATAACTACTAAATCATCCTATATCCTTATGGCAATAGTTATTATAATAGCACTGACTTTTATTGCATATGAAAGCTGGGTTACTTACAGGAAATGGCTAACGATGGAAGAGACAACCAATAATATTGTTAAATATTATCGTAGTTGTCAAAGTGATCCTAATTTCCAATACTATGTCATGGCAGAAATTGATGCTTTACAGAATCGACCGAGCGCTATCATAACTGCATACTTGGCAAAATTGTTCTATCGAAGGAATCCTGATAACACAAACGGAATCAACAGACTTCATTGGCTTATAAACTATATGATGTCACCATATTCATTGACAGTTTTATTATTGGGCTTGTTAGGACTGGCAGGATTTGTTTTTCAAACTATTATATTAGTGCTACTATCACATCTTAAACTAGATGGATTGGACGATTTAGTTCACAATGCTACAGCTAAACTCACTGAAGGCTTGTCAGATTCAGTAAATGAATGGTGTAATAAAACAAACCAGGACCTTTTGAAATACCAAAATGAAATCAATAATCATTTATTGGTGAATGTGAAAGTTGCAACCAGTTCTGTGAATAACACAGTTTCTGCGTTCATGACTAAAATGAATACCAGGATCAAAGAGATTTTTGGAAATACACCACTGTATGATCCAGTGCAAAGTGTGGTTGGGTGTGTACTTTCCAGTAAGGTGGACAATATTGAAAAAGCGATGACTTGGGCAAATAAGCATGCACAAGTTAAATTTCACCAGTTAAATGCTACGGAATATATTCATCAGGCCTTAAATTCAACTGGTGACAGTAGATCGGGGATGAAAAATCGACTATTAGATGTTAGAACCAAAATGAAGAACGTAATGGATGATATTATTAGGACCTATAAAGAAAGCCTAAGGATTGAACTGTATATTTCACTAGCATTAATTGGACTCTGGATGTTAACAGTGGTTGTTGGAATTGCGATTATGCTTTACAGAAACAGGAAACAATTTGTTTTGGAAAAGGATTTCAGCGATTCGTCTGATTCAAGTGGCTACACGTATCCTAATAATGAAAAGCTGTATCCAACTCAAGAACAGAAGCATAGCTACTATACTGGAACAGGTCTGATCAACAGAACATTGGCCAGTATGCTGCATAAGATGAAAAGTACTAGAAGAAAGCCAGAGACTCAGCCTCAGCCTCAGCCTCAACCTACAATCATGAAAGCTATGAGACCACCTCAAGATAGTATCAGTACTTTAAGTAGCACATATACAGACTCAGGTATGTCTCGAGCGCAGATGTGGCATCGATAGAATGCTTAATATTAATATACAAATACAGATCTATTCCTCATGATGGTGGTGGTGGTGATGATGATGATGATGGTGGTGATGATCCTTTTGATCTTCCTTTCCCGTCTTCTTCTGTAATAACGGATTCTCTCTATGCTCTTCCTCCGGTGCCTCGTATTCCTTAGCCTTTTCGATTTCTTTACTCTTCTTGATCTCATCCTGCTTCTCTTTCTTTTCTTGAAGCTGCTTGATTTTCTTCTGCCTGCTGTTTAAGAAATACTCACCAGATTCGATCTCCAAATCAATCTTACGAGGCTTCTGAGGTGGTGGGAATGGTGTATACACTTTCTTCTCGATCTTTTTACCGGCCTTCTTAGCGTCTCTGACCTGCTTAGGAACTCTTCTAGCCACAGATTTCTTTTTGAACTGAGGTAGGAATCTTGACCAGTCTTGGTCTGCCAATTCAGGTCTTTTAGCCAATTCTCGCTTGATCATCAACTCTTTAATGTGATATATAGGGTGAACATTCTTCATACAATCTATAATGACCCTCCTTAAAACTTTCAAACCTTTGAAAGGTCCCATTATCGAAACGGTGCTTCCTTGAACCAACATATAGCAATCGGTTAAAAGCTCTAAAGCTTTCAATGTGTTACCGTCAGGACCAATGAGTCTCTGTCGACGTTTTATAAATCTCTCCTTGTTGGAAACGTATCCATCGATCTTAACAACTTCACAAGACACATCGTCTTGCATAATCTTAATTGCCTGTGGGAAGGGAACAGATCTGGCCAAAAGCTTGATGAGGTCTCTTGCATTTAAGATCTGAACCGGGTCGTATGTCTTTCTTGTTGTCTTGACGGTCATAGAACCTTCAACAAGATCCAAGGTACATGCAATTTGATGACTGGACAAGGCTTTTGTGATATCACCCCATGACTGTTTCAGGTATTCCTCTCTATACTTGGGGAATAGAGTTTTGAAAGAGGATTCTTCTAGAAAGGGGGATCCAGAAGCATTATCTTCTGGCTTGAAGGGATCGATCTTCCACTTATCGATTTCTGGGGTATCCCATGGTTTATCTTTGTTGTGAGTTGAAGGCATGGCTGCTGAAAAGTGGTCTATATACAGTGTACAGTATGTCAGTATGATGATGATCAAGTAGTGAAAAAAAAATTTTTAGGTGAAAAATTCAATATGCTTGACAGGCTGAAAAAAAAAGAGTAGCAAAAAAAAAACGTTATCTCAGATATGATAAGGCTACTTTATGTATGATATCGAGTAGGTAAGAATGGCTAAAAGACAGGGGAAATCTTTCAAGCAACGAAAGCAAAGCAATAAAAGACAAATATCGAAGAACGGGACACATGCAGGGATCGTGAAGGCCAGAAACAGGCATAGAAAGAGAAGCGAGGTGAAGAAGATGAAAGTGAGGATCGAAAGGATGAATGATCAAACGACGGATTCAGATGTGTTCCAGTTACAAGGATTGGTGGAAAACAAGAAAGAAAGGAAGCAGAGGAAGAAAAACGAAAGAGTCGAATCCGTTAAGATGCTACAGATGGAAAGACAGGAAGATATCAAGCAGCAGAAGGAAGAGACCACCAAACAGGGAGAAATGAAGAAAAGAATAGAGAAGGAAGCCAAACTGATTGATTCGATATGCTTGTAACATTATATATATGTATATGGTGTGATCTTTACTAATGAGATGACAACTGATTGTTTCCTAGCAGACTGTGTGTGTACCGTGGTTGTATTTACCGAGGCCAGATACCGTAATTGTAAATACATGTAAATACTCCAGATTCAGGTATCTAAGATCCTAAATCAGCGACGTGGATATCTACAAATGGAAAAAACATCGACCGTTGCGGAAATCAGCAACATCGATTTATTTATTTTTTTTTATTTCTATTTTTTTTTTTTTCTCATTCGAGCGGCTTTTCGAATTGGGATGCATTAAATAAATAGGATCGAGGAATCTCTAACATCACTCAACGATATCACTTAAGCATCATATTTTCACCATATTTTCACCATCTGATCTGTTCCCCCATCATCACCCTCATCCTCTCTCATGCTATGGATTCAATAGACGGTCTCATAGACCAAATCAACTACATGAGCCAGCGCTCCAGCGGGCTTACTTCTACTAATAGAAACTTACTAGGTCAACTCGACGGGATCGAGAAGGACATAACTGACAAGGAAAACAATATAGAACAACTTTCAACGAGGATCCAGAATTCCCAGATCTTCTTACGTCATCTTACATCGTTAACTCTACGATGCGATTTCTTGGATAAACAACTCTCTACTCTTGAAGAGACGGAGGTTAAAGACGGCAGTATCAGTGCTACCAGGAACCTGGGAATTCATGAGTTCCGTCAGTGGAAAGAAAACAGCTTGAACTGGAAAACAGCAGAAACAACCTTAGAGAATTTGACTACGGAATATGAATACCTTATTACCCAACTCCAGCAGACTACAACCAGCTACGAGGAACCTCACTATAGAAATATATCGATGGATGCATCTACGGAAGTATCCAATAATACGTCACTCTTTTCATCAAACAATACGGATTCCGTCACTCTTTCATCAACATTAGCGGAATCATCAGTAATAAAGGATCATCCCTTGGAAATACCCCATAAACCAGCCAAGAGAGATGCCAAGCACCATCTTTTGAAGATGGAAAGCTTCTTGACGATTCCCTACGAACAGAGAGTCGCCAAAAACCCATCTGAGGAGATCTCTCAACCGGCGCTCAAACATTTCCGTATATCTTCACTACACGAGAAGAAATCCGCCGAAGAGATGCTTCATTGTACGTCGCATTCGAATTCCACGGCTGCCGTGTCATCCGGTAAGGCTGTATCCTCTCCACCATCGTTTAGAAGAGGCCATGGACGAATGTCACTTTCTATTTTACCATTACTAGAAGAACAGGGGGAGAAAGAAAAGAAAGAAAAGAAAGCAGACGACAAAGCAGACGACAAAGCAGACGACAAAGCAGACGACAAGACGGTAGATAAAACCGATGATAATCATACTAGCAAGCCTAGTAATGCCACCGAAAGTTCCAGTTATCAGCACACGCGGAGACTGTCGCTTCCAGATAATAAGGTAGCACCGGAAGACGGGATGCGACACTGGATTTTATCGTCATCGGTTGCGCAGGTACAGAGCCCCGATGTTAACTATTATTTGGGACCAGATAGGAAGAAGCAGGGTAAGAAGTTGAAGCATTTCGTTTCTCATGCCACTGGGTTGAGCTTGGTGAAAGAAGGGCTCAAACTCCGCCAGTTCACATTCCCTAGCAAACCGGTGACGAGTATTGTTAATATACCAGAAGAACCCGTCACGGAGGAAGATGATTATGGAAATGAGAATGCCACACCTTTAGACTTTTCAAGCGATGAAGATGAAGACGTCGAAGACGAGGCCAACAATACCAAAGTGAGTGGGTTGACACTCACAGGAAATGGATGGGCTGCTACCAATACGGTCAGAGAGGATTCATCTTCTGGTTACAGCTATACCGATTCCGACCATAGCAAGCAGTTTGAAGATGATCTAAGTATCTTAGAACCCCATAAATTCGCATCTAGAATCAAACGTACGAGATCTCACGAGAGTATCTTTGATGATTATCAGAGAGATCATCAGATAAGAGAAAACAGTCTCAGGAGACTGGATCTCAAGGCGCAGACTCTGAAATGGCTCAAGCCGTCAGCACCAGTGGTTTCATCATCGAACGAGGTGATTGCAGCGAACCCTGGACACAATAAAGTTGACGTGGAGGGGGCAATATCTTCATCCCTAAGCAGGCTGAGCGTGAAAGGAGATGGCGAGAGTGATAAGGCTTCTACCGTAGCATCCGTGACTCAGCCAATCAATATAGCAACAAACTCAGACTCACACTGGTGGCAGAATATGCTACCAGGCAGCGCTATGGTAACATCAGAGACCGGCACGCTGATTGGTCAGCGAGTAGCACGGTCAGTTGCTAGCAATAGCGACGATAAGATGATGAAGCACCGATATGGCCATGGCAGATCCATCAGTAGTTGGTCGCATTCTAATAACTACGCAGCCAATGGATCATGCTCGACGATGGTGATTGGCAGAAATGGTAGCAGGATGATCAATCATGGGTCGAACTTCACAGGCAACGTTCTGAGCTCAAGGGTGAGCCAGAATGCGCTACACGAGGCACTAGAGAGTGAGATAATATAGTAGTATTTGTATTCTATTT
Source organism: Brettanomyces custersianus (assembly GCA_012295335.1). NCBI lineage: Eukaryota > Fungi > Ascomycota > Pichiomycetes > Pichiales > Pichiaceae > Brettanomyces > Brettanomyces custersianus. The sequence goes on along the minus strand of JAAVTW010000001.1, from coordinate 2,579,512 downwards.
AACCTTTTCTAAATTAATTCATGTGTTTTAACCATTCTTTTTTCACTTCCAGCCATCGCTGAAGTTACTCATAGACTTGTAGATATGCCTGATGGCATCGTCTTTACGAACGGCTCTGAGAGAGCGCTCGATCTTCTGTGCCTTGGTACCCTTGATGGATAATGAGCTTTCCATAAAGGATTTGGATGCTAATGACGAGACCGAGCTCTTCATATGGACAGAAGGCCGTGATCCAACAGTCACCGTCACATTATGAACCTCATGACCTGTTGTAGTGCTGTAACGAGGATGCAGCTTCTTACTCTTCTTGAACATCGAGGTTAGCGAGAATGATTTCGAGGCCAAGAGCCCTGACCCTCCATCCAACTCATCATCATCATCGATCGACTGCGTGGACTGTGTGGATTGTATAAGATCCACAGGCTTCGTCTTACCAGCAACGAGCTTCCTCTTGATCTTGACGCTCGAGTGCTTCTTGATGTATCTGATCTCTTGAGCGCCGTCTTCTTCGCCGTCTTTTATATCGTCATCTGTATCATTACTATTATTATCATCGTCATCGTCATCGAGGAAACTGATCATCGACTTCACCTGTGCAGCCGTCAGGCATCTCTTCTTCCGAGGTCTGACGAGTATTTCGTCGTCGTCGTCATCATCTGCACGAGCACTATGACCTTGGCTTTGCTCGCTGACATCTTTCTTCTCATTTTTATCGTCATCTTCATCACCCAACGCCTCCTTGACATCGATCGAATCCTCGAAGTCAACAGATGCAGTTTTGATCGAATCAGTCGCAATCGTCTCATAGAATGCATGGGATTTCTTATTCTTAGCTAGCTGCCTCAAGTCTGCGTTCTTCATGTACTGCTCTTCAAGGTATTCCTTCCTTCTCCGTTCATAGAATTCCCTAAGATAATCATCTTCATCGTCACTGAGATCCAATTCGTACGCTCCATCGTGTGCTCTTCTCTTCCTGAAAGCTCCCGTCTTCAAATCAGTGTATATCTTCTTCACCAACGCACTGTCTGCTTCAATATCATGGGCTGCAAGGTTTGCACGGATCTTATCCTTATCCACAACGATCTTCGTTGCATCGTCTAGCAATGCGTTGTCGTCGCTGTCTCCTTCATCATCACCTTCTCCGTCCGCTCCACCAGCTCCCTGCCATTCATCCTCGGACTCAACAGCTTCCTCCTCCAGCATATCTCCCATTCCAGCCTCTTTATATGCCTTTCGTCTGGCCTTCTCTTGCTGGGCCTGCTTCTTGCGTGCCTCTCTAATGGCCAGCACACGAGCCTTCTTGGTACTTTCGTCCTCATCAACGATTTCGTCGTTCTGAGTCGATTCAGCGATCTTAGCTGGCTCTGAGTTACCCACTGTTTCATGCTCTTTAACCTCTTCCTTACCCATTTCATGCTCCTTAGCTTCATCTTTACCAACTTCCTGCTTTTTAGCGTCACCTGCTTCCTCCACTGCTTCATCGGCCTGTGTCTCCGGTAGGAAGTTCTGCGAGTCCAACATCCGCTTCTTTTCATTCACAACCTCCGATTCTTTCGGCTGGGTGATGCTGATCAAAGCAGAATCCATCGTGTCCTCACCATCGTCTTTACTGATGCTGATATCGTTGGAAATGTCTCCATCATTCGTGTCGTTGCCGATGTTGCTGATATCACCAGCCTTGACTTCGTTTCCCTGTAGCTTCCTCAACACATCAACCCCCTCAACCTTGGCGAAAGCCCCCTGCGTCTGCTCTGATTGGTCAAAAACAGCCGATAAAGAGGCCACAGCCGATGCCGGTGGATTACTGCCAGCTGTAGGTGACATCTGGAAACTGATCTCAGGCGTTGATTCTCCTGCCTCCACGTCGCTACGGTCAGGCGTTTTCTCCTTGGCTTCTTCATTATTATTATTGTTGTCTTCATCACCATCATCATTATCGTCGTCATCATCATCCATATCTTCTTCCTCACTCTGATCATATTCATCATCCATAGGTAGCTTACCTTCAAGAATCAACCTATTTCTTCGTTCTTTCTCCTGCTCTTTCTCCGCCAGACGCTTATTGTTAGCTATCTCTGCCTGCATCATGTCCATGATTTCCTGCTCGTTGGCAGCCTGTTGCTTCTCCTTTGGGGTTCTTACCTGTCTCTTCTCAGCCAGTTTCTTACCCTGGTTGATTGTCTCCTGCCTGAGAAGGTCCTTGATCGTTTTCTTTGGCTTCTGGGTTCCTCTAAACTTCAGGGATATCATATGCTTGATTTCAAAAGCCTTGGTTTTATCCCCAAGATAGGCATACGAATTATCTGAGTCATCTGAGTCGTCAGACTCACTGGACTCTTCTAAATCCACCATCATACTCTTCCCAGCCTGCTCTTTCAACTTCTCCTCGTAATTATTCAAAGGAATGCTTGGCTTGACGGCTTTTTTCGGTGATGTCTCTGGCGTTTCATGTGTGCTGGCTGAAAAAGTCTGATCCGTGTCTGACTCTTCATCACTGGAATCAGCAAAAGCTTCCAATAGCTTCTTAGGAGTGAACTTTTCCTTATTCGACTTGCGAATTGTGACTGAAGCCTCCTTGATAAGTTCATTCTGACGAACTGCATCTGCCAATTCATCAAGCTTGGTTGTTTTGCTCTTAGTGACATGAGCATCAGAAGGTTCGGCCACCTTTTCCTCAGGACTGCTTTCTTCCGCTTGCTCTTCATGCTCTTCCTCCTGCTCCCTCTCCTGACGCTTTTCCTTGATCCTGGCCTCGATCTTCTGCTCTCTCGTCATTTTCCGGTAAGTTTCCAGGGGAATTCCCTTGATCTTCGAGGATCTAGGAGCGGTATGAGTGGTATTTGCTTGAGTTTGAGTACTATCTTTTGGAGCATCATTATTCCGAGCACCATCCTTCTGACTTGAACTGATCTCCTTCTGCGTACTTGTATCTTTAAAGGAATCATCATCCTCTGTGATAGCTATATGTCTTCTATGCCGAACAACGGGTTCATCTTCGTCTGAAGTTTCAACAGGAACGGTTAAGGATTCAACTGGCTGGGTCTTCCCAATTACCTGTGTTGACTGCTGAGTCTTTTCAATGATTTGCGTTGGCTTCTCAGTCTTCTCAATGACCTGAGTTACTTTCTGAGTCTTTCCAATTACCTGGGTTGGCTGAGTCTTTCCAATAATTTGAGTTGATTGAGTCTTCCCAATTACCTGAGTTCCTTTCTCGGTTTCAACTACCTGAGTCTTGTCGATCGGTTGGGTCTTTTCAACTTCTGTCTTACCGTTCAACCTATTCATGATTCCATCGAGTATCCCAGAATCCAAGCCTAAGACACTCAAGTTAGGCTTTTCAACCTGACCATCATGCGATTCCGTCTCATCAACCACCTGGGTATCGTGCGAATCCATTGCTATGCACTATCGAAATCAGTAAAGTGACACGGTTGGTGATGGTAATCATGCTAAAGATCAAACAAATATTTCACCGCGTCGCGTCAGTCAGGTGCGAGGGGTCATGTGATAACAGTCAGGTGCCAATATCCATGTGACCTTCGCACAATGCCGAGTTAGAAGCTTCGATGCGTCTAAACGAATACCGAACAATGTAAAATTTCTTAAGCACGTGTGCGAAATAAAAACCCTTTGGAGTAATATTTTCTGGCCGGGGATTATACGAAGGTAATGAAGTGATTTTAGATGCCCTTCAGACACATGGATCAATAATTAGCATCGTATAGAAGGTAGAGAAAGCTTACAGTATACTGGGAGGGGAAGATATGAATACCCACGTGCTGATTAGATCTAATGACACGGCTGATGGGCGATAAAAGGTCGGACGGAAATAGATGCCTAAACAGGCAACCGTTAGGAAGATATTAGTGCAAAGAAGACTAAGGGAGTAATATGTCAGTTGGGGAAAGTATGGGAATTTAGTGTGCGGGGTAGTATCTTATTAGTCTTGGCAAGATCAAAATTTGATGGTTGTAACGTTAGAAAATTGATTATCAGGTCACTTTACCTATTACTTGTAAAATGGGAATTATAGCCAATAAGACGGGCTCGATAGAGAGAAATCTTGGAGTAAGGGTTGATACACAAACAATGGAAATTGTAAGTTTGGAGAACAATGGGACGGCTAAATGTTGGAATTGGGACTGAGAGTGCACGGGGAGAAGGATGAGGAGAGGTAGATAGAGAAGAGTGGAAAAGGGCTAGAAAGCTCAGAAAACTCGGTGTGAAGGATGGTACAAGGATGGTAAGCAACAGAGATATTCAATATATGGCATATTCCAACATGATCATCGCCAGCAGTGTTTCGCCGACCGATGATTCATTCTCTTCTCCGGCTCCTTCCATGTGAAAAATTAGACTGTGATAATACCGATTAGGTATGAGAACAATGGGACCCGAGATCAACACAATAGCGGAAGAAACCGCGAAATTATGCAGGACCGACCTGGAAAAGTATAAATATATGAGTATCGGCCAAGTTGTGAAGATTAGATGGGGAAGATCCAGAGGTTTCTCTAGAGGCAATCAATAACATTCTAAATTAATAATGGCTATTCAAGACCTTCCCAGAATCCTTAGGAAGGAAGTCACGTGGGGTAAGAACCCTGAAGAGATCGTCGCCACCGATGATGAAGAAGGTATTACGCTAACCTTCGAGGATGGTAAACAGGCCCATATCAGTGAAGACCAGATCGCCCCATCTGGTAAGAGATCCTACTGGCCCATCTTCACCGCCGGTGCCGGTCTTTTCTCCGACGGTTACGTCAACAACTCGGCATCTTCCATCTCCGCCTGCTTGAAGCTTATCTACGGTAAGCAGTATACCAATTCCCACGCTATCCAGAACGTGTCTTCGATCGTTTTCGTCGGTACCGTCGTGGGTATGCTCGCATTTGGTGTCTTTTCCGATTATATCTCCAGAAAAACCGGTATGCTTGTCTCATCCGGTGGTTTAATTCTCTTCTCCATCTTGGCCGCTGGCTCTTGGGGTGTCGGTACCAAAGCTTGTAAAGGCTGTAACGCAGGTGGCTTGTTTGCCTGCTTGACGGCTTTCAGATTCTTCTTGGGTATCTTCATTGGTGCCGAGTATCCGACCGGTTCTGCAGCCTGCGCAGAGGCCTCTTCGCTATTACCGGCCGGTAGAAGAAACAGATACTTCGCCTGGTTCACCAACTTCATGATCGATAGTGGTTTCGTCATCTCCGCGTTCGTCACCATGGTCATGATCTGGATCTGTGGTCCAAAACATCTCCAGCCAGTCTGGCGTGTGACCATCGGATTGGGTGCCATTCCTCCTCTCTCGTTGTTCATCATGAGACTGAAGTTCGAAGAAGGTGAACAGTTCCAGAAGTTGAACTTCAAGAACGTCAAGGTTCCTTGGATGCTCTGCTTGAAATACTACTGGATGAGATTGCTCTTGGTTTCCGTCATCTGGTTCATCTACGATTTCTCTTCCTACGCATTCGGTATCTACTCTACTACTATTTTGACCACCATCGTCAAGGACGGTGACCTCTACAAGACATTCGGCTGGAACGTCGTCTTCAACTTGTTCTACATCCCTGGTGCCTTCCTCGGTGCCATCTCCACCGATTACATCGGACCAAGATTAACGTTGGTTATCGGTGTGTTCTGCCAGGCCATCGTCGGTTACGCCATGGCTGCCAAGTATGCCGTTCTTTCAGAACATATTGCTGGTTTCGTCGTCGTCTACGGTATCTTCATGACTCTTGGAGAGTTCGGACCTGGTGATAATATCGGTTTGTTGGCTGCCAAGTCAAGTGCCACCCCTGTCAGAGGTGTCTACTACGGTTTGGCCGCCGCCTTCGGTAAGATCGGTGCCTTTGCTGGTACCTATGCTTTCCCAGCTTTCCAACAGGACTATCCAGATGGTGTTAAAGGTTACCAGGTCCCATTCTGGTTGGCCTCATCTTTGGCCATCTTTGCAGGTCTCTTGGCTCTCTTCTTGCTCCCACCTGTCGACCAGGAAGCTATGCAGAGAGAAGACCTCAAGTTCCTTCAGTACTTATCGCAGAATGGATTTGATGTCACCCAGCTCGGTGGTGGAAGTTTCGGTGATTCGTTCAAATTCTCCGAAGAAACCGTCCACGTCGAAAACGAGGCTGCTAAGGAGGACAACTCTACCGGATCCTCATCCAAGCTCCCTACCGTCTTGTAAGTTAATAATACGATTTAATACTATACTATTAGAAAGATGTAACTACATAAATTACATAAATTGCTTTATGCGCATAATTAATTTTCATTGAAATCCTCTTCCTGCATTATTCGCTACATTCCGCACTACCTGGCATATATTGGTCTGCTACACTTATTACTCGTCGTATCCACACGTTCACTCACTGGCTAGTGCTAAAAACTTGGTATTAAGTTGTCTAGAGGTATCACAAACAGAAGTGCAAGTTTCAGCGTGAAATTCCCTCATCTACTCTCATGGACCACCCAGATTCAACCACGGGGTCTTCTGGACATTCGACCGGGCACACGGGTGCCAGTCGGGCCAGGATGCTCAATTCTTCGCTCACGTCATCATCATCCATCAGCCAATCATCTGGCAGAAGCTCCAAGGGTTCTGAAGGCTCCAACCATGGGGCTCCAGTTCACGACGACTCAGCCACGGGCGAGGCTTATAGGTCTTTCCAGGGCCAACGCGCTGGTGCAGGTAGCGCAGGCGTTGGTAACGCAAGTATTGGCAGCATCGGCAGTATAGGGCAAGAGGTGCCTGGAATTCAAAGTACGCAAGGTGCGCAGATAGCGCAGGCAAAGATAGCGCATGCGCAGGCAGCGCAGGCAGTGCGCGCGCAGTTCGGCCAAGGTACACAGGGTGCCCACCCTCAGATGGTTCCCCAGTACAGTCAATACATGCCTGGTGGATTCGCTGGTACCGGCATGACCAGTACTGGGGTGGCTACCGGGCCGTCTGTTAACGGGTACGTTCCCAGACCACGGGGCTATTACGCTGCCCCGCAAGTTCAGCCAATCCCGATTCAACAGGTGCATGCAACGGCATCCGCCTCTACCACGGCGTCTGCCAATGCGGCCAAGCCACACTTGGACCGCCTGTCTCCCGGTACGGTGCTGGCGGTGGGTCACCACCATGCGACGATCGTCAGCTTTATCGGGCAAGGAGGATTCTCCCATATCTACAAGGTGCGGATGGACCCACAGGAGCACGGTTCCGATATCGGGTGTCTTAAACGGGTGATAGTTCCGAGTAAGCAGGGACTCAGTCGCTTGAGGGCCGAGGTGGAAGTGATGAGGCGTCTCAACCAGTGTCCGTACGCGGTGCGCTACTACGATTCCAACGCCGCACGCATCCCAGGGTACCAGAACTGCTACGAGGTGCTTCTTTTGATGGAGCTATGCCCTAACAAGTCGCTCTTGGACTATATGAACGACAGGCTGGCGACGAAGCTCAGCGAGACAGAGATCTTGGCCATCATGCTTGACGTAGGAAGGGCCATCTACGAGATGCACCGGCAGGGACTCGTGCACAGAGACATCAAGATCGAAAACGTGCTCACAGATGCCGAATACAGGTTCAAGTTGTGCGATTTTGGCAGTACGTGCACCGCTTTACCGGCTCCAAAGAGCGTCAGCGAGTTCAGGATGCTCCAGATGGACCTCATGCACCAGACAACCCCACAGTATCGAAGTCCGGAGATGATCGACTTGTACAGAGGGTACGCGATCGACTCGCGGTCGGATATCTGGGCGTTTGGTGTCTTTCTCTACAAGCTCTGCTACTACACGACGCCGTTCGAAGGTGTTGGAGAGCTGGGGATCCTCCACTCGGCCTACAACATACCGTCGAAGCCTGAGTATCACTCCGGGATCAAGCACCTGATAGGCCTCATGCTACAGGAGAACCCGGACTACCGGCCGAATATATTCCAGATCCTCGAGATTCTCGCGGGGCTGTCGAACATCGACCTGAAGACGTTGAAGATAGAGGACTTCTACCATAAGGGATCGTATAAGGAGCCCGGCGACAAGTACGCGATCGGCAGGATGCATCCGTTCTGCGCCAGCGTCGTCCCGCTGGCTTCACCGTTCCAGCGGGTGGAGACTCACGGCACGAATCCATTTGTGAGCGATGGCAACTTGGGTGGTAGCAACCTGAATAGTGGCAGCAACCTGAATAGTGGTAGCAACCTGAATAGTGGCAGCAACCTGAATAGTGGTAGCAACCTGAATAGTGGTAGCAACCTGAATAGTGGTAGCAACCTGAACAGTAACAGTCCTAGCAAGCTGAATAGTGGTAAAGCTACAACTGGGGCCAAGGCTGATGCTGGAATCACCGCCAACAGCGACTCCAGCCGAGTCTCACAGGCTTCTTTAGGCCCTAACCAGATCTCTGGCAAGAAATCTGATGAACCTCATTTGATTCCTGGCAATGCATCCCATAAGGATCACCAGGCCTCTGGCCAGATATCCCGTAGTAGCACAGGCATCTCTAAGGCTGAGGCTACTAAGGATAGCGACAACCTGGCAGACGCATCGACCACGGCACCCTCGTCATCCCTGGACCCAAAGCCGGCCACGGCTCTCTCCATACCCTCAATAACGACCGAGGAACCCAGCGAGCCCTCCCACCCAGCCACCTCCCACCCAGCTACCTCCTACCCAGCGACTTCTGGGTTGCCAGCCACCTCTGGGCTGCCGGCCAAAGCCAGGTCCGTCTCCACGTCCACATCGTCCCTGGTAGACGACGTGGAGCAGAGGTTCCCGGCGATCTCGTTGGCCAGCCCCGGCAAACGGTGGTCGGCCAACAACCCGTTCCCGTCGATTGCAGCCAACGGATCCTCGGAGAGCTTCGAAGCCGACGAAACGATCAGCATGATCTCGCACGGTAAGCCGGACGACGCAGACGACACGGGGGACCTCATCGATCTATCGAAGGAGAAGCCGAAGTTCTCGTCGAATAACCCGTTCGACCTCAAATGAGTACATAAATAACTATATGGCTACACAAATAGCTACACAGCTACATAAATAGCTACATAAATAGCTAAATAGCCACATAGCTACATAGCTACATAGCTACACAAATAAAACAACTGCATAAGAATCGAATGTATTGCAACCCAGGTCTGAGTCACTGTAAAGTTATATACCGAATTTAAGCCTTATCCTCAGGGAAAACAAACCAGTCGTCTGGGTTGTAGTCCTTGTCGGCGGCGGCGTCCTCGACGGAGGCAGCGGTCTTGGCGGACTTGACTTCCACGGCGGCGCTGTCGTACTCGGCCAGGGCGTCTGAGCCTTCGGCCTCCAAGGCTGGTGTCTTGAGGGCCTTTGGAAGATGCCAAGGCTGGGTGGCTTCCTCTGCGTCGGCGGCAGTTAAACGTCTTGGTTTAAAAGCCTTCAATTCCTTCACGTACAAGTCCTGGATCATGTTTGATCTCAAGGCGGACATGTGGAAGAGTCTGGCGTTCTTAGCACACTGGGATGGTTAGTAGGGAGAGATGATATACCAATGGATGGGGTGGTACGAGGTAGGAGGTGATGCTGTGGTGCTGTGGTACTTTTGTGATACTTTTATGATCATTTTGATCATTCTGTAACGCTCTTGTAACGCTCTTGTAATATTTTTGTAAGAAGATCTTCACAATTCGTTTTGTGTTCACCGTGTTGTGTTGACTGTGCTCGGCATTCTAACCGGCGATCCTTCATATCACGTCCTACCATTTCATATATGGTGTCATTGTAATCCCCTCATCCAGATCTGTCATACTTACGGTTGTTTTGGCGATGGAAGCAAACATTGTTGGTCCTATGTATATTATTACAACCTCTCAACGTTGTGGTAACAAATTAATGTTAACATTTTTCTCACTTTTTCATTTCACCATTTTTTATTTTTTCCAAAATAACGAAATCTCGTTGGTTGAAAAACACCGCGGACATCCCTAAACCAGATGGATGCACCAACGGTATTGGCCCAATGGCTAGGTAGCTGCTGGCCAGGTAACTACTACATACATCACCTACATCACCGTGTCGAACTACTAATATATTATATATATATGAATCCTCACATAGCTACTATCATGAAAGACCCATCATTGCTTACAAATCGGCATCGTCCTCATCAGGCAATGGCATAGCAGCAGCCTGATCCATCTCAGCCTGGTACTTGGTCATCAAAGCCTTATCGACCTGGACTTCTGGTGGAGCCAAAGCTGGGGATTCGACGAACTCCAACTGGTTGTTACCGACCAACTTTCTGGCCAACCATAAGAATGGCTTCTCGAAGTTGTAGTTGGATTTGGCGGAGATATCAAAGTACTGAAGGTTCTTCTTTCTGTGGAAGGTGATGTTCTTGGCCTTGACCTTTCTCTCCTTCACATCGACCTTGTTACCGCAAAGAACGATTGGAATGTTCTCGCAGACTCTCACCAAGTCCCTGTACCAGTTAGGAACGTTCTTGTAGGTGATTCTCGAAGTCACATCAAACATGATGATACCACACTGGCCGTTGATGTAATAACCATCTCTCAAACCTCCGAACTTCTCCTGACCGGCGGTATCCCACACATCGAACTTGATCTCGCCGAAGTTCGTGTAGAAAGACATTGGATGAACCTCAACACCGGAGGTAGCCATATACTTCTTCTCAAACTCTCCCGTCAAATGTCTCTTGACGAAGGTGGTCTTTCCTGTACCACCGTCACCAACCAAGACGAGCTTGAAAGTTGGCACGTTTTGCTGACCGTTCTGTTGTGCAGACATATTGTTACAACTGATAATGCGCTGGGACTCAGGAACACAAATGTAGTATCAACCTGAAAGAGTCGTAAACTGTGTTAAATAGGTGAAAAATAAAAAAAAATAAAAAATAAAAAAAAAATGTGAAAATTTGATCGAAGAAATTCAGAGAAAAATACGCAAAGGGGCGAAACGTACACAATGGGGGCACGGCGGTATCCGGCATGGTCGTTTATGCAGCCGCGGGCAAGGGTTTATGCAGCCGTAGCTGATATCGAAATGAAGGTGTTAATACGATGATAGCGGAGGTGTTGGCACATTGTAACAGCTGGATTGTGCTGGTAGATTCTGGATGCTACCAGCGATTCGATGTTAGACGATGTTGATCAATCTGGGAGATGCTGGTATTTCTGGGAGGTGCTAGTGGGTGCTGGTGGGTGCTGGTGGGTACTGGTTAATAAGCTGCCATCCTAGTACCTGCCGGGTCTATCGCGCCCGTAACGCCGCGGCTGTGCGTAGCCCCGTGGGTGTCCGGGCATTTCGCGGCCGGAGGAAAAATTTCCCCTGGACGAGAACTCGCGGCCACCTGAATTCTCACGGCCAGACGAAAAATTACGGCTGGAGAAATTTCCCCGGTTCGAGTAATCGCGACGGCCGCCGGAGTGGCCACCGGGGCCACCGAAGCCACCTCTTCCTCTTCCACCACGGAACCGCCGCGGCTCCCTGAAGTTGGCTCGCCGGCTATGATGCTTATCCTCGGGCAAAACGATCGGTCTGTTCGTCTCTTCCAGTTCCCGTGCGATTGCCTCGTCGATCATTTTCTTTTCCGCCGCCGTGTCGTAGTGGTACGGTGGGGGTGGTGGGGCAGGGAAACCGGCCCGAGTTGGTGGGGGAAGCACGGGGTGAGTAGCAGAGGGCACTGCCTTGCTTTTTCTACCGGGCATCCCACTATAATGCTCACTAAGTTTGTAATGATAGGCAGGAGTGATCTCCTTGGAGTGATAATGCGAGTCGTATGCCGGGTTCTCCCTGGCAATGGCCTGGTAGTACTCACAGTATAGCCTGACATGGTTCTTTCCCGCGAGGTGGGATTTAACCACGGACCGGGACCCGTGGATCAGCGTCGTTCGGCAATATGGACAGTAGTAGTTTGCCATGTATAATTTGACGTTTAATTCGAATGCCAGTTCAATAGGATCGCTGTAAATACCGGGAGAAGCGTTTCTCGGTTATTCAGCATACCTGACAAACCAAACTGTCAATAATTTTTCAGTGAGAATAATTATTTTTCACTTATTTCAGTGATCCATCGCTGTAGTTATCACCACGGCTGTCACTGTGATTGCAAGCATTTAGTTGTTGGAAGGCAGCTATCAACATCTAGATCGTCTTATAGCATTCTCACAATGTCTCTTCCGATTTCTTACGACCCTACAACCAAAAAAATACACTTGGCCGATGGCTACAAGCCATCGCAGAATAAAGACTTGGAGCTGGAGATATCTCAATTGAACAGCTTGATGAAGGATTTCGTCAACACAAACTCGGACGTCCCGCCGATTCCAACGCCGCAATCGTTCAACAAGAATTTGACGCTGATGGTGCGGAAGATGAACCTCAGCGCTACCAACTTGATGAAGAAGCATAAGTATAAGGAGGCTTCCAAGCAGTTTGGAATAGCACTAGGCTTGGCCACTGCACGTCCTAAATTCGAGAGTTTCCAGCTTTCGATGGCTCAGGTCATCTTCTGCTTGATGGGAAGATGCGATGCGCTTATGATGGATAAGCAATGGATGAAAGCCTATCAGGATGCCGAGGTGTTGTGCCAGTTGGCAGCAGCTGTTCCAGAGAACCACCTAAGGAAGGGAGTGTGTGAGTTAAAGCTGGACATGCCACTTAAAGCCAAGGCTGATTTCGAACGAGGACTCTGCTTTAAGCCGGATCATGTGAAACTACAGAAGCATCTTGAGTTGGCCAATGATGTGTTGGCACAGAGGAATGGAGAGAAATGATGAAACGGTGATTTAATAGTAAGCAAAGGTTTATAGTTAATAGTCAGTTAATTAGATAGTAAGTAGTAACTGTAATAGTAATAGTAATAGTAATAGTAATAGTCAGTTAATTAGATAGTCAATAGTAGATAGTAATAGTCAGTTAATGATAATAGTTATAGTAATAGTTATAGTAATAGTTCTAGTTAGTAATTACAGTTATTATCAATTATTACTTATACCTTACAGTTATTATCTCACTCAACAATAACAATCTACATAAATGTCACATATCCCCATTCATAAATTAATCAATTCAATCACAACCGTCCTACTTGGTTATCTGTCATATTTCAATCATCCTACATTGTAGTTCCACTCTTTCATCTCGTGATTTTTCCCCCATTTTCATCTCCTTTCCCTGTTATCGGCATCACCCTTTTTTTATTATTCATTAACCTTTTCCCTCTTATTTACCAGCCCATCGCTTTTATCTTCTTTTCCCCATCTCTTGTCATCCCATGTCCTATTAATACCCTTCAATTATCCTGCTTGTACCACTAATCACTCAATCCCACCTATAATTGATTCAATTTTAATGCCGAAGGATTCGCAGCCGGTCTTTTTCGGTGATCACGCTGATCCTCCCAGCCGTCCTCTCTCCCACACGCTGAGATTACCAGGACTTCAGTTTAATACCAATACATCCTCCTCCCTATCACAGGCCCACACCATGCCGGCCTCCTTCACCATGGACGCCTTCCGTCCTGATCCCAACATCTCCACCCTCGCATCGACGCGTCGATCGACGCATGATCAACTGAACAGCGCCGCATTCTCAAGTCAGCCGCGTAAAATTGATCCAACGCGTTATCATGATAACGCTATAGATCAACGTTTCAATCCAAGGTCAGCCAACAATATGTCGCTCGGAACACGCCCGCAACTTAGCGACTTGGGTAAGCGACTGGCTGAGGAAAGAAAGCTCACCAAAGCCAAGCGCGCGCGGACGCAGGCAAATGGAAGGTTTGCCGATTGGAGAAATAGTACGAAGAAGCCTGCTGGATGGGCGAATTCGGATGGTTCTCATTGGGAGATGAAACCGAAGATAGGGACTACTGCTGAAGGTAAAAATGGTGAAATACATGATGAATCCACTCCTATGCTGGGCAGAGCTACGGCAGCTCTTAACAAACCAATAGCAGAGCCAGATAAAACCGTTCAACTTGTAGATAGAACTATCGAGACTTCAAATTCCATTGCATCGTCTGCTCGGTCGATTCATCACCACCAACCCACAACATCAAAGCCTACGAACCCATCTAACACCGTCGTTGTAAGCGACGATGACGATGATGATGATGATGTCATCGATCTCACTTTTGATGACGATACATCCAACCGGCAACCTGCTAAACCGGTCCGTAGAACAAATACCGATGATTTTGATACAGATGATGTCGTGATTGTTCGGGAGGTTCAGCTAGAAAATCAACCAAGTAGGCAACCGACAAACTATAATAATCAGAATAATCCACAGACCGCATCTGGTCATCTATCGGGTCCTCTCAAGATGCCGGCTCCTCAACCAACTCGAAACCATAACCTGACTCCTGTGGATTACACAAACCTCTCTGGAGAGGAGTTACGGCGTGCGAACCCTAATACAAGGATGCTTACAAGAGCCGAGCTGCTCAATAGTGTCAAGCGAGTTCCAACACCATTTGCAATGCTTCAGAAGAGACTGGCTCGTCAGGCTCGTCAAGTTCGTCAGGCTGATCGGAATATGCACGAGCAGATAACGCCGGGGAATTATCCAACGGAAATACCGCATTCTGGATCAACTCAGAGGGCGCCAGCGGATACCTCAGTTCAGAATCATCATCATTCTCTTCTAAAATATGACCCTATTCCGATGTCCGACGAAGAAGAAGCCAGACATCACGTTCCGAAAAATCTTCGACGTAAGAAACTAAATAGTGTCTATGGAAACGTCGTTGGAGTTACCAACCGACTCTATGAGCGGGCTAAAGTGATCGGTAAAGAAGTCGGTACTGCACTTGCACAGTTACAGCAGGTGCGTGTCCGTTTTAGAATGTCCCCTCAATCTCATAACCCACAAGCACAGACTGATCTTTCCCGATTGGAGCCTCTCATTGACTACGTTGCTGGTCAAAATAGAAGCTTGTCTGCCGATGCAGAACTTCTCAGGCATAACCGTGAAGAGCTTCGCAAGGAGTGGAACTATAAACTGAGACTCCGAGACAATCTGATTGTCTATAGTCGTATTCTTCCCGAGAACCAACGCCCACCGCAGATGGATATGCGGCACGTAAACTTGGCTGAGTTCCGTAAGCTTTTCAATAGTTTGCGTACTCGATTGGATGAGATCCACAAACTGAAGTTAGGGAATGAAACTGTTGGGGATGCTGTTGGAGAACTTACGGGGACTCCTAAGCAGCATTCAGCTTCAGCTGTTCCTCATGCAAACGTATCTTCCATCCCAATGGTATCTGCGGATACCAGTGATGAGGAACCAGAAATTTTGTCTGTGAGAGATGTTCCACAGAGAGAGATCATCCAAGAGGAAAAGCCAAAGATGAAGAGTGAATCGAGGCCTCAAGATGAGTGGTGGAATGATGAGATGTTTGGTAAATTTGGTGACACCAATCCTGCAGCCAATCAATTTGACGACCAGTTTGCTGATATCAGCATGGAAAGTATGAACAACCCTTATATGTTCAGTGGGTATCATCGGCAGGATGAGACTGAGAGTCTCAAAAAGCTCTTGAGTGGAATCCGGCCTGATGAAGAATACGTAGAAGGTATGGAAAAGACTCCTGACGATATGCTTGTTCCTTTGCTTAAGCACCAAAGAATTGGTCTCGCCTGGATGAAGGCAAAGGAAAAATCTGATACCAAGGGTGGAATCTTGGCTGATGATATGGGACTTGGTAAAACTATCCAAGCCCTTGCCATTATGCTTTTGAATCGATCTACCGATGCAAAATGTAAGACCAACTTGGTGATTACTCCAGTTTCTCTATTGCAACAGTGGGCTCAAGAAGCTCGACTCAAAATTAAGCCTAGCGCTGGTTTTTCATGCTATATCTATCATCAATCCAACCGTCTTAAGAGTTTTGAAGAGTTGAGCAAGTATGATATGGTTCTCATCTCTTACAATACTCTTGCATCCGAGTGGAAGAAGCATTTTGCACTTGCAATTTCTGAAATGAAACGGTCTAAGAAATCAGATGTTCCAGAGTATGGAAGTGGCGGCGAAACCTATGTGTCACCATTTTTCAGCTCCAATGCGAAATTCTATCGAATCGTTTTGGATGAAGCTCAGAATATCAAAAATAAGCTTACAAATGCGTCCCGTACTGTGGCCACACTTGAAGGCACCTACAGATGGTGTCTATCCGGTACTCCGATCCAGAATAGAATAGAGGAATTGTATCCTCAGCTACGGTTCCTTCGTATCAAACCTTACTGTGATGAGCATCAGTTTAAATCCCAGATTGCCTCACCGATTAAGAGTGGATGGGGTGAAACTCGAGCATATAGTAAAGTTCACGCAGTGCTTTCAGCAATTTTGCTTAGAAGAACCAAGACATCGCAGATTGATGGTAAGCCTATCTTAGAACTTCCTGAAAAGCATATCTGCATTGAATCTGTGACGATGACAGATAAGGAGGCTTCTTTCTACAAGCAATTGGAATCCAGTTCTGCAAAATTGGCTCAGAAACTTATGCAGAATAATACCAAGAAGAAGAGAGCCGCAGTTGCAGGAGGGGTCAGTACGGATACCATAGATGAAGCAGCAAATGTAGCAGCACCAGACGCCTCGATCATGCCGATGATGAAGCGTATCGGTGGAGGTGGTGCCATCGGCCGTAATAGCAATGGTTCCGTTTATAGTTCGATCTTAACTCTGCTTCTTCGACTTAGACAGGCATGTGATCATTACTATCTGGTGAAGATTGGTGAGGACAAAGAGAGGACCCAACAGAGAGATACGATCCATGAGGAAGTTAAGGCATGTCAGGGCTTCAATGCAGGCATCATTCAATTGATTGATAACGAAAGAGAGGATGAGTTGGTCTGTCAGATGTGTAATGAAGCCATTCCCGAGCAAGAAGCATACTTGCTTAGTGGATGTGGCCATGTAGTGTGTCAGGATTGTTTGGTTCCATTTTTCGATGAGAATTCTGATTCTGGTACAGGCAAAAATCGGACTGCCAAGTGCACGATCTGCAGAAAACCATGCCTTGAGAGATATAGTGTTAGCATACCAGTCTATGATGCTGTTGTGAAGGAGAGACTGAATTGGGGTCAAATTAAAAGACGGTTCAGTCTTGATAGTCGTAGTGCCGATAAAGCCTATCGGATTAATAAGATCAAATCACTCATCACAGAAGATGGTGGTAAGATCATGATCTCAGCAAAGGTGGCGAAATGTATTGAGTTGGTCAAATCGATTCTGGCGAAGAATCCAGATGAGAAGATCATCATCTTCAGTCAGTTCACCACATTCTTTGATATCATGCAGATTGTGCTCTTTGCGTGTAAGCTACAATATCTTCGATACGATGGTACGATGGATGTGGATCTTAAGAATCAGACCGTTTCCACCTTCTACAACGATCCTACAAAGAAGATCCTTCTTCTTTCACTCAAGGCAGGAAATGTTGGTTTGACGCTTACTTGTGCCAACCACGTGATCTTGCTTGAGCCATTCTGGAACCCATATGTGGAAAAGCAGGCACAGGACAGAGTTCATCGTATTTCGCAGACCAGGGAAGTGTTTGTTCATCGGATTTTGGTTCAGGGTACCGTTGAGGATAGGATTATGGAGCTTCAGGAGAAGAAGGAAAAGATGGTGGAGACTGCATTGGATCCAAAGGCAAGAAAGTATGTGAACAAGCTAAGCAGAAAGGAGCTTGGATTCTTGTTTGGTTTGAATGGTTTGGCTACTTTGGATAATGATAAATGAATAATATGATAGTTTAATGTATTGGATTAGTTTAATTGGGGTCAAGGCTTTACTACTGTGAGAATATAATATTTGAGTGTTAATATATAATATGATTAAAATCGCATTGGAGTAGCTGGTTAGTCGCTTGCTTGGTGATACGAAGTTATTGATACGGGTATGCCAGTGATTAGTTAGGCTTTACTTCTGGTAGCACAATATGTAGTTGAGGATTGTTGAATAAATATCACAAATCAGGTAAAATACAATTCTTCAGATATAGCTAAGTAAGGCAGTAAAATGCAGGAGGTGTCAATAATAGCTCGTATTGCATAAGAAGCAGAATTGCTGACGGCGGAAAATGAATTAAATCTCACAAGCAGTTACCACGAGTATGTCGTGGTTGTACGGAATATACAGGGATAGTATTTATTGGTGTGATGCTTAGTAAAAGTAGTAACTGTTAAATGGACCAACGGTTGGTTTTTGTGCCAAAAAGCAGCGTAGCAAGAGGATCAGCATCCGGCTTCATCTAATGAACGATCTGCATTAATTCCACACGTCAAGTATCGTAGAATTACACTGCATACTTTCTAGCAGGATAAGCATGGTATAAATCTTACAGGCATTATTACATGATTACCTATGCCATATAGCACCCCGCCAACACCTCTGCTCCCTGTTGGCTGCATAATTAGCGGTACGACGTTGCAGAGCAATATGCAGATTCGCGTATATAGAATATTCTTTTTTACTACTAACGACTGGATACGGTCCAAAATTGCTACCAAAATGTAAATTCCCCCGAACCAGGAACGAGGTGCCCAAACGACACCGATAGGCAGGTGCCACCAATATCCGTTCAATTGATGCCCCTGCATTGTGCCCCGTTAGACCTGTGCTCCGCCTGTGCTGCAGCCGCTTCTCACCCGTCATTTACCCCGTTACCGGAGTGGTGACAATTGTTGCAATTCTGCATTCCTAAAATTCCCTGCTATTTTTTTTTCGTGATTTAAACTCTTCGTGGCTACCAAAAACGCTGTTCATTAACGTCGAGTACTTAACGACGGCTCTATAAGGCACCAATCAACCTATCTGAATGCATCGCTACCGCCAATCAGACAACCCGCTGGCGGGCACGAATGTCGCACACAACGGCAACCCGGACAATAATACGGGTTCCAACCAGGATCCAGCTACTCAGGCCTCTGGCAGCCCATCGGCCACCCTGGCATCTGTGACGGAGATTCCACCTTCATATATTCAAAATCAGAGGAATGCGTGGCAGCGGGCGGTCCCGCCGATTTCCAGCCTACCGAACCCGGCCCAGCTGCCCAATCCCGCCGGCCTCGCGAGCCCCGCCAGCCTGCCGCGGTCGTTCGCGGTTTCCCCGGCCACCGGGGGTGATTCCCCCACGGCGGGCCCCGGAGTAATTCCCGCGTACCCGGCCCAATATTATACACTTTCCACGCCGCTGCCCGGTGGATTGGTGAGCCAATTCCCCGCTCAGCCGGTAGGTCCCCCGGCTGGGCCGCCTGCTGCAGCCACTGGTAATGCCCACGTCTCAGCCCAGGCCGCGAACCCGCTCACTACCCGTGCGTCTGACCCGGGTCTGAGTGCGCACACCCAGTACGTCCCCGTCTACGGCCCCACTCCGTATCGCAGCTACGGGGGATTCGTACATTACAACAAGCCGTACGCAGTGGCGCCCGGCTACAACTACGGGGCTCCCCAGTGGACGGCCTCCAATAGCAGGTCCAACGGGTCTCATGCGTCCCATGGATCCCATCTATCGAACGGCTCGAGCGGGTCTCCCGTGCTAAACGGGTCAGACGCCAGCTCGGTCAGCCTAGGCAGTGAGAAATCAGCGGGCTCCCGTGTCGCTACCCAGGAGCCACCACGCCACAAGGTTCTGCCGAATACCACGCGTAACGGGGGAAGTACCAGAAGCCAGTCCCCCGACGGGATGCGCCAGAAAAGCGGGCAGCCCCCTATAAAGAAGACGAGGTCTACCGAGAAACTGCACGCGGCTTCTGTAGAAAAGGATCCTCCTACCGGGTCAAAGCCTGCGAGCGGTGCTAAGCCATCTACAGGGACTGAGAACCGGCTCACTATCGGCTCCGTGGCCGCCACGCTGGCGAAAACGCAGCCCAAGCCTGCCGTGCCTGTGGGGACCGGTGGATTCCGTGCGCTGGTCCCAGCAGGATCTTCCACGGCATCCTCCGCGTCGTCTTCGTTGGTTCGTGTCAATGCAGTGGGCCAACACCCAATGAACGCTGTGCAGCGCAAGAAGATCGACAGCGTGAACATGATGATCGCCGGTAACAGCCAGACAGACGAGCGGGCAGTCTGTGCCACGGGCGCAGCTGACTGCGGGGCACTCCAGCAGCTACGGGAGACGATCCCGCCCGTGTCCGTTTTGGCCGGGCTCCCACACATCCCCGCCGGGTTTGTGCCGCTGCTGATGTCGCCCCAGGGATTCCTCGTGCCCATGCAGTACGAGGCTGCTGAGGTTGCCGGACAGACGGTCCACACGTTGAAGCCTGCGTGGGGCAGCAGCGTGTTGAAGGGGATTAACGAGAAGCAGGTGGCAGGAGACGGGGTGGGGACCGAAAATCCAGCCCTGATGCTCGGGTCACCCAACACGGGTAAGAAGACGGGAACGGGAATGACCCACGCGGGATCTTCCCATGCGAAAGACGTGGTGGGCGGGGTGGATCAATCCCTTGTAGAAATAAAGCCCCGCCCTTCCTCCCGCCAGAGAATCCTTCGCACGGAACGGCTGGCTGCCATGCGTCTCTGCCTTATGTCACGGGAGAGTTACGAGCAGGCAGTCAAGAGCACCGGGCGTGCCACGATGACGATCACCGTGGAATTGACGGCTCCCGTGAAAGAGCACGAGGACCTGGTACGCGAGTATGCTGCCTTGACGAGTGACATCCACGGGAAGATAAGTGGCTACCAGGCCCGCCGCGACCAGATGTCCCCCCAGTTCAACGCGCTGTCGACTGAGCTGTGCAGTTCACCTGCTGACCGGGCGTTGCACGGGTTGGAGAGAGACGTGCGGGAATGCCGGGACTACGGGTTGGTACAGCAGAAGACGATGGACGCGTACCTCCGCGCACGGGCGTTCCGGAGCTACGTGGACGAGACGCTGGCGACTTACGGGGCCGGGTGCCTGGAGTACACGGGCCGGCTGTTGAAGTTCAAGAAGCTGCTCTTACGTGGGCGAGCCATCATCGACTCCCGGCGCGACCAGCTCTACTACGTTAACTCCGCCAAGTCAGAAAAGCTCTGGCGTAATTGCCTGGAAGGCCTTGCCCGGTTAGAGGAGGAGGAGAGCAAGCACGCGGGTGAAGGAGTTGACAGACTCGACGGAGATGAGCGTGATGAGGGGGCCAGCGGAGTGGATTCGTCGGGCGGGTTTGGCAGTGGTAATGGTGGCAGCAGCGGGGCAGATCCCGTGTCACACCACCCACCAACGTATATGGCCTTGCCTGCCCACCCGCGTGGAACCACCCCATCCGGGGAATCCGACTCGTCCTCGGCGTCGATCGCCTCTACTGAGCCAATGCTGAGCTCCCGCAGGCATTCTACCCGTATCTCGTCTGTGGTTGGCCACGGAAACCGGAAGAACGGGCGTATGAGCACGATGGATGAGCCTATTCCGCTTCTCACGGACGCCGATTTCGAGTCATTCACGGACCCAAAGTCGAAATTGTACGACCATTACGTCGTGGCAAGCCGCGTTCCGGAGGTGGCCGACCAGTCGGACATCGTGGAGTTGATTGAGTTTTTCCGGGTGAAATCGACTCTGCAGGATTTGTATGACCTGTTAGACCCGGGAACACGCGATAGAAAGCGTAAGGCCGGGGCAAATGGGTCACATTCCTCTGCTGGGTCCACCAGGGAAAGTACCCCGGTGATGGCACCAGGTAGAGATGAAGACGACCCATATGCCCGGTACTACCCCGGTAGGAAGCGGCAGAAAACGGAGGGCAGAGACGAAGATGGTGTGAGTGTCGTTTTCCACCATCAGCAGAAAAGCAACGGGCATAATCTGACAAGCTCTCTCGATTCGTTACTGTCCGATAAAGACAGAGTGAGATGGCTCTGCTTGGATGAGAAGGAAATCCGGACGAAATTCACCAAGATTTATCCAAAACCCGTTGGATTGAGTGATGCTGAGATCGAGAGTGATTTGCGAGAGATTCGGGGGTTAAGCGGCCAGAATCACCAAGGTAGCTGATTTGGCTATGCGATATTATAGCCAATTAATTATAAACGCAATTGTGGAATAAATGTAGCAGAGCAGTAGTGCAGTGAGTGGTCTCTTGCTCCGTTCAGCTGTCTTCAGCTGGTTTTATTAGATAATTAGTTGTGATCATTGATTTATCGTTACCAATTCTCCTCTCGTTGGTGCAGCGTAGCCGCTTTTAGAATAGGGATCTTAGTATTATTAATATTTAACTGGCTATTTTATTTCTGTTGTTACGTACTGGATCCGAATGCTGAAATGGTCCCTGTAGTGAGTTCTACTTGATAATTCAGTAATGGTGATTGGCATCATTAAATCACACTTTAATTAAACCATAACAGTCCGTGCTGATGGAAGTAAGGCTTTGGTAGCAGATCTGGTAGCAGATTCCGTAATTACACAGTACAGTTATATTTACAACATTTCTTCTGGCATTACAGCAGAAATAGAATACTAATTTGTGGTGGCTACCATTCTATCCGTTTACTGTGTTACTTGGTCCGTTATGTACCTCACTACCAAACTGTATCCTCAGACATAGTTATTTAAAAGCAGCCAAATTTAACTGCATAATTATTATTCACCCATATCTTATTTAGTAAAGGAATCCGTATTTCTACCATCTACCAACAGATCGAAATGATCCGGTTATAGTACATCGTCTTGATCCAGTTATAGTGCATTTACTTACAGTTACAGCCATATTTCGTCACAGAAAGATTTCCAGCGATTGTCAACAATTACAAGAGATATCGTATTACCCAGGTCTATACAATAATTGTGGTAATGAAGCCGGTCCAGGTCCCTCCTATCACCTCCAACTCGCCTACATTATCACTGCTAGCCCTGATTACATATTGACTTAAAGCTTCGACATTCGATTATCGCATTGTTAATTAGCCGCGATGTGCCAGATTCCAAACCTCCCAGGACTGGATTTTACGCCGGAATACCCAACGAGTCCCAACGAGTCGCGAACATCCAGGTCACGTGGCGCGAGTAAATTATGGTACCGGACCACTCCCATCCCATCGACAAAAAATTGCCCCCACAAAAGTTTTTCGCATCTCTCGCATCATTCCCCCCTTTTCTCGCTCACCCCCCTGTGAATTCGCAGCCACTTCGCGGAATGGAAGCGCAGAGAAATCTCAGAGACGCGGGGTACCCTGAGAGTTTGAGACAATGAAATAATTTGAAGATGAGAAGCGACGAAAAAATGGAAAAAAAGTAAATGTCCACTAAGCAATCTCTCCCCATTAAGTGTCACACACCTGAGAGTTGTATTAACTACAGTATTTATCTTAATAAATAATACACTGCTTATTGAATATTCAGCATGTCTGACGAAGAGGTAAGTGAGAATGAGGGTAAAGGATAGTAAGGTGAGGTGAAGCTATGGGAAGAAACGAGTGATCTCCTTTGGGTTGATATCAGTGATCAACAGTAATGACGATTTGTTAATTTGGTGATGTTGATAAATCTCTAAATGAAACCTATTGCATTGATGGTTCGTTTAAAGGACACACAGTTTTCGTCCGCTTCATCCCTTCCGCCCACTATTCGGCATCCTGAAAATTTTTCTTGGCGCAAAATTTTCAACATACTAACAGCATCATCAGCACGAATTCGAACAAGCCGACGCAGGCTCATCTTTAACTTACCCAAAGCAATGTTCCGCTTTGAGAAAGAATGGATTCATGGTCATCAAAGGTAGACCAGTCAAGATTGTTGGTATGTCTACCTCCAAGACCGGTAAGCATGGTCATGCTAAGGTCCATTTGGTTGGTCTTGATATCTTCACTGGTAGAAAGTACGAAGATTTGTCTCCATCTACACATAACGTCGAAGTTCCTTTCGTTAAGAGAACCGAATACGAATTGTTGGATATTGATGACGGTTACCTGACCCTGATGACCGATTCCGGTGAAACCAAGCAGGATGTTAAGGCTCCAGAAGGTGCCGAATTGGGTGACAAGTTGCAGGCAGACTTCGATGAAGGTAAGGAAATTATCGTTACCATCGTCTCTGCTATGGGCGAGGAAGCCTGTATCTCCTACAGAGAGGCACCAGATGCCTAAATGAGCTAGATACGCGCATACTGCTTTTTTCGCATGTGCGTTATTTACTTACTTATACATCAGTTTTAACTGAAATTTCTCTAATATATCAGTAGTTTTTATTCTTATCATTACTATAAGTCATGCCAATTTGTTCCATGCATTCAGACGGTCCAGAATCTGCTTACGGTTCGTACCCTGTAATTCACCACCCACGATAATCTGATCCAATATCATGTAAACTTTGTAGAAGTTAAATATGAGATCCAGCTCACATACTTGGTCGAAGTATCCATCCATGATTTCAACGAAAAGTGGTATAACTTCTAGATACCCCAATTCATTATCCTGTAGATCGACGCATATCACGAAGAATAGTCCATTGTACCGCCTATAAATTAGCTTGTGGTTTTCAAACTGTGTGAAATTCGATTGTTTGCGATTGTCACGTGAACATACCAGTTTATGGATCTTCTTAATCGTTTGACGTTTCTGCTGCCATCCAATCGCCGTGTACCATTTCGCTAGACGAAGACGTCCCTGTAAGTTAAGTATGAGAAAGAATTGAATTGCCATGGTATTGTAGCAGAGCAGTGAAGTGTTGTGATAGAGATGATGACGAAATAATGTATTGTATAATGAATTGTACTGATGTAATATAATTAATACTAACAAACTATTGATCCGAGGATGCTAGGTATCTGTATTAAGTAATGGGTATGTGGAATAGGCATCCAGTAATGAATACTTATGTTGTAGTACCTAATAAAGTGACTAGTGAAGAAGATATAAAGCAGCAAAGTTTTAAGTTTCAACACCAAGTCTCAATAACCAAAATGAACCGATAAAGTATCCAGCTCAATAGTATGAGCTATATATCTCATTATCATCATCTACTGCTACATTCTGGTGTTAGGATGAGCGGATAATCACCGGAGTATACGAATTGGGAAGACGGCTCGGTGAAAATTTTTAGAGACGTGTTTGGCATTATCGCAGATCTGATTGTTTTAAAGGGATTGCAAGGGACTTCGATAGTTAAGTGTTAGACTCGTAAATTTTGTTAGTAAAAGAGATATATGCTGAGTAGTCCATAATCTATGTAGCTGTTGAATTTAAGCCATTTTTCACCGTTGGATCCCCCAACTTTGATCCTCTCCAGACATTGGCTCGGCACCCCTCCAATCCGGAACAATAGGCGCCCTGAAAAAAAAGCAAGGTGTGAAAAAACAACAAATCCAGGTCAAGTGAAAAATGCAGAGTGAGATCGGGTGGGTTGACACTGGGAACAGCCAAGACAATCAAGTGTTGGGTAAAGAAGCTCTGAAACCATCTCAGTTTGCAAGCACATCTATGGCGAGTGAATCGGTGGAGAAAAGCACGAAAAAGCAGCTGTCCCCTCTGATTGGCAAGCTACTGTCCGAGCCAGTCACATTCAAAGCTGCCCGGTATCCAGATACGGTAACGATCAAACCTTCAAGTTATATACGGTTTGGTAAGACGAACGAGAAGAGGAAGAGACCAGACGTGCTGGAGAATACAGATAAAGTAAAGGCAAAGAAACGGAAGATCCCGCGGTCTGTGGCAGAGGCGGTGGCTATGTACGGCAGGGGAAATAGAAGTGAAGATAGTGATAGTAAGAAAAGTGATAAGAAGGATAGAAAAGGTGAAAAGAAAGTTAAGCATGATACAAAGGATAATACTACGCTCACTCTGGCCGACGTTAATAGTGATAGCTTATCAGATGAGGATTACGTGGCCGGGGATCCGGACAGCGATGAGGAATTTCATACGGCCGAGGAAGAAGACAGTGATGAGGATTCGCGGGGAGATGGTGAGAATTCCAGGGAGGATAATGAAAATTCGTCTGAGGCTGACGCGAAATCGCGGGAAGCCGGCGAGAAATCGCAGGAATCTGACCGTGAAAATTCTCCAGCCGACGGGGAAGAGAGAGAGAATTCGCGGGACTCCCCGGAAAGCATGCGGGAATTGGGACGACAACTCCGGGAAGATATTCGGGAAAATGCGGGCGATGAATCCGGCCCGGATATAAAGCCGGATCTCGAGCCCGGTATCATACCAGTTAGCCACCCGGAGGACTACTGGGGCCTCAATGAGCGGGACGATGATCGCGGTTCTAATGGATGTACCCGTATTTACAAGTCCTGGCGGGAATTCACCGGGCGGCCCGCCGCCGTCGGACTCCTGAACCACGGAGTAACTTGCTATATGAACTCCGCAGTCCAGGCCATGTGTCATATCCCTGCATTAATGCATTATTTGGTGGACGTTCATCAGGGAGCTCCCGGGACTGAGGGGATCCGACCCCGTTCAGTTACCCGTGTTCTGGCAGACACGGCCTGTAAGATGTATCAAGTAGGAAGAAAGACCGACCGGAAAGTTCTGTACATTAACCCAAAGAAACTGATCCGGAAGCTCGAAGACATCAACTGCATGATGAGTGAGTGGAGACAGGAAGATTCCCATGAGTATTTTATGTCCTTGATGTCGAGAATGCAGGAAGACTCTACGCCAAAAGGTGTGAAACTGAATCGTAGTATCATATATGATATATTTGGTGGATTGTTGACTCAGACGGTGACGTGTACTAATTGTGGCCATATCTCGACTACTCAGCAGGAGTTCTATGATCTCTCGCTGAGCTTGGAGACTAAGAGACGGCGTGCAAGTAACATGCTTGACATAAGACAGATGTATGCGCTTAGAAAGCAGATCGATGCAAGTGACGATGCCGGAAAGAGTAAGCAGCAGTTAAGAGAGTTGTTAAAGGAGAGAATATTGGAGTCAGAAAGAATATTGGGGCAAGAGAGTCCAGATGGTTCAAAGAAATCAAGTAGAGAAGGCTCCGAGAAGTCCGACAGTAAGGACGATTCTGGCGAAGATTCCAGTAAAGCCGGTAAAGGGTCAAGTGTAGAATCCAAGGAGTCAACAAAATCCGGCAAATCGGGTCAATCTAGTAAGTCTGGTGAAGATTCCAATGAATCGTTATCATCTGATGAGTCCACTAAGTCCTCCAGCAAGTCCCCGCAGTCTCCTTCAAGCCATTCACCCTCTTACTCGGTGCAGATGGCTATCCGAGACTTCTTTTCGCCAGAGCTCATTCGTACGGATAAGCGGGATCGCTCAGGATACGTCTGTGAGCACTGTAACCATACAACCACTGCCGTTAAGTTCTCTACTATTGAGCGTGCGCCAGAGACTTTGGCAGTTCATTTGAAACGGTTCCGCTTCAACGGTACCTCATCTATGAAAGTCAAGGGTAACGTAGCTTACCCGGAGACTTTGGATCTTTCCCAATACACGACTTCGATGAAGATGCCCGTGCGCTATCAGCTTATAGCTGTGATCATCCACCAAGGTAGGTCTGTATCCTCAGGACATTATATAGCCCACTGCCGCCAGCCAGATGGAGGCTGGGCAACCTACGACGATGATTATGTCAACCGTATCAAGCCGGCTGAGGCTTTCAGCGATCCCAGCGCGTATGTGTTGGTTTATAGTCGATTGACAAGCAAGTCCGTTCTTCCCGCCGCTTCTAAAGGACGTGGAGGGAAGAGAAGACGTAATGGTAAGGGACGTAAGAGACGGAAGCTGCGGAGAAGGTGAATAACACTGTATATCTATGTAATAGGGGCGCAGCCCTGATAATGAATGCTAGACTATCATAATAGAGTAAACGCTGGATGACTGTTAGTAATGGTGTAGTAAGTAGCGACCACTATCTACTATCACTATCTACGATCATCTTACATTTAGAACTGTGTGCTATCATCCCACAGTTAACACTACCTACCATCATCTTAAACTTATCACTTATCTATCTTATTATTATATACAGACCACTGACAAACAGTGGCATAGTTTAGCGCCAAATATGACTTAGGCACTATCCGGCATGTTACCTCATCGCTTTTTTTTCATGCTTTATTCGGCATTCAACTTCGTCCGTGCTCTACTCACTTACACCACAACCTTTATTCCTAAGCTCCGTGCCGTACTGATCACACTCTTGCAGATATCCTTTAATGGCATGTCGGCGTGAGCTGCATCGGTCTTCTTGATCTTGGCCACCTCATAAATATGTTTAAGGCTGATTTCGGCAAGGTTTCCCTTGGCCGCGAATTTACCTTTACCTATTTGATCAGAGCCCTTGGCTTGTTGGGCAGTCTGGAGTAAGAGCCACGAGGTGGAAGGTGACTTTAAGTTGAAATTGAATGTTCTATCTGGGTGAACAGTGATTCTCACGGGGATAGGAACCTCCGGCTTGTACTGGGCAGTTCTGGCATTGAATTCTTTGCAGAAGTCGATTGCCTTGACACCTTTTGATCCAAGGGCAGGACCAACCGGCGGAGTAGGTGCAGCTTTTCCGGCACCAATGATTAGCTTTATGGGAACGTCTCTGAGTGCAGACATGGCGTGGGGAATTGTAATGATCAAACGAATAAGTGGCCCGGTGAAGTGGTGAAGTAAATTTAAGTGAGCGAAAAGTGAAAAGTTTTTGGAAAAGGTGGGATGAATTTTGGTGGGTGGGATAAACTGGACGGGTTGTGTAGTGAACAGCTGAGGATTATGAGAGATAACCATTGGAAAGAAGGATCGGTAATTGAAGGTAATATGTATATAAAACTTGGAATGCCGCTGAAATCTCGGTATGTTGACCGATAATATTGATGGTTTGGTTGGAACGGTTGACAATCCCTGACCTGAAAGCCTGTTAAGGCAGATGTAGTGAAATGTAGTTAATTATGAGGTAAAGGTTACGACTAGCTGTGATCTCTGGCTCCTGTCAGTTTTTTCACTTGTTTCCAGTCATTTCGATCCATTTTGGTTGTTATGATATTACTATTATTATGATACAGCTCTCTGCTAATCAACCAACAACCAGAATAATTGTCGCAATTTAAAAAGGACTCGATGATGTTTTAACTATAAAAGCCTGAATAAACCATCATTGTTCACTCAGTTCCCGTTAATATCTTTACTGGAATGGTTCTACTGCAAATGAAGGCAACCCATACGGACTAACCATACCTATTGAAAGAGAAATAAATAGAATATTCATCACATAAGACTACTAAGCGCCTATTGAGCTACGTTGGCATTTCCTAGTTAACAAGATCTCTATTCATAAACTACGTACAATATTGCTATGAAACTAACGACTCATGAAGCAGAACATTCTAAATCATTTATTCTATACATCATCGGTTCTTGTTACGTTGGAGAGCAGCGATGTGAGCAACACTCTGATCAACCTGTGTATGCTTATGGTTTGTGGCCGGCACCAGTTCACCGGTGCACGAGTCCTGGCCCTTCTCATCAACCACCCGGCACATTTGCACTTGGCTAAGCCAAGGATCACTGAAGCAGTCGTCGATGGAAATTCGGCATGCGGGAGCAAGTTTTACCATCTTGCCGATTAGTGGGCGGACTTCTTCAGGTAGAGCGTTTAGTAGGCGGTCTTCACCCATAATGTTGGAAGTGTGTCTGGCAACGTTGGATGAATCGGTAGTAGAATCCTTAGCTGAAGAGTCTTTAGTTGTGTCCTTAGTAGGATTCTTATCTTCTGTAGTATTTTTAACTTCTGTAGCTTTCTTAGCATCTGCTGCTTCCTTCACTGACTTCTTCTCCGATTTCTCTGTGGCTTCCTCGTAAGAAGGTGGTGGTGGGACCCGCTTCAACAGTTCGCCAAAAGTAACACCGGGTTCTCTCGATGCGAACATCTTGAAACTGGAGTCACTAAGCTTGGGAACCTTCCAAGGGAACTTCTTAAGCAGCATACAGCAGTATATAATGGCACATGACCAGATATCCACCGGACGTGGGTCGTAGCGTGAAAAGACGCAGACTTCCGGTGCCAAATATGGATCGGACCCAACTATACCGGATGCTTCAACGAGGTTCTTCGAAAATGGGTAATGGAAGACCACGGCCGAACCGAAATCGATGATTTTCACGATTCCTTCTCGGTTCACAACGCAGTTATCGAGCTTCAAGTCTCTGTGAGCCAAGCCGATCGAGTGAATGTACCGGACTCCGTTCAAAACCTGCCGGAAACAGCAGTCCATCTCGAGACGGGTCATTTTACCGGACATGACGATTGCAAAGAGATCATAGTCACAGTATTCCATTACCTGGTACATGTGATTCGTCTCGTACGCGATCTCTACAGTCTCAATTACGTTAGGATGCTTAAGTGTCGATCCAATGCAGTACTCGCTCGTGATCTTCTTCTGGTACTCCCGCCTGCTCTCATGCGCAAACCGTTCTCGGAACTCCTTCACTGCAAACACCCGCTCGTCACGCACCCGCCTCATCAACTTCACCATTCCACCCGCTCCCTGGCCGAGGCTGTCACCGAATTTGGTGTAGCGCTTACGGAAGGGGATTTCGGGCGTTGTATTTCCACCGACAGAGACGTGCAGAGCCGGCATGCTGATTACTGGAGATGCGCTGATTGGCGCTGCGTGCGCAAGTGGTGCGTGCGCAGGAGATGCGCCGATCGAAGTGGCGCCAATAGAGGTTGCGCCAACCGAAGGTGCGCGCGCAGGTGTGGTACCCGCTGTGGCCGTATTAATAGGCGAATCGTCGCTGGAAGAGTGGGACACGCCTGCGCTACCTGCGCTACAACCGGCACTACCTGAGCTACCGCCTGCGCTCTGATCAAGGGTGTATCCCGGCCGGAACTGGGTTTCTCCACCTGCCAATGCAGCGCTCAACTTCGACACCCGGGGCGAACTGCTGAAGGAGCCTCCAGCCGACCCTGGCATGTAGCCGGAGCCCGTGATTCCCCCGTGGGCCCCGTAGCTGCCTGACCGGAAACTGAGGGACTTCTTGAAGAAATGGCGCAAGTCTGCCATGGAGGAGTGGCGCGAGGTCATAGCGCTGGTCGAGGAGTCCTGGGACGAATGGGACGACGAGCGCCGGGAGTTTGGCCGGGGAACAGGCGTGCCGGCGTTGCCGGTGCTTCCAGCGTTAGCTGCGCTGCCCGTGTTGCCTGCGCTACCTGCGTTACCCGCGTTACCTGCGTTTACCGTGCCACCTACATTCCCCACGTTAACAGGGGAAGAAGAC
The DNA here is from genome assembly GCA_012295335.1 of Brettanomyces custersianus. Taxonomy (NCBI): domain Eukaryota; kingdom Fungi; phylum Ascomycota; class Pichiomycetes; order Pichiales; family Pichiaceae; genus Brettanomyces; species Brettanomyces custersianus. The sequence goes on along the minus strand of JAAVTW010000001.1, from coordinate 2,548,408 downwards.
ATCGACCCCGACGACGTCCCCCGGCGCGACCGGGAGAAGAAGTTGGCCAACGAGCTGGACGACTTCGACGGCAGCACCTGCGAGATCTTCTGCTTCGAGACGATGAACCGGGGCTCGAGCTGCGCAGGCGACGTCACCGTCGGGGAGGCGAGGTGGTTGCCCGTGATGAGCTGGCCGTTGGCCGGCAGCGAGAAGTTGTTTGCCAGGTTCGACAGAGAAGTCACCGAGGAGCTGAGATGCTCGTTCTTGGTGCCTGGGGCAGAGTATGGGATCTGGTTCGATAGCGAGGTGTATGACCCGGAAAGATACGGGGAAGCCCGGCGTAGCGAGGCCGGGTGCAGTCCGCTCGGGGTACGGGGTTCTGCCATCGCAGCCTCTGCGAACGAGGTATTAACGGAGGTGCCTACCCGCACGGGGATGGCCCTACGGGGTGAGAAGATGGCCGGTGCGCCAACGCTTCCCGCGCTACCTGCGCTGTCGACACTAGTTGCGCCGATCGCGCCTGCGCTACCAGCGCCCGCGCCTGCGCCAATTGTATCCACCCGCGCGCTGCCCGTCGCAGTCTCCTCGGTTATTCGGCATTTCCGGCGATCCTTGGGACGCCGACTCGTCTTACGTGGATCGAACGTGAGCTCGTCTCCTTCGTCGTAATCGTCGTCCTCGTCGGCTGACACCCCTTCAAGGGAGATCGTCGTCATCACCGTGTGGTTGTAAGGGGTCGTGGCCCCCGTACTACCACTGGCGTCGGGTTCCCGCACGTCTGTCACCTCCACGCCCGTGTCAGAGCCACCCTGTGCGGTGGTGGTAACTTGGCCGTGGGCGGCCTGGCCTCCGCGCTTCTGCTCGTATATCAACCGGGTCAACGACGACATGCCGCGACGTTGCGGCTTACTGGTATCTTTGGCTGGCATACTTGGATTAAAGAGTGATAACTATGAGTACCCAGCGATGTCGTTCTGAACAGGTATCAAAGTTATCTCAAATACTGCATTCCTTGCTTATCCTAACTCGGTTTCTAACATTTCCACTTATCGCTTCCATACACGCCTCGTGCACTATTCGGCATGGTCGCCCCGCCTATCGCATACAATGCAGAAACTCCCGCAGAACAATAGTCGGCTGTCTCTTTTTCGTTCTCGATTGTTTCTGCCCGATAACGGGAAATTCAGTGTCAATGCCACCAGAGGCGGCCAGGGAGACCTATTGATGCGGGATAAAGCAGGCGTCCCGATCAGGCGTGTCATGCGATCACAGACACGTCGATCACCGATTCGGACGATCCACTTGATCACCAGTTGAACCCCATCACTCCTGGGAGTACGATAATCGCGGCCGGATTCTGGCCAATCACAGCGCGCTGTACTGCCCGCTGACCTATTATCAATTTCCTCATCGGGAAAAACTGCCTGTTCTCGGCGCTTAATCACACGCTCCGCCATTGTTTCCCCAGCTGGCATTACCAGTGTCGGAACTTCACCATCTTCTGCAATGGGGGATTAGAATGTCTGCGAGGTCAATTGTGTCTCAGCGCGTTGGCTGCTTATTAATGATTGGTAAAAATGATTGGTAAACTTCTCAATTATCTATTATACAGTGTATGTTAATTAGTCTTCCACTCCGCTCAATGGCGGTCCTGCCGCTTCCTACGACGATCGTAATCTGATCCTGCCCGCTTCCTGCCGCGATAGCCTCCCTGAGGACTTCTTTGGCGGCTCCTTGGAGCTTCCCGTGAACCGTACGATTTCCTAGACACCGAGCTCGATGGCGGGGGCATCGGTGGTGGTGGCAGGGGAACCCGCTCATTTCTCGCCGGCCGACTACGTAGATACTCGCTCTGCTGTGATGACATCTTTCGCGAATTCCCTCCGAAACGTTGTAGCGCTTTAGGTCCCTTGGGATGTGCAGGCAGTGCAACTCTTCTGGCGTTTCTTGAGGATCTATCGTCCATATTCCTCTCACGCAGCCTTCTTTCCTCTTCTCTCTGACCTTCTTGACGGGCATCTCTTCTGTCATTCCTGGCATCTGGTTGTTCTCTTGGCACATTTCTTCCGTTTCTTCCACCTCTTCCACTTCTATCGGTTCTTTCGTATCTTCTATCATTTCTGTCGTCTCTTCTATCATCTCTTTCATTCCTTCTACTATCTCTATCATTCCTTCTATCATCTCTTTCATTCCTTCTATCATGTCTTTCATTCCTTCTATCATCTCTTTCATCTCTTCCTCCGCGTTTTTCATATCTTCTACTCCTCTCGTTACTTCTTTCATTTCTTTCAAATCTTTCGTTTCTATCACTCCTTCCATTTCTGCCACCTCTTCCACCTCTATCATCACCGACTCTTCCTTCATATCTCCTGGTTTCATTTCTTCTGCCTTCATCTCTTTTTTCATCTCTTTCCTTTCTTCTCTCATTATCTCTTCTATTATCAGTTCTTCTATCTCCTCTACCCTCATCTCTCTTATCTCTTCTATCACCATCTCTTTTATCTCCTCTACCCTCCTTCCTCTCCTCCTTCTTTTCTCCATCCTTCTTCTCTCCCTCCTTCTTATCGCTTTCACCTTCTTTAGCCTTGCCCAAGCCTACCAACCCATATGGCTTCACGGAATCTCCATTATCGCTTATTTCCTGTGTCTTCACCTTCTCTGCCTGTGCCTTGGCCTCCTCTTTGGCCTTTTCAGCATCCTTAACTTTCTGGGCACGAATGGCAGCCTCTTCCTCCATGGCCTTCTCCCTCCGTAACTTCTCAGCTGCAATCTTCTTCTCTTTCAGTTTCTCGATCTTAGCCTCGTATTCGGATCGTTCTGCCTTCTCCTTATCCTCATCCATCTTATAGAAGTCCCACTCAGGTATCAAATTTCCCCTGCCACTAACTAGCTGAACGTGCAATGTCTGGCAGGCCAACTTGATATCTTCTCGAGGATCGGATTGGCCAATATTCAAAAGCTTATGGTCCAATTCATCGGCTTGTGACTCTACAACGGGGAAGCTGGCTAGGATTCCCTTGGCGAAAACTAATGAGTTATTCCTCATACTGTAATGCTTCGAATCCAAGCATCTGAGAAGCTGTTGTAAGATCGATTCGTGCCACCCATAGAGCTTCTTCCTGAATTCTTCATGCTGTAGAGCGGCTGGACCGTTGAGACTTTTGATATCTTGAGCAAAGAGCTTTGAATCTTTTCTCCAGCTATTCAACTTCGTCAACAACTCATAGTAGAAGATAGATAAGTTCTCCGTTTCCGTACGTGTGTTGGCAAATAGGATCATCTCAAGGTACTTGCCTGTAAAGAGGATTTCAGTCAGGTTGGCCAATGAGAAGTTCTTGGCACCCACCTCATTCATCATAATCACAAACTGGGACGCAAATTCCGCATCAAATGACGACTGTAACGCTCTTGGGAGAAGACAGTACTGAAGTAATTGCTTCGACAGCGCTGATTCATCTCCATCGGCTAGCCAGCCATCCTTTTCGTTGCTTATCCGCTTCATCACTTCTTCGTAATCCGATTTATGGGTTTCTCCGTTCTTGGAAATCAATGGAACGAACTTAGCCAACTCAGAAACCTTCTGCTTGATCTCGGCCACCTCCCGCATTGGAATAGCATCCTTATGTTGCAACTCCTGTTTCAATCGAGTGATCATCGTCTCAGCCTGTTGCTTTTCTTGATCATAGGACAATCGATTATAGTCGATATCATAGAGCGACAGCTGCCAAAACGTACTGTAGAAGGTTGGGGTTACCAATTTCCAGTCGACCTGAGTAATCAACTCTGGGAGCTTCTCACGAAGACGGGTGAAGTATGCGTTACTATCTACTTTACCCCAGTGGCCCCTCCACAGCTCAAAGGCCCACTCAGGCGCTATCTGGTACTCCTGGACCATTTGCTCAACGGGCAAGATGTCACCTTTCTGGAAGTATTCGTTGTAAGGCGCCACAGACTGTGTGAAGGTGTGCAACAAAGAGTTCAACTCGTCACATTTGTTGTTCAAAATCTTCACCGGTGCCTTCGAATGGTGAATCATATCAGATGAGAGATTACATAGAAGAATGAACATCTCACTTAGATATGAAGACGAATTCATCACAGACAAAAGTCGTGACGAGGAGCTCTTCTGCTTGGACCTGTGATCCTGAAGAATCAAGTACGTTATATCTCGGATACTCCGGCCAGCATTGAGTTCAAAGATTTGCTTGTGCGTCAAGTTATTGATCTGTTTGATACCTGTCATGGCCTCGATGATATTCTTGAAGATGAGAACATACTCGGTCGATCCACTGTTGAGACTCTTGACGATCAAATCCAAGATCGGCTTTAATGCAATAGACTGGTAGTGATCCTTGGCCATCTTGCCAATGAAATCTGCCAAGTTTAGGAACCATACATTGTAGTTCAATCCGTCGGCTTGCACGGGAGGACGACGGCCGGTTAAGTGATTGACGATCTGGAAAGTTAAAGCATCCCATGTTTCGCCAGAAAGTGAGTAGGACCCCTTGACAACCAACTTGATCAAACTGCTGTAACTCTCTACCTGGGTAAGAAGTGCCTCTGTCGATGCCAACGGGTTCCGGTTCATCAACTGGCAAAACTCAAACTTGCTCGATGCCAAGTTATCCACCGACAATCTTTTCAAGAAGTTCTTTGTCTGCTTGTTGGCCTTAGCATAGTTCACCTTCAACTCAAGCGATTTCTTTACAGATACACTCAAATACTCCCCGTAGATGTTATAGCGATCTTCTAGAGTAAAGAATTCAAGCAATAACGACGAAAGCTCGGTTGTGACCGTCACATTGCTGGTACAGAACGATGCAGGCAAAATAAACTGGCGGTAAAAGTTGAGCCATAGCTGCTTATCCTCGCCGTTTTCTAGGGATTTCCTCATTATCCTGATCAATTCTGTCAGCAAGGCCGGGTCTCTGGAGATCCTGGAACCATTGAAAGCCACAAATTCGTTACAGAAGGTAAAGAGCTCCTCTGTAGTAGATATCTTGGACTGCTCAGCTTCCTCCCTTGGTGGAATTAGTGTGAATGGCTTTACAAGTGCCCGGTAGTATGGCTCAACGAATGTTTTGGCCAAATCGTTGACCAGGTCGGCAATGTTGGTGTCCATAATTGGCAAATGAGGGTAGCATGCAAGTGCATAGAGTGCCTGGTCATACATCTTCAACTTGAGTAGTGAAGAGATGAAGTGCACCTTGGGGAACGAGGCTATTTGGACGGAAACAGGTTCTGGCTTGGCTTGTGGCTTGGATTCGGGAACTTTGGGCGTGGCTGACTTGGCATGCTCATCTTCATCGTCCTGGATTAATGGTGCGGCCATGGCCAATGCAGAGGCGGAGCTCGATAGAGCCTCACCTTCAAGCTCCGTTTCGTAGGTTTCGTAGATCGACTCAAATCCAGAAGTCTTTCCATCGGAACCGAAATCTCCCGGCTTCAGTACCTGAAGAATGGCATCAAAGTCCACATACTGATGCTTTGCGAGAACCGCAATCACCTCCATCTCACCTATGCTGATTTTAGGGTCCGAGGAAAGATATGGCATGAGCACGGACGTGCACCAGGCTTGGGAGGCCTTGCTGGTCGACCAAATGCCGCACTGGATGATGAAATCGTCGACCACCTTCAAGTTGATCTTCATCAAATATCCCAGAACAGAGATCATCACCAATAGGCACCTGTCTAAGTCCAACTTGAAATGCGCCCGGATCAACTGCAAGCTCCTGACAAGCATCGACATGCTGGGTCGACCAGCCTTTAGTCGAAGATAGTTGTATAGAGTCATGGCATACTTGCTGTAGCCCTCGCTGGATTCTCCGAGCGATGAGTATAGCTCCAGGCCATAGGCGTGGACTTTGGCGTCTTCGTAATACAGCTTATTGTAGTCTGTGAACAGCTTTGGCCTTAGCAATCCCGCCCTAAGGAACCGGCGCTTTAGGTCAACGTCGATATCCAAATCTTCAACAAACTTAGGTTCCACGTCGTGGAAACTGTTGAATATGATGAGGAATGACGTAGAAACCTGGCGACGTTGGTCAGTGTTGTCGATTGAGCGCAAGATTTGGTTCGTGAAGGCTATGAGTTGGTCTATTGGGATTCTGGAATCAATCAAACTGACGCAGATCTCATAAAGCACGGACTGGATGGTGGAGGCATCGCTCTTTGCCGATTCTATGATGCCCTTAGTAGAGGAGTCCCAGTTCTGGATTGATTCGTCGGTGAGGAACGTCCAGGACTTGGGGACCGGCTGTTGGTTTGAAATATCATCCACCATTGGTAACTGAGTAAACTGAACCGAGGAAGTGGTATGGATACAGCCAATAAATCCTAATTGCCAGACGTCTAAAAGTGACAGTGGTATGAGAAAGAATAGGACGGAACAATGAAATAAATATTTTCCAGGTTTTAACAATTGAGATCTGAATTTTTCACTTCTTACCATCAACATCAACGTTGATGAAGCAACATAATTAACCACTTAATCCCAATGGTAAGTACTGAAATTCGAACCAGATCATCGTTACCTCATACTAACACGAGTAGTCGGACAAAATCAACGAGAAGAGACGTTTCAACACCTTCCAGGCCAAGTATGGAGGGCTTGGCAATGCCGATACTACGAGGTCCGAGTTCATCCACACGATGAAGGTGGAGACGTACGGTTCTCTGGCCATGCACAACTCTCAGTTGGAGCTATTGAGTGTCGCACTAAACAAGCCGAAAGCTACGGTAAAACAGATGCTACTTGAGAAGCTATCGAAGTCATAATAAACGAACTAGATCACTACTTAGGATGGTTATTTAGTTATCTTCAGTTATGAGCGGTGCCTGCTCGGCGTCGCTGACCTCTGAGTGGAATTTATGTATGGAGCATCCAAATAATGTCACGACGGATGCAAGGAAGTCGATGCCGGAGATTGCGAACGCAAAGACCCACTGTAGGGTGATTGTTTGGTGGATTGCCTGGCGGATTCCAAGTCCAAGCATAAGGAAACTCGTGGAGAGCGAGACGGACCAATCCTGATAAAGCACCAACAAGATCAGAGGCACAAAGAGGAACTCCCAGATCGAAACGTTGGCTAGAATCCGTGGGAAGACCGATTCGTAGTGCGAATGGAACATGCATGCACCGTTCCAGAATAGAGCATAGTTGGTCCATGAAAGTGGCATTCCGGTGACTGGGAAATGCACCAACGCCCACTGTGACATGCTCTTGATCTTGACAGTGTTATGGCTGAAGTAGAGCGCCAAGAGATTGAGCAGGTTGACCACGAGAATCACCTCGGAAACAATGAATCTTCCTTGGATGAAGTAGTAAGTCCAAAAGAAGTTGAGCACGTTGTTGATGGAGAAATGTGGTCCGACCAATGCCAAAATATTGGCCTGCTCGTTGGTGTTAACACTGGGGTTGTACAGGGTCTTGATGATGAAGAGTGCCTGAAGCAATAGAGTTGTTGCAGAATAGATCACGACGATAAAGATCGAGGGTGTGAACGGCGTTTCATACTGTTTGTCGAACTTTCCATAGAATAGGTAGTAAAAAGTACCGATCACCGAAAGCAAATACGATATAAGAATCGTAGCCTTGGCGGCTGTGAATTGACTGTCGGTCATCTTTAGCTTGGTGTTTAGTGATTGATTAATAGCTAACAATTTTGTATCTCATTTCTTCTCTACTTATATACAGATTAATATTCGGGCAGCTATTAGACGCTTGCTTTGCCGAATAGTCGGAGTTGCTTTTTTCGGAAACCAGCTGCAGAAAGTCGTGTTTTGCCGCCGATCTACCGCCAGTGCCAACCCATGCTACGGGGTTAAATGCATAAGTGCCGCATGTTAGAACACTATATAGTTCGATTTATATTAAAGAATACAATGAACAACATGATTAGACGCCCGACCATAAATGCCGCGACATAATTTTTGTTGGGCTTAATTGCAATACTACTAAACCTAGGCTACATCTACTAGATAACTACGCTACAGCACTTCATATGAGATTGCTTCATAGTATGTAACAAGATAAATGGAAAGGACTCGGTCAATTCAAGCAAATCGCCGGACAATCTGAAATAGGTACCACAACCGCCGTAGTGAGTACATATGATGATTAGAGGAATAGTAAGGCTGATCAATGACGGCTTTATTTCTTCTCAGGTTCGGACTTGTCTGCCTCTGGTGCTGGCTTCTCAGCCTTCTCGGCCTTCTCGGACTTTTCAGCCTTTGGCTCAGCTTTCTCCTCGTTCTTTTCGACTTCACCCTTGTTGGCAACCCAGTCAGTCCACGATCCCTTATAGTTGAGACGCTTTGAGTAGTCACAAGTACCAGCCAACTCTTCACTGATGGAAGATCTGATACCCCCCAGGCAATAGAATACCAAAGTCTTATCTGTAGAAGGTTTCTCGAAATTGAACGTAAGTTTAAACTCTTCAGGGCTTAAGCCGTATGCTCCTGGGGACGACTTGCAAGGAATATTGATGGCACCTGGGACGTGACCTGCTTTATATTCGTCTGGTTCTCTAACATCGACAATAACAACGGCAGGGTCTTTCTTGGACACGATTGCCTTCATTTTAGTGAAATCAATAACTGGAGCAGATGATTCTTCCTCGATAACGCTGTAAGATCTAACAAACAAAGATGAAGAAGATGAGTTTTTGTGGCCAATAACAAGAGGAGTCCTGTATGACGATAGCGATCTTGTCTGCCAAGATCTGAGGGCTAGTAGGGCGAAGGGCTTTGCAGATGCTCTGATAGAAGGGCAAGAGTGGCTCAAGGCACGAACAAGGTTTCTAGAAGAGTTTCGAGTGAAAGACATGATGCGAAGTATAAATCTGTGAGTTTATGAATCCAACAGATCCGGTGTTGGAAGTTTAACAAGCAAGGGATAAGGTATAAACAGGGGAAGGGGGAATGAGAAAAGTAATGCCAATAATAATTGAATTGTAAATTAAAAGTGAGAAATTGAAAAAGTAAATTATTCGAGATGAATGCGAAATGGCCGAGAATGGGGGCAGCCTTAGATTTGGATCTTGAATATGATTGTATATGGGTCTGGGAGGTTTATATAAATGTGGATGCTAAAATAGTTAGTTAAATAAAGCCGAGAATTGGATGTGGCGAAATGCGGGCAGTTTTATTGGTTTAATTTGGTATTGTAATCATTCCATATCGGGGATCGTACCATTCTATTTATCTCGAGATTAGCGCGATAAATGGGATTGTAAAGGTTAAATAAGCGCCTGAATTAATGCTACCAAAATTATTTGTATATTAATTGGGATTAACTATAAGTGTTAGTTAATTACCTATGGGTATTATATTATTAACCTTGCTTTAATCCTGTATAGCTATACCAGACCAAACTAGTGGTGGCCAGCCTAATAAATATCTTAAATAAAAGGTTAATAATACCCACCTCTAAGAAAACGATTTAATTTCTATTACTCTCTTTCTTGCATTTATCTTACTATATTAAACTACATGCTCACATTCCCAGCTGGTTCCTGAAATTCTGTGCCATCTTCCTGAAGTTAGGGTTACTCATCATCTGCTGCATCTGCTGTGGGGATGGCATGCCTCCCATGCCACCCATTCCACCCATGCCTCCCATTCCTCCCATTCCTCCCATGCCTCCCATACTTCCCATCATATCTTGCATCTTCTGCATCATGGAAGGATCGGACTGTAATTGTTGCATGGCTCTCTGCATCTGCCCGGATCCCATTCCTCCTCTACCCATTTTTCCTGGCATCTGTTCCTGCATCGATTTAGTACGTTGTGCCATCTTGGCGAACATCTTCTGTTGTAACAAAACTGCCTCCACTTCTGTAACAGAAGTTCCGGAACCTCTGGCTATCCGCACTATTCGGCTTGGCTCATCAATAAGTATCTGTCCTTCACTATCTAGTTCTTTCTCCGTCATAGAATCCATAATATAAACCATTCTCTTAAATCTCTTACTGGTCTCTTCTTCTCCTACCTGGTGCATCATCTGTCCAATGCCTCCGGGAAGCATCTGAGCTATCTTGCTGAGAGGACCCATCTTTAGAATGTTATTCATCTGTGTCTGAAGATCCCTCAGCGTGAATTTACCCTCTTTGAAATTCTTAATTGCATCCTTCTGATCTAAATGGAGTGATCTGACGTGTTCCATAAGTCCTTGGATATCACCGATACCTAATAACTTAGAAACAAACTGCTTGGCCGTGAAACTTTCCAGATCATTGATCTGTTCACCGGTACCGATAAATGCGATAGGTGTCTCGGTAGCTGCAACGGCAGATATAGCACCACCACCTTTGGCATGACCATCCATCTTCGTAAGAATGATTGCTCCGAAATTGGATGATTCTTTAAAGGCTTTGGCCTGTGCCTCAGCAGCTTGACCGATAGAAGCATCGAGAACCATGATAGTCTCGTTAGGCTTCACGGCCTGCTCGATCTGAACCATCTCTGCAAATAATTCCTTCTCCTGACGATGTCTACCGGAGGTATCCACGATGATAACTTCGAAATGATCCTTCTTGAACTTGTTGACACCGTCTGCAGCAACGGTAACTGGGTCGACTTCAGTATATGAACCATAGTATGGGATTCTGGCCTTGGTAGCATTCTGCTTCAACTGATCAAATGCACCGGCACGGAAAGTATCGGCACACACCATGCCTACCTTGAACCCACGTCTCTTGTAGTATACAGCAAGCTTCGTACACGTGGTGGTCTTACCGGCACCCTGTAAACCGACCATCATGATAACGTTGGTTTGATGCTTCTTCGGGCGATACATCCGTGCACCGCCGCAGTCGACTAACGAGCATAGTTCGTCGTAGACGGCTTTCTGGATAACTCTTTTGATATCGACGCCCGGTAGATCCTTCTTTTCGTCGATTTTGGCCTTAAGCTTCTTTCGCATCTTGAGAACCAACATGATATTGACGTCAGATTCCACAAGTGCGTTGGAAATCTCCTTGACCATCTGGTTGACGGTGTCCTCATCGACCGAGGACGACTTCGTCACCTGAGCGACGGCTGTGCTTATACGTCTTCCTAAATCGGCTAACACCATTTTAGAAAGAAAATTCGATGCTTTAACGTTGATAAAACGTCCCTAAGATGATGATAGGTATGAAACTATAAGTGATGATCGGATCGAAAGAAATGAAATACTGAAAAATTATGCGCGCAAAATGATCAACTCTTCCTCGCTTAGTATTGCAGGATGTGAGCAAAGGAGAAGATCAGTATACCGAAATTGTAAATGTGTAGTGGTAGTTACGTAGTTGTGTAGTCATACAGATAAACATGTAAGATATGATACATCACTTTCATACATAAACGATATTCGTAGATCTCATATTTTTTATGATTGCTCCCCCCACACTAGATAAGATACGAAAGGAAAGGTCACTACTCAGTAATACGATCCCCCGAGTATAGGCTTTAATTTCGTTATTGGCCCGATGAATCTTCTCAATTTTTTCCCTAATTCAACGGCAGACCAAGACTTTCCTGGGACCGGCCCTCAGATAGACTTCTTCACGATCTTCGACCCGTCGATTCAATCAGATAAGGACCCAGAGTCTAACGAGGCCATCAGAGAAAAGATCTTGGTGTATATTGGTTTCGGCACTTCGCAGCATTCCGAGAATAATATAGTAAGAAGGATAGGATTCTTGCAAGGTCTTGGAGATTTTACCACCAAGTTCGGTACTACCAGATGTCAGGTGAATCATGTGGAAACAGATAAGTCTCGTATATTGATGGGCTCGTTTGAAGGAAGATACCAGTTCGCCTGTGGAATCACCCTAGGTAGAGGTAAAGATCATAAATATACCAGATTGGGGCTGGCTGCACCGGATTATCTAATCAATGAGTTCATGCTGGGTTACAGGCTTTGGTATTTGAATAATGGGTCTCTTGATCGTTTCGTTCACCACGATGACTACAAGCTGCGGTTGGAATTTTTAACCAATTGGTGGAAGAACTGGATCACTAACAGGTTTGAAACTCCATCCAGTTTCGATTACAACGACTGTGGAGTATTAAATCTACTGCCGGGAATTAGATATTCGTCTATTAATTTAGTTAATGGCTCTAGTCTTGATGAAAATGTTAGGAAATTGGTTCAAAGTCACGAGGATCTTGTGGATCTAATAGTTTTTAACAAGAATAAGAGCCCGATAGATGACTATGGTGTAGTTTATGTTTCTGAGCAAACACCATTTGAATTTGAATCCATAAAATATTTAACTGGGTGGCTGGAATATCTAGACGTGAATTTCGGACTCTCTAGAACGGCTCTTCGATCACAAAACCTTGCCTCGCTGAAGGAACACCATGATCAGAATCCGGTAATCCCTGAACAGCCAGTTAATACCTGGTCTGGTAGTATTAGAACCACTTTTTCCACATTCATGTCATATATGCCAACACCGAAGGCCGATACAGAAAACATTCAACCGCAGTCCTCCATTAATGGTAGTTATCTTCTCGGTGATATAGGGAATGGTGAAATATATAACAGGAAGGTATTCCTTAAATTAAAAAAGGAATCCCAAGAAAACAGCTTTAATTTGATCATTTACCAGATAAATGGGTTCCTTTTCGTTTTAATATTCGATAAAGACACACAATTAACCAAGAAGGAATACTATAGCACTCTTTCTGCGTCATTAAATCAGATATATGGTGATTTAAAATACATCAACACTGACCAGAAATTCATATTTCTTTCTTATGATAAGAATAGATTCAAAACATCGTTTCCCTGGATTTTGGATAGCAACAAAAATCAAGTTATTACGTTGCATGCCAATGCTCTCAACATCTTATTTAATAGCCCTGAATTGAAAGGATTGGAAACCGTTGAAAGAATCATCAAAATCAGTCAGCAATGGTGGGCTCTTATTTTAAAACGAAACGGTGTGGTAACGCTTATTTTAAAACGAATGGGAACTCAATTGATTGGTTTCAATGGCAGTAAGTCGGTCTCTGCATTTGGAACCAATGTGATGGAATGGGTTGAATCTCAAAAGTGGTAGCTGGTATATCCAGTAGGTACACTTTAGTCGATAAAATAAAATAAAAATTAATAGAAAAATAATTTAAAGATCAAAAGGGTGTAGCTGACAGATCACATATATGACAGTGATCATTAACTAATGCAGTTATCATTAAAACCAGCCATATCATGTAAGGATATTGGTTAAATATCCTCAAACATGAGTTTGAGACATCAATTGATCTTTCACTCATGATTTGGTGTAAATTACCAAAAAATATTAAATATGCTCATGCTTGAAGTCTCCTTTGCTAGTATCATGATGCTGATGGTTCTTTCGTCAGCCCGGAGTCCGGATGCACCGCTTGGGTCATCGGAATTAATGACTAAAATCAAAGACGACTATGTGAATAATAATAAATATGGGGTGTCGATTGACACCACCTGTACGTTTAACGTTATTTCAAAGTTTGTGACCAAATGCGATCAATTTAGTGATTTCCATGAATGGGAAAAATCAAAGGTAGCAATTGAACTAAGTCGCTGTATCTTTGACGGGGAGAAAAGCAGGAGATTCCCTCAATTATGCAAAGGTAAACTATCAAATAGTGAATTAGTTAATGAATGCGTTACGCTCATTTCGCAAAGCCCTGTTTGGTGGACTACCTATTTTGGATATCTAAACACAATTGATGATATCTGTAATAGGATGAGTTCTGAATTAGAAGAAAAAAGAGTACATGAAGCGTATTCGAATCTACTTGAGAAAATAGAATTGTTGGATAACATGATCCAAGGTAAGAACCTAAAAGAGGTAGTTTCTAATGAGATCAACAAAAGGGTAAGTAAAAGAATGAATAAGCTTATGAATACAATATTACAAGTTACTACAAAATCAGAAACCCATATGGAGGAAAGACTCAACAAATTTATAAATCGTGTATCTGAAATGGTACAATCGAACAATGCTGATAGTAACGAGAACTTTGCGACGATTTCGCAAATATTACTAGACTCAAAAGAACAAGGGGTTTTGCTGAATAGAGCAAGTATAGCCAAATTTGCAGGAATAGAGCAGCGAATAAAGTTAGATCGAGAAAAACTCGTTACAAACATTACTAGTACATTGACACAAAGCAAGGAACAAATCGAGGATATGAGAGAACTCGTATACGCATCTCGTCACGGAACAAATCAATGGAACCCATTGATTATTTTTAGGTACTTATCAAATTCATTGACCCTCCTAGCGTTAGCTTGCGCCAGTACCATCATATCCAAAATTTTGGGAATACTATCAGTGACTACATTACTTGAGCTTTGCTTTGCTCTTATTGGAACACTATTTGGTAATAAGCTTTATACCATGTTGCAGTAGTATCAGGGAAAAGTTTTTTTAACCTGTTCTTTTTTTAGGGGTTGTAATAATTTAGTTGAGAAAAAGGAGTACGATGATGCAGAATGAAGGTAGAGAACAAATTAGTCAAATTAAAATAGTGGAAATAACGGATGAAACAATGCAATGTTTAAAGAAGAAATGGGAAGTGAAGATAAACATCATGGAAAATTAGAACAAAGCCTGATTTTCAGGGGAAGAATAGGAAAGAATGAAAATTCTAAAGTACCAAACCGAGTATTTAAATAATGGAAAAAATAGAGTATGAATCTAATATCTTGCCAAAAAGGGGGTCCAGTTTATGGCACTTATTATAGGTTACCAGATTAGTTTTTCCAAATTGTGGCGTACGCCACAATTTACTAATTAAGACATACTGTATTGGATGCCGAATAAAGCTGTAGAATACTCTTACCGGATAGTGCATAATATTATAAAGTGATTATTGTAGTTAAATAAGGCCTTCAGCGTCTAGATAACCATACTATATGCTCATATTGGCATGTAATAGCTTCTAATTGGCCTCGGGTATTAAGTAAGGCCTGGATTGATTGCTGGGGAACAATTCTTTTGATCCTTCCAATTTCTAGCATTGCTGTTTGAATTCTTCGTATGAGAATACTAGTTTGAGTAAAGAAATCCTTATATGTAGTGGTATAACTAGGTTGTTGTAAGATATTAT